>JAHLJT010000631.1:200066518-200145532 GCA_031308135.1 Acheta domesticus | reverse complement strand
ACGCGCGTCTCTTTTTTTTCGCCATCAGCCTCATCAGTAATTTGTGCCAACAACTAACAATATCACAAAGAGATAGAAAGGGAAAATAACCATACAGGTAGGCATGGTGTAGATTACACTAGTTATCAGTAAAAGCGATCGAGATTTTCAGGTTTCTTTCATGTATTTCGAGGGCAAAGAAAAAAATACAAAAGAAACACTCCCAGTGACCCCGTCGTCTTCTTTTTTGTAATCCTTTCTTATGCAAATTGCACAAGACAATTCTCTCAGAAAAAGAGTAGGTCAGAGGAAGTTCAAACTTTTTTTTAAGACTAAGAAAACCAGTTGTATCTTTTGAAGTAACAAAGTGAACAGATGTAAGTTTGAACGTATTCACGTATTAATTTTATGCTTCCATTTAATTTTCATTGTTGAAATAAATTCTTAGATGACGTAGTAAAGCATGCAATTGAATACTTTCGTCGTTTTAAAATAATAATCCAACTTTTCGTAATCTTATTTTTTGGGACTGATATCAATTAACCTAAAAAATTGTGAGTACTGAAATTAATAAACACACTTTCGTGTGAAGTACGGAAATATTTCCTTTATTTTTCTATTTTCACTCTAAAAGTCAATCAAATGCAACAGAATCAACAATCAGCGACACCCAAACCTATTTGCAAACAAACTCGTGCATGAGTCCGTTTCTTTGGAAAGGAAGCAGTGTTAAGAGCAGGCGAGCGGAGGGGAGGTGCAGGAAATTTCGCTTTCCGAGCCGGCGCGCGCGGCTGAGCGTCCTCCAGTAATGCGACAACTGCGGAAGCGCAGCGGAGCGGGGGCGCGACGCGCTCGCGGGGTGCAGCGGGGCGGGCGGGGCGGGGCGAGGCGGGAGAGCGCGTAGATCAATAAGGAGCCCCGGAGCGCCGCCACCGCGTGGCCCGCCCCGCCCGGCCCCGCTCCGCCACGCTCCGCCACGCCGCACCACATCCCACTCACGACCACGCTCCTCCTCGCCCCGCCCCCGGCCCCGCTCCTCCCCGTCCGTCCCCCGCTCCTCCCCACCCCGCCCCCGGTCCTCCCCGCCCCGCTCCCGGTCTAGTCCCGCCCCACCCCCGGTCTAGCTCCGCCCCGCCCTCAGGTCTAGCTCCGCCCCCGCTCCCGGCCCCACTCCTCCCCTGCCTCGCCCCTCCCAGCTCCGCTCCGCCCCATCTCCTCCTCGCCCGCCCCCGAGGACCATCCCCGGTCCCGCTCCGCCACGCCGCACAACACCGCAAAAACGACCCCGCTTCTCTTCGCCCCGCCCCCGGCCCCGCTCCTCCCGCCTTGCCGCCCGTCCTCCCCACCCTGCCTCCTGTCCTCTCCGCCCCGCCCCTGGACCTCCACGCACGCGGTCATCCCCTCCCCGCCCCTGCTACTTCCCCACCCCCGCTACTTCCCGCCCCTCCCCCGCTGCTCATCGCCCGTCCCCGGCCCCGCTCTGCCCCGGGCAAGCACCCCCGCCCCGCTCCCCAGCCCAGCTCCAACCCATCTCTACTCCTCCCCGCCCCGCCCCCGGCCAGCTTCGCTCCCGCCCCTGCCACATCCCACCACGCCCCGCCCCGCCTCACCCGCCCCAGCCCCTAGCCCCGCACCACCCCAATGTGCGCACTGTGACCCCTTCCGCCTGCCCGCCCGATCGAGCCCTCCTACTCCGCTCCTCTGCCGCGCGCTAATCTTCCGCTGCGGGGTCTTAAGCGCTTCCTCCATTACCACGCGCACTGACTCAGCCGCTCGTTACTTTCGCCTCGTTCCAGAGCGAACCTCTTCATTGCCGCCTCTCCGCAGTTTCGATATGGACTTCGTTTCTTTTGTTCTTTGCATTCCTCCAAGCTCCACTCTTTCATAACCCTTAGGGCGTTATTGTGTTTACTCTGATGATGCAGTCGACAGTAGTTCCGGCGGTTGACCGTAGTGCAAACTAAGTTTGTATGGAATGGGTGTTTTAATTTTATACAATCGTATGGTGTGGCAGTTTGCAAGAAATTAATGCGCAAATGGATCACATTACCTCCCATATCAATACATTCGATAAGTGAGAAACTTGCCGTCAGGCTGAAGAAACTTCTTACTTACACGGGTAACCTCCCAAACAAAAGTTCTTTAAATGAACTTCAACTGTACCACATATCTACTCACTCACCTCTTATGTGTCACTTTGCAAGCTACCGTTCACCGCCTTTCTTCTCTGACCTCCCCATCCATTGTCCTCCTTTGCTTCTATCGACTCCGTCCCCTTCAAACATTTCACCTCGAGTCCATCCCCCCCTTTCTACTCCAATTGATCCTCACACCTGCCGTCCTCCTCTACTTGATTATTTTCCACGTCCTTTCTGTATTTCTTCGGCTGCGTCCTTTTTCACCGTCATCGTCCAGGGTTTTATTTTTTTCTTTGATTCCGCCGGCATCGCGCACTTGAAGCGCGGCTTCCAAATCCATTGACGCTGCTGCCTCCTTCGCCGACTGTCCGCGTCGCAAGTGGACGTCTATTGCTTCTGCTGGAGAGGAGCGCTCTTCTCGCTTTCATATCGCACCGTCGCCGCCGCGTCTAAGATTCGCGTTCTGAAGAATATTTGGTTGACGTCAAACGGCCCACGCACCAGAAGAAAGCGAGCGCCGCGCCGCCCCATCTCCAGCATTTAATCTCGTTTCCTTTGAAGGCGAAACGGAGGCGGGGACGAGACAGACTCTTTGGCATGGCGACGGGCACAGCAAGCGAGCTTCTGAAAACGGGAGGGAGAGCTGGATGTTAAGGGGGGAGGAAAGGTTTCCTGTTGAAAGCGAGGCAGCGGAGATGCTGCAGACTGTACAGGCGATCGACGCCGGGGAAACGTCGGGGGCGAAATAGCAGGCGGGAATAATGAAGACGCCTGATATGAAGAGGGCTTATGAATGAATGGGGACGTAAGGATTATGATAACAAAACCAGGGACAAAAGGGAAAGGATTAAAGCAAGAACGCAAGATGCGGAAAAAAGAGCTACATGTAGAGGCCGTGGGGTGAGCGACGGAGATGCAGGGATGGTGGGGTAGAGGAGAAATGAAGCTCTGCGGGAACAAAGTATTTTTGAAGTGAATGAGAGCTTGTGCTTACAGATACTGAAAAGGAAGAGCCTACCTCTAAATGACAGTAGGCTTTCGGTTCTTGATGCACCCTCCTTGGTCGACGCTTGCATCACGCTGTCGTCAATAGTACGTTGTGTTCAAATATTCGAATTGGCTCTTAATGGAATTTCAATCAATAGATGCCTATGTGCTTCGCCATTCCACTCGGACTTTATAATCCTTTAGTAGTAATCGATGGTTTTCAATACACGCAAGGTTTTATACTCTTCAATTGTTCGCAAGGATGGTTAACAACGTGAACAGTGTGAACACTGGGAGTAAACGAAATTATAACAGGTACCTCTCGTAATGAATACAACAGCAGTGAAACAGAAAGTAATTTTCTTGTAAACCGCAAAATACCTCTGTAGTAAGTAACTGTAAACAAAGTAATAAAATCATTAACCATACAAAAAAGGTGTTGATACAGTGGAGCGGAACGTAATAGGAGAGAGAATAAGGTTGAATCGAACAGTTTAGAGGTAACTGAAGGAAGAAAATTGGAGAAAGTGATGATAATACGCCAAGTCGAACACAAAGAAAGATGGTGAAGAATGCAGTAAATAATGGAATTGCTCTATAAAGAAAGGAAAGGAGAAATAATGACAGCTAGGCGGAGCAAAGCTTAAATAGAAACAAATTCCAAAAATAATGAATCTGTGGCATGAAAAGAGCCTGACGGTATTCAAACGTCACGAGAAAAAATATGCCACAGCATAATATCAGACGAAACTAGACAATTATTGCGTGGTACGTAGGAATGAAAATAAGGCATATTTAATCAACAAAGACAATATTTTAAAACGACAGCATTTAAACTGCAACGCGTACGTTTGGCGATGACGAGAGTGAACTTCCACTGTCAGGGTAATAAAAACGAAATTCATAACAGGTACTGAGAGGTATCTCCTAAAAAAGACTTCCATCCAGAGAAAATATGCATGAAAGGGAAGGAAACTGGAGCAAGTCGAGTGTGTCGAAACTGGAGTCAGTGCGTAGAATGGAATGGAAACAAAGAAACAATGCTAATATGAGAATAGAGGACTGGAGAAGATGAAAGCGAAAACCGACTTAGGTGACCCAGGACATTAACTGATGTCACTACAGTGCCTCTGACCGGGCGGTCCTAGGGGTCCCGACGGAAGCTACATAGCTCGGTCGATTTCAGCCGCACTCTGGAGAAGAGGGTCAGCGGCCGGCAGCTCTGAACGATAGCTTTCCGTGGTTTCTCCGATCAACACCAGGCGAATACTGGAGGAGTACCCCAACAAAAAGGTCACGGACCGCGCATAATCTTTTCTCTCTCTTCCTTGTTCTATCCTCATTCCTTAATTTCACACTTTCGTACCCTACACTACCACACATGCCGGGAGACCAGTTGGGAGCTTAAATCTCGTCCCGACTGAGGCGATGCCCCGCTGATGGGAGATACCTGGTTGAGAGAAAACCCCGCAAGCCGACGGGTAGGTCTGCGCTAGATCGCACCATCCATCTAGGGACGCTCACCACCACCTCCCGCGATAAAAGCCATACACTACACCAATGTTGTCAAGGTCGATGCCACGAGCGGGAGTCCGTGGCAGGAGTGCCATGACGAAATCGCCCCTCCACGCACTTCATTACCTCGCCACCAGAGACAACGCCATCCCTATTGTAAAAAGGCGGGGATACTAATAGTTTTCCTTTCCCGACTCTAGTGGCGCAGAGAAACTCGTGGCATGTTACGGTGCCACGACGTGTGCCACTGCCATAGAAGACCTTGACACCACTGCACTAGACTTACGTGACTAATGACCCTAGCCGTTGTCGCGCCCGGAATCTCTAATCAATCAATGGAAGCGAAGAGCACGTCGCGACGGATTCGCAGCGTCGTGTGCCCGGGGAGGCGGTCCATGTCAGCGTTGGTGGTGGCGTGCGCCCCGGGATTCCGAAGCGGCGGCGGCGGCGAGCGGAGCCGGGGGCCGGGGGCGGGCGTCGCGACGCTCGAGGGCACCTGTTGCGGTAGCGCCGCCCCGGGCCGTGGCGATCGATGGCGTCGTGGCCCTGACCCCGCCACGCCGTCGCCACGACCCGCACCACCGCCTGCCCTGCCTGCCTGCAGGGCTCCCAGCAAGGCGCCCTTGGCCCTGTCGCCTCGCATCGCTTCGCCGCGATCGCGGGCGGCTTCTCCTCTCCGCCGCAAATGCGTCCTTCCTCACCGCCGCCGATGTAGTAGTTTACGGTGGCTAAACCCTCGCTTACTCGACGAGGTCGTCCGTCAAATCGGAGTGAATGCATTCCTTGCGCAGCGTGTAGATTTTATTTATTTATTTGTAAGGTCGCTGTTCAACTGCCCGATTATATAGCGATCATTGTAACTTGTTCAACTTTGGGGTAGCTGTGGGGGCACACACACTAACATCAGACACAAACATCTACTGTATACCCAGGGCAAGATTCGAACCAAGGCAGCTTCAGCCTTGGCAAAGCTCGGCTATTCAGGTCGGCGCAGAGTGTAGATTATAAATAAAAATCTGTACGTTATCCTTCCATCAGGATTTTATCAGACGAACATACGTTGCATTGAAGTTTTAGTCTCGTAATATTCGTAAGTTAAGAATATGTCTTAGTCATTTCTAAAACGAAAAAAAACAACGATGAGTTATTAAAAGGTGAGTTAAATAGCAGGATTTGTCTTTGAACTTCCACTATAGATGGAATTGTATTATAATAGTAAGAAGTACAACGAGTAAACAAGTGCCGTTTTAAACGACTGTAATAGCAAATGCCTTCCTCTTTCTTACGTGCTACTTCACTTGCATAATTATAGTTACCATTTGAGTTAATGAAACAGTCATCAATCCTCACTTGTATGTTTCTGCTACTGACACAACTATTTTTGACAATCTCAATACACCAGCTTCATGGACATTGGTTTCTTTCCCGCTGAAAATTACCCTATCAGTGTTACTTCCCCGCGCTTTTGTCCACGGTTTAGTTTACTTTAGTCGGCATTCTCCTTTCAAGCCTTATATGAGTTTATGTGGCTGTGCAGAGTCTATAAAAATCATAATTACTATTTTTCACTATCGGCTTCAACTCTTGATGTTGAAAATAACTTGTTATTTTAATACCTATTTTGCAACAAGAAACGAAAGATCTAATTAGAGTTTAGTATTACAGCACATACCACATTAGTCCTTATTGTGAGTAAAACATGATTCATTACCTTTTGTAATCATTACTGTAATTGTTAAATTCGTTTTTCCCTTCAGTTATTAATGCCAGTTTGAACAATGGCAATCTCGACTTTTCTTTGAAGTGATCAAGAGATGGTCATACCTAGCGAAACCAATGGCACAGCAACGTTATAGCGCATCCTCAGGACAGCAAGGTAGCTGACCTGGGAAAATTTTACGTGAGAACATTTTGAAAGCTTTTAGTTGTATCATAATGATATACAAAATTGCATTTTGTTAATAGCAAAATTCTACAAATCTGATTAGAAAATTGTTTAAATATGTTGTAGATTTGACAATAAACCGTTATACCATGGCAAAGCAACATTTTCTAAAATAATTAGATAGAATCTTATCATTCTGATGGTAAAACAATCTATAGGAAATGTGATTCCCTCTCACTGACATCCATGACCACCTAGTCTCGTGGTACGTCCTCTTCGCAAAAAACACAACGAGATTTTGAGGATCAAGTCAGGTATAGATGAACGTAGTTGAGGTGATTCAACCTCTTCTTGAGCTCTCTTCACATAAGCAGAAATCAATTTTTCGTTGACATACTGCCTCCCAGACTTATCGTGGACTTCAATTTGTGTGTTACCATTCTGACGCCTTTGACTCGCTTCATCGAAAGATTCCAACCCCTTTTCTTTCACAAAAGTTGTCTGTGTTCCATTTTCCATATTTTTATCACAAATAGCCTACTCTCTACGAAGCATTACTCACATGTAATAAAACCGCTCTATCATAACAAAGCAATTTTTTTAGAAAAAAATCAAATAGAACCTTATAATTCTGATACCACGGTGGTACAACCTGAAAGAAATTTGATTCCCTCTTTCGCTGTCAATCTAGGGAGGAAAATCGACGCGGATTTCATCGCAGCCGGCGCCACCGCCGCCGCCACCGGCAGCACGGGTTCTGCGGCACCTGCTGGACCGGGCGGCCCGCGGGCAGTCCTCCTTGACCGTTTTCACGGCGCGGATATGCAAACGCTGCACAGGGCCGCGCCGCGCCGCCTCGGCCGCGGCAGCAGGGCAGCCCCCGCGCGCCGCGCCGCCGCCCCGCCCCTCGGTGCAAGTGCACCCGGCAGCTGCACCGCTAATGGACGGAGCAGGCGGTGGCGCTGCTCTGCGGCGACTATCGACCGCGCGCTCCTCGGCCCGCGATTCGGTGCAGGGCAGCGAGAGAGCACACGGGGTGCACAACGCGCACACCGCCCGGAGCGGCCGCAGCCTCATTAGCAACGCTCGGAGGGTTAGGTTCTGAGTGCGCAAATTAGATTTTTTTTAAAAATTTTCTTATGAATGAAATCATGCAAGGGTAAATAGTTCCAAGATTGACTGATAGTTTCATGTTTCCGGGCGCGTCATCTACTAAGGTCAATAGTCCTGTAAGTAAAGTGTATGTTTTCCTCGGAAATTGGCGGTGATCTTCCCCCGCCGAATGGTGGGAGCTGGCGCCGACATACGCGTTGGGTATCCCAGCCCCAAAGCATGTCCCGCCATTGGGACACGTCCCCCTGCCAGGACAATCTCCATGCTTCCGGACGAGGGACGGGAAGGAAAGATCGCAAACGGTCCATGACCCATTAGGGTCCGGCATTCGCATTGTGTTGATGGAAGAAACCACGGAAAACTACCGATCAGTGTACCGACTGCTTAGGACATCAACTAGTGTCAATGCATCTACTGGCTATGCCGGTAGACAGCTTCATATGAATAGTCAGTCACTGTTCGATTCAAAAAGAAATGTTGCGCAGTATTACTGTTGTAGGGAGGAATAGCTAAACAAATGCTACAATTAAAGAGTAAATTGTTTTAACCGAACAAGTATTTAAAATGCACGGAAATTACAATATACAAAATCCCAAAAGAAATACAAAATATAGTGAGAGTATTCAAAAATACAACACAAATATTGGGATTCGAAGAAAGGCGGCAATACAACGGGAGGACATCAGCTGCTTCATCTCCATCATCAGCTATTTACGACCCTCCCAAGCTCTTGCATCCCATGAGGATCGTATTTCTGCCTTTTCGGAAGTATTTATCACTCGCAGCTTTCAATTGCGAATCGTCTGAGAAAGGTTTGTTAAGATACAAATCTGAATAAAAAGAGGGGGAATTTTAACATCTCAATACATGATAATTCCTATTTCTCATGCTAATGACAAGTATATAAATAAATAAATTAACAAAACTTGCTTTTTTCAAGACCTCTAGTTACCTGGCACCGGTGTGATAAAAAGGAAGTGCCAGACTGCTTCTGTCACAATTCGGATAAATTTTCAAAATATTTTCCCTTCAGAAACAAAGAAAACATTATAGGTAAAAAACTGAAAATTCAAGCGCTAGTTATTTGAAACAGAATTTTTAGTAGGCATTCATAATTAGATTTATTACTAATTCTGCAATTAAGTTTGAGGACTTGGTGGCAGAATACACTAAATTAACATTACATAACTTAACAATTTTACAAAAATTACAAACTTTACAAATTAACGTGAAGCTTTCACGGTATTGTGTGTATTCATAGTCTTGAAGATGGAAGATGTATTGCGAAAACTTTATCGAATTGAATTGGTTTTGTCATTGAACCTGACCGATCTCATTAACCTTTCATCGTGCAAATATTGACTCGGTGATATGTATAACGCACAGTGTTGCTTATTGAATCACAGCCAACAATTTTTCTTCCCAAAAATTACCTGTTCGTTAGTGCCTCTATGTCTCAGCATTCTTGTGCTTATCTTTCGAATCTTAGTCTTCGATTTTCCTCACAGATGTACCATGCATTGGATTCTTCTCTTACAACATACGAGTCTGATCACAAGAGTACACTGCTATTGATAACAACTGTAATGGTTATTTTTAATTTTTCTAATTTTTACATTACATTTCGCTTCGATCCCGATGCTTTAATATCAACCTAAACACATTAGATCCAGAATTCCTTGAATCACATTTAAAGGTGCGTTCAGAATATTTCTCTGTAACATTTAACCCTCCACCCTTCATTGATTGCTCAAGTTTTATTATTCGTCTTCCCTGTGCACAGGATGTTCGGCTCAAAATTAAATAAGTCGAAATTTTGGAAGGGTTGGTTTTTCTCGTCAATTTCCAGATACTGAGATCCCACGATACATTTACAATTAAAGGTTTTGCACCTGTATTCAATTGTAATTTTATCTAATAATGAATCTAAATAGAATTCCAGCAGAAAAATTTCTTGGATGCTAATACATGATATTTCTGGATTGATGAGTGATATTAAGTTAATTGCGCCAAAACAAAGAGTGAGAAGCACGGTCACCCAATTTATTCAGAATTCTCATTCAGCTTCTTTCTTTACCCTTAATTTGCGTAGCAATAGATCGTTTCCCGTTTATTCGTACATTTTACCACAAATTAACGTATATTTTATTTTATCTCTGCCATTTCACATTTCAAATGTTCTATTGTACACTTGACCATTCAAGTCCCAAACAACATTGCATGAGATAACTGACCTCTTGCTTGCAATGCATGTGTTATAATGTTGAAATCATTCATTGCAACCACAGCAATCGATTGGGACATTCTGCAGTCTTTCAATTAGTAAACAGATTGGTATTCGGCCATCAACTATATTTACTCTTCTCACATTTTGTTGACGTATTTCGGCATCAAGTTACGAATTTGTGTGCACACAATGCTTTAAGTAGCATATTAGTTGCGTAAATTTATCCAGTCATCTGAGAAACAAGGGTAATTAGTAGAAGCTAACATTACGCTAATAAGTACACAAAAACATTATAATATAAATATATGTGCAATAAAAGTGTGAAAGCTGATTTCTCGGCAACTCTCTCAAATAAAGCACGCCATGATTTCCTCAGTCAAATACTGTGTTAATTCAAAAAAAACGTTGCCAATAAAAGTACAGGGCATTGTCATAAATTGTTTGGGTTTGTTGTAATTAGTAATTTTGCTATCCAGAATGCATCTTGTCCTAGAGATGAGAATGTGTTTTGGAGACCTGATACTTTGTCCCCTCACCCTTCTATTCTGCCGCATATATCTTATCAGATATTGTTGGAATATGAGAAGACAGAAAGGGAAAGGAAATTAAATTGCACTTTCAAAATCAGCAACAAGAAAATAAAATGTTAATTTACATTTTCAAATTGGGTTACGAAACAATGAGTTTTTTTCTTCATACTTGCAAAATGCAAAAATTTTCTTAAAATATTTTATATGATTCTTAATCTATGGTTCTGCTTTGAATATCTAAAACTGATTTCAACATGTTACTTCTGTTCAAAAAGTTTACAGCAAAGACATTATTTTTGAAACCCAGAATTTATCTAAATAGTTATTCTTTCTTAAGACACATTTCAGATTCAGATAAGATGATGCAGATATACTTGTATAATGTGTGCAAGGAACCTCACCTTGATAACGTCAATGTTTACGTTTACTTTCCCCCGCCTAACTGTGACGTGTTGGCCAGACGCTCGCACACCATCACTCATTCCCGAAAACAAGCCGGCCCAAGATAAACGCGAGAGCGCGTAAAAGCAAGGGGACAACATAAACGCGGCGAGTCGACTGGCGCCCGAGCGCGGCGATCCATCTCTGAAATAACGCGCGCACGCGTGCGCCCCATCCATCTTCATCCTGTCAGCGCGCGCGGGGACGAAAAGCCAGCCGGCGCGCTGGACGAGAAAGTCCGCGCGCGTGCCCGGGCCCCCGACGCTCGCAAAGCGGCCGCCCGCACGCGCACGCGCACGCCGGCTCCAATCACGCGCGCTGCGCCCACCGGGGCTGGGCCCCGGTATTTGAGAGTAAGCCGCCTGAAGGCTGAAGTATTTAAGAGTAAGCCGCCTGTAGGCTGAAGTATTTAAGAGTATGCCGCCTGTAGGCTGAAGTATTTAAGAGTATGCCGCCTGTAGGCTGAAGTATTTAAGAGTATGCCGCCTGTAGGCTGAAGTATTTAAGACTATGCCGCCTGTAGGCTGAAGTATTTAAGAGTATGCCGCCTGTAGGCTGAAGTATTTAAGAGTATGCCGCCTGTAGGCTGAAGTATTTAAGACTATGCCGCCTGTAGGCTGAAGTATTTAAGAGTAAGCCGCCTGTAGGCTGAAGTATTTAAGAATATGCCGCCTGTAGGCTGAAGTATTTAAGAGTAAGCCGCCTGTAGGCTGAAGTATTAAAGAGTATGCCGCCTGTAGACTGAAGTATTTAAGAGTATGCTGCCTGTAGGCTGAAGTATTTAAGAGAAAGCCGCCTGTTGGCTGAAATATTTAAGAGTATGCCGCCTGTAGGCTGAAGTATTTAAGACTATGCCGCCTGTAGGCTGAAGTATTTAAGAGTATGCCGTCTGTAGGCTGAAGTCCATTTGCCGCCCCTTTCATAGTTGAATAATACATTAGTTTAATACAACAAACGGTATAGTTCATTCTCGTTTTCATCTTTTTTAAACATTAAAGCTTAAAAGCTTTCATTTAGGTTAGATAAAATTACTACTTTAATGATTTTCACATTAAATTACATAATAACATTAGTTCTTCTACTTGTCTTTCACTGAAATCTTTCAAGATTCGTTGAAAAATTAAAATCGGTTTCGAACTGAATTAATTCCTTCTTAGAGATCACAGATCACTTTTTTAAACATATTGTTATAGTTTAATGCTAATTACTATGTTTTATGTAATTGAAGATCTCGGTTCAATTTGAATAAATTTCCAAACTGCCACCCCTAAAACTTTGCCGCTCCAGGCTGCAGCCTACTCAGCCTATTTGGAAATTCGGCCCTGGCGCCCAGACGCGTGAGTGATGGCCCGTCGAAGGCGCTGATGGCGAGGAAACGCCGCGAAGACGAAAAGTCAACGCTCTGCACTGCACTTGGAATGTCACCGGTGGCTTAGCGAGGGAATGTATTAATTTCTCCATTATTTTGTTGAGGTTCAACTTCAAGATGTACAATCACCGCATCAATACTCTTCATAAAGGGTTAGCTTCAGCTATCTTCGCTGAAAAATGCATTTTTCAAAAATGCATTTCTCAAATTCACACTATGTCCGGTGCACACGTGAAATCCATTACGTTCTCACCTGTCATCACCCCTTTACACCATGTGTTCAATATCTATAACATATATGTTGAAATAGAATAAATGGTTCAGATATATTAATTTCTTATTTATGAATTTTTTATTATTGAAAACATCAGTAAATCGTATAGAATAAATTCTATAGCATTAAAACGATTTATTATTTACTTTTTATAAAATCCTTGTTCACATTATATCTCCAACGTTGTTCTTCACGTTGTATCTATAGTTCCCAATTAGGAAAATCGAAAAACCGTATGACAGCTGGTTTTATTAGTTAAATAGTAAATAGCCATCTTTTTGGAGGAGTTCAATTCAAAAAAATTTGAATATTGTAAATATTTATTCATTGAATCATTATTTTTTCATTAATTGAGATACGGCAGAAAAGCCACATAAATGTTTGGATAAAAAATCCTATGTAGAAAGTACTTTTAAAAGTTATCAACATTTCCTAACTGTCGAAAAAACTGTCTTTCGTGATTGTCAGTCTCAGGCTATCAAAGCCGTCGTGCGCCTTCCGTGTCCAATCACGCGCACGCGCATTCCGCGTTGCGTCAACACGCGTGAGCGATGGCCTGCTGAAGGAGCTCACGGCGAGGGAAAGTGCGAAGTGAAAAAGCCAAGGTCCCGCGCTTCACACGAGATATTGCCGGTCTGCGAGGGAATGCAATATTCTCCATTATTTCATTGATAGTCGACCTCCAATGTGTAGTATAACTTTACACGTCGATATTCAAGAACTGGGTTTCATCATGCATAAATAAAAACCGTATATGAGGTACTAAAAAGATTCTATCTTAGCACTTAATTTTAATTAAAAAATATTTCTTTCTTTCTATTAATAAAGGTAAAAACATGTTTCTATTCACGTGAGTAAATGCTTTCCCGTATCTTGACGCTTTTAATTATTAGTTGAACTTCAAACACTACAAACTTGTTTATTATTATGTTTTCGGGTATTATTTTGCATTTTTCTCTTTTATGCGTCGACATATACCTGTATGTACTTGCTTCGGAGTGTATACTCATATATAGCAATAATATCAAATATTTATCATTACAGTACCCCACACTTCTAGAGTAGTTCAGCAATAACGCGGTAAGCTGAGATTTGAAATGATCCGCGTTTGATCATATATTTCAACAGTTCTATTTTTTTTATACTATGAAAGTCCAAATAATCCTTCATTTTTTATATGTTGAGTATGTTAATTTTTTTCTTAAAAAGCATAATATCTTTATGGCTTCGCGGAAAGTGAATTGATAGATTCCAAGATTTATGTCGTAATGAACTTCTGGGGTATTTGCGATAGTAAACAACAGAAAACATTGTCGATAAAGGTAATTAAAAAATGATCAATTCAAGTGTATTTTTATAACTTGTATTTACAAGCTTTGACGTATATCAAGCAACAATGTTTGAGAACACAAGCTTCGAAATATTTGTTGGCTAAACTCATAACGGTTTCAAGAAAAAAAAACTGCTCGTACTTGATAAACAGAATTATAAAATGCCTGGTATCCCCTAACAAGCCAGTCGCGAACTCCTGGGGTAATTAAGCGTAATCCTTTCCAGGAAGTGGAAGGATTCCGGCGCGACCCGGGCCAGGAAGCGTCTGCGTCCGCATTCTGCGTCCGGGAGCGCTCGGAGCGCCATCGGCGAACGACCGCGAGAAGGGCGCGGCGTGGGCGGACACGGCGGCGGCGGCGGCGCTCGCGTGCGGTGCAGAGCGGCGGCAGCGGCGGCGCCGGCCGCCTCGCCCGACCCACTGGACGCCTTACCCAGAAACGCGCTCGCTGCCCGGCGCCCGCCCGGCCACCGCGCTCGCCTCCGCCGCCGCCGCCAGGGCTCCGCTCGCTTTAATGCCCGTGTTTGGCGGAGGGATTGATTCCTGGCGTGCCAAATATTCAGGTCAACAGTCCCCTGAGTGAGTGGCATGTTATAGTCCGGGAGGTGGCGGTGTTCCTCTCGTGCTAGAAGATGAGATCTGGCGCCGACTTGCGAGTCAGCTTGCGGACTCCCGCCTCTAGGTATCTCTGCCAGCGAGGTAGTGTTTCGTCCAGGACAAGCTCTAAAACGGTGGTGTCAAGGTCTTCTACTGGTGGCTGTGGCACGCGTCGTGGCTCCGCAGCATGCCACGAGCAACTGTGCGCAATTGGCGGGAAAGGAAACTATTAGTAGCCCCGCCGTTTTACAATAGGGATGGCGTCTCTGGTGGCGGGGTGACGAACTGCGTGAAGGGGCGACTTCGTCGTGGCACTCGTGCCACGGACTCCCGCTCGTGGTATCGACCTTGACAACACTGCTCTAAACTCTCGACAAGTCAAGGATGAAGAAGAAAATATAATGTGCGCTCCTCGGTCCCTGTATTAGAGTTCTGCTCCGGCCTTCGTTTGTTATTGGTCGGGGAAACTTGAAAGCTGTCGATCGGAGAACCCGGTCATTAGAATACCCTTACGGTCAGTGGTGGTTACTACCCAGTTATAGAGCTAGCGTCGAAAATTCGCCACCGTCGGGGCTCGAACCCTAGAAACTCCAGGTCAAAAACGCCGTAACTGTTAGAACTTCCAGCACTGTCGACGCCACGGGATGAAAAAGATCGTCACGTCAGTCAGTGTCCTCTGGTTGTTTAGATCATTCGGCGCTAGTATCCCCGGCGCATGGTTTCATGGATAGCCAAGAACTATTCCATTTGTTGTTATTCTTGTTACTATAGTTACCTGCTGTCTTTGTCAACGATCGATGAACGTTGTACCGTATCGAAGACTTTTTGCATGGTCACCGATGTACTTACTGGCACTGATATCAAAATTGTTTTTTCCGTGTCATCCATTAGAAATGGTATTATCTACTCCAACCACGATAGACAACGTCACGTTACTGTATTAGTTGGAACAAATAGTTTCCATATATAGAATTAGTGTAAACGCAAAAAATTACTTATTTATATAAATAAATATTTTTCCACTATCACAAATCGTCATTGAGAGCGGCACATTACGTCATATTCATCGTAGTAATCAAGATATGTCGATATTGTCACGATATGTGAACACAAATGTGAACTTCGTTCACCATCATCCGCACGTTCAGCCCCATTTCCCGTCCAGCATTGATGTAACCGTTTCTACAGCTTCTGTTTCCTCCTTGCGGTTACTATTAACGTCAGCAACCATCATTACTACTCAAGATTCTCCAGTGAATTGCATGTTCTACGGAAGCACGACTTCCCAGAAGGAAGTAAAAGAAAGTTCTGTTGACCGAAATGACGGTATTACTCGTAGCTAGGTTACAAGAATATTTTCTTGTTGTATAAGAGCAATGTAAATGAGTAACAAATCTACAATCAGCGTTGATGACCAGTTGCTCGTAAAACAATTGTAACCTAAAACACATTTTTGGAAGTGACAAGTCTCGAATAGTAGTGGCAGATTATATTATGCAACTTTTATCCCACTTTTCTTACTACATCTTATAAAGACGAATTAAAGACGAATGTCATTAATTTTATTTATACGGCAGCTTCTTTTAAAACAGTCATACGAGTAATAACCTTAAAATAATTCAACACTAGTTAACTAAATAACTAAAACTAAAAAGGAACTAAAACAACGTAACTTATTTAGATGTTCTTCACTAATAAAGATTCATTTAGTTTTCTATTTCTCTTCCAACTCACCCGTTACTGCTTGGGACAATTTTCAATCCAATATTCAACCAACCTGTAAAAACGAGAATTACATTTAGAATAAAATTTAATGCAATTCATTTATATAACATGACTTTGTAAATATTCACAATACTAAAATGTTGCAATTATTGCTTATATAATCGAAAGCAGTTTTGTAGGGTTTCATTTAGTTTACAGTAGGGCTAACACCAACATATTTTCAAAATTATCAACAGATAAAAAACGAATGGTAAAAAGTAATGGTTGATTTGGAAACACAATTTGCAAAATCTGAAATTTAATTAAAAAATTATAGCAAGAGCTCATGCTTTTTTTGCAATATGCACTTGCAATATGTAAGTTATATCATCTCGGCAAGCGTGTCCTGAAATGATTACAATCGGGTCTCGTGCGTTGTAGCGCAGGGCCTCCTTCACACCCTGCACAGCAACACACTGCACTTCCGGGGCAGCCGCTTCGCCAGCGCATGCGCTGTGCAGCGCCGAGCGGCGCAGTTTTCGCAACCCGCAGGAGCGCCGCGCCGCCCCGCGCCGTTTGCGCAAGCGCACGAGCGCCGCTAGCGCCACCCGCGGCGTTGCCTCACTTGCGGTTGCGGCCGGCAGGCCGGGCGGCGCCGAGGGCGCGGACGCGGGCTACGTGGAAGCAGGGGCAGGGGCGGGCGGTCATGAGGCGAGGGCGGGCGGGCGCGAGGCAGGGACGGGTGGGTGCAGGGGTGGGTGCGGGGGGGCGGGCGTGGGGCGGGCGTGGGGACGGGCGTGACGTGGGCATGGGGGCGGGCGTGGGTCGGGGGCGGGAGCGGGCGTGGGGGAGGCGTGGGGCGGGCGCGGGGCGGGCGCGGGCGGGCGCGGGGCGGGCGCGGGGCGGGCGCGGGGCGGGCGCGGGGCGGGCGCGGGGCGGGCGCGGGGCGGGCGCGGGGCGGGCGCGGGGCGGGCGCGGGGCGGGCGCGGGGCGGGCGGGCGGCGGGCGCGGGGCGGGGCGGACGTGAGGCGGGCGCGGGGCGGGCATGAGGCGGGAGCGGGGCGGGCGCGAGCGGGCGCAGGGCAGGCAAGCGCGGAGGCGGGGGTGGGCGTGGGCGCGGGCGGCGATCGTAGATAACAGCGGAGGCGGCGGAGAAAGAGGAGGGCTCGCGCCGGGCGGCGGCCGCAGAATGAGGGGCGACGGTGAATCAACGGAGGGAAAGGTGCAGCGGTCGGGTGGTATTTGCAATTTGAGATCGATTTCAAGCGGGCGAGGCACTGATGAAAGGGCGAAGAGGACATACCAAGTGTATGGAAGTGACGGTAACGAGCCCGTAACAACATTAAGGGCAGAGAAAGGTGGAAGTGGGGTAAGTGACGCACGTGCTAGTTGATGACCCGAGAAAGGAAGCTGAGATGAGGATAATCGTGAAGGTTATTCCAGAAAATCCTCAAAATGGGGCTCTTACAAAGAAAAAGTAACGGAAAGGATGTCAAAACTAAACGGAGCTCATTTCACACTAATGTAGAATAGTACTAAAATGGAAACTTTGATTGATTACTGATTCCGGCGAGTCAATCTCTCAGGTCTTCAGTTCCGTAAGTGTAGAGCATGTTTTTGTTGCGGGAGATGGCAATGATCTTTCCCCGTAGGATGGCGAGACCCAGCACCAACTTACTCGTCGGCTTGCGGGGATTTATCTTCAACCAGGTATCTCCCACTAGCGTGGAACTGCCCGAGCCGAGGTCCCAACAAGTGCGGTAGTGTAGTGCATATGTGTGTTTAAGTAAAGGGCGAGGAAAAGACAAGGAAGAGGAAGGAAAACTTGCGCGCGATCCGTGGCCCGTTTGTTAGGGTACTGCTCCAGCATTCGCTTGGTGTTGATCGGAGAAACCGCTGAATACTGCAGATTAGAGCAGCCAGTCGTTAGACTTCTCCTCCACACAGCGGCTGAACTCGGCCTAGCTATGTACCTATCCAGCCACCGCCGGGACTGAAACCCTAAGACCTTCCGGTCAGAAGCAATGAAGTGACAATTGATGTTCTGAGCCACCTAAGCCGGTAAAAGGTGAAGAAATGAGGAGGAGAAGGAGCAGAATCGCAAGATCGAGGGAAGAAGGAGCAGAGGGAGGAGACGTGTGCCATAGCGAAGGGAGCGTGGGAAGCGGTGGCCAGACGTCGTGGGGCACCGCGAAGAGGAGGAGGAGATCCCCAGGGGCGGCGCCGTGCCGCGCCGGTGAGCAGCTTCCCCTTGCGCTGAGCGCCCGGCGCGGCGCGGCGCGGCGGCGTCGTTAGGCGGCTAATGGTAATTGAGCGGCCGCGCGCCCTGCTGCCCTGCGCTCGCCGCACCATCCTCCCCGGCGCCCTTACGCCCTGCGGATGCTTCCTCCGCCCTTGGCTACGATCCCTCCGTTTGTATACCCCTCAGGAGCACTATCAAGCACGGATTTGTGAAACAATATTCAAAGCCACGAGGCGATCTCCGAACAATCATTTAGAAGCGGATAATGCAAGAGAAATAGGTTGAAGTTCCAGGAGTGAGAAAGATGTACTCTTATATTTTTTTAATTTTTGAAATAATGCAGTGAATATAGAAAGCTTTTTTATAATAAATTAAATCAAATAATACGAATTTATCAATTTCGACGATGCAGTATCGCAAAAGTAAAAGGTATTTGAAATTGAAACGAATAAAATAAGTGGGAAATAACTGTGGGAATGCAGCACATTTCCTCCGTTAAGATATATGAAAGCGTAGAAAATTTAAAAAGGGATATGTTATTTTGAGGGAAGTTCGTATTCATTCGGAAACTTTGAAAAGAATTACCGAACCATTATTTAGTGTACCATCGTTTTTATTTCATTAACAAATTTCTCAAAAAGATTGAAATACAGAAAAAGTGATTGTGGCGGCCACGATAAATAGCAAACTAAGTCGAAATGACCCTGCATTCTCATTTTAATGAAATACTCGCACAATCAGTAATGTGAAAATGACGCCAAACATCTTGATTTCATATCTTCTTGGGGCAACTCCGACACTACTCGAAAAATACGAATTCTGAGTCAAGACCATCATTTTATAACAATTATTTTATTTTACAGAATTATTTATTTTACAACTTCTGTTACGCCTTTTAATAATGCTTTCTTCATAATCCATCGAATAGTTAAGCATGTTATGCCTGAATTTCGTGCTAAAGCAAAAACTTTATCACTTAATTTTTAGAAATGTAGTAACATCATTTGTCCAGAAATAACGTACGCTATCGACGAGGTAAGACTGTGTTACAGTGAGTAGTGATTGCAATCCATCGCATTACGAGTGATTAACTTTCTGGATAATTTACGCGCTGTAATTATCAGTCTCATTGAGATTCCTTTAAAATGTTCGTACATTATTATATTCAGACAATTAGACACCTGGGCCAGTTCACCTCTTCCAACAACGCATCAAGAAATTATAAAACTTCACCTCACGCTCAAATTTCAGTCCTGTAACGTGTTATCTTCCATTGTACTGACGCAAGAGCAGCTTCCAGCGCAAATTAATGCTTTTCCACTTCCCTCTCAGCTTCTCCGCTGCAATCACTTACGTCCCAGCATCTCGTTATCTCCTTCTCCCCACTGTGCGCCGCGCCTCCACCGGCGCGTCGCAATGCTCCTGCGCGGCGCGAGGCAGGCAGGCAGGCCGGCAGGCAGGCAGCGCCGCCAGCGGATGTGGGAAAGGCGCGCCTTCCCTGCCCGTTCGCGTAAGAGGTCGCCGCTTTGTTTACCCCAAGGATGGCGTAATCTGATGCAGACGCGTCAGGGCCTCGTAAACGAGTACAAGCACCTCGTGCAATATACGGAATCATTCGTAATGAGCTGTCGTAGCAACCAATCTGGATATATTACGCCATGGCTATATACTTAATTAGACGTAATTTGCATGACGTATAAGAGTGAGAACGTCTTCAAGGAAGGTCGTGTGTGTATTTTCTCCCGTTTCTACATTGAGTGCCGAATCTCAATTTGCATGTTTGAAGGATTGGCGTAAAGACCGCAATGAAAGGGTGCCTATAATATAACTGGAAAATAACCGTAATAAACAGAGGTAAATCGTTTATGGCCATTTTGGCATTTACCGCAAACACGATAGCCCAAGTCATTCAATAACTTCTTGCTGAAATATGTTAAAGGATTCCTGCAAGGCTATATTTGTTATTTTACAGTATGTATAATGGGCACATTTAAAATTTCTTGAAAATTCATCAAGAGATAATACAAAATAGTGGTGTTCTAATACTGTATATAAATCAAATTATCAATACAAAATAATTTTTTTCAAAATAAAAATTATATTTCTGCAGTAATAAAATTAATGAAGAATTGTAATGTATTGTTGAAATATCGAAAACAAAACAAAATTTCGCATATCGTACTAGGAGATAAGTCAAATAGAGTGCAAAATTATGTCGGATGACGTAATTTAAGTTTTTGTTATTTTTAGTACTGTGAAAAAGAACCATAAAGAAAAGGTCAAAATTTAAAATGAAATGTGACATCAAATATTTATGATAAAATTTTTGTAATAAATCTGTCATAACAATAATATAAGTAAATAAAATTGTTCTTTCGGAATATCTAGTACAAACTGTACAATAATTAGCCTCTTCGAAGTTATAAAGATTATTCAAACAACTGCATATATGTCAGAAAATGTTTCAAAACAAATCATTTTAACTTAAACTCATTCCACACCGACCGCAAGCCATGGAACTTACAGAACACGAAGTTCTCAAACAGGAGTTCTTTGTCAACATCGTAAGCAGAGTCTGTGTAGAAAGATTAGGAACTCTTGCAGAAACTTCAAATAAGCTATGTAAAAACTTAAAAGTTCTGCTCTGAGGGTATTAGTAAAAAAATGTTGAAAAATCGCATTAACGCTAATTGTTCGCTGATCTTTATATTTCCCCTTCAATTACTTAGTGTGATAATACGACAAGAGAAAATACAAATATAGTACGGTGCTACCTCCTTAAATTTTCACCAAGATGTAATTTGGCACAAGATACCGAGAGAGCAAGAGCTTGCTACTGGTCGTTTTTTATTTTTCTGACCAGCATGACGTGAATACAACGAGTCTATAAATTCAGATAGTCGGCCATTTATTGCAAGGATCCAGAATCAAATTCACGAACACTCCGAGCAAGCACACAGAACGTGAGATTGTAAACTCGAGACGTTCTCTAGTGTAATAGCATGAGCATAAAGCTTTGCACGGGGTCATTTCAAGGCAAGATGACTGACATCAAAAATTGATTATTCACTTTGAATGATCAGTAAACTACGTAGGGCGTATACCGACTGCATCCCGCAGTCAACTTTTCCTATTCGGTTAATCCCCCTGCCCAAAAGGCATTGTCCGACTGCATCCCGTTCCTTTTTCTTCCTTAGTGTAAGGTTGGATTTCTACGATTATAGGGATGTGCTTGGTATTATATTCGTCGATTATAATTGATCCACTTCTGTTTTCCAAACACATGTGCACATCCTTTAAGAGCACTCTCTACGTTGAAAACGCCACTTAACCTTTTGTGGAAACAAAACTTGAAATCTCCTATCACGAACACATTCTTAACGTATTGACATAACATACACAATTCTGAAGATTCTGTCATGTTCACCTGACTTCGAGGTTTTCTCTGGACTGGCATGAGCACATTTATTTGCGCTACTTCTGAATGGAAACTAAACGACAAATATTTACCCTTCCGAAACACCGGATGAACGAAACGGGATGCAATCGGGCTATCCCTACTCAGATAACGATATGTGACACGGGATTAGCTGGGAAGAGGGGGGTGAGGGAAAATTGACCGCGGGATGCAATCGGGCGATTCCCAGTACGTAACGTGCCCCTTTCAGAGCAGAATGTTGAAGAAAAAGAAAAACAACTGCAGAGGCCGGCATGGAGGGCGGTTGTCCTGTTTGCCTGAGCGCGGCCGCGGCCGGCAGCGCTTGCATAACTGATGGCAGGTAGCGGGCGAGCGGACTCGCGCTTGGCCGGAGCAGTTCCCGTGGGACTGATGGGAGATACGCTCCCGCGGACAGCCGCCGCCGCCGCCGCCGCGGGCACGCCGACGCGACGCTCGCCGCCAGTAGCCGCCAACGCTATCCCAGCTTCCGACGCGCGCCGACGTAATCCGTCATTGTCCCGCCAGCACCGTCGTACTAGGTACACGCGACGATCGACGGAAAGTGAGAGCGTACAACTAGAGTCGTTCTCTAGTGAAATACCATCAACTACTGCTAGCCACATCATAGAATAACTCAGCGTTGTTGAAATGCTGTTTAATGCAATGAGCAAATAGAAGTTTCTTTATCTTTCGTTTCTTCGCCTGATTGTATTTTTTGCATGCAACTGCTAGGAATGTTCTCTCCCAGCTGGTCTTTAATGAGAAAACTTAAATAAAGTGACGTGTTTTTTATAATAAGTATGTTGGATAATAAGATTTCTCCAATTACGGAATAATAAGGGGGGATTCAGAATACATACAAAAATAATGTAGTTTTTAAATGACATATGGGTTTTAAACAGTTTAATTTATATTTTATCAACAACTAATAGATTAGTAGAAAATGATAAATATTGTATAATCAGAAAATAGTAAAACAGGAAGTTCGGAAATATGTAAGCGTTAGTTCAACTTGTTTATTGTTTCATCGTGATCATATCTTTCGACTACTTGTTATGTCAGGTTTGAAGTCCATTACAAACACATCAACTTTCATATTTTCCTATTCTCTTTTGGAAGTGGTTATATGGTCCAAGTTTTCCAAACAGCTCGCAGCCTTGAAATGATTTTCACTTTCTTCATGCAAGTTAGTTTCCTGCCATACCTCATCCAATCAGCACCTAAGATATTTACGAAAATAATTCAGGTATATTAATACCAGAAAACTCTCATATTTACACATCCGACTCGCTCCACATCCATATGAAGAGAAAATATGGAATGATTGCAAAACGTGTTTTAATAGCATTCGTCTCTAAATTCGAGAAACTGCACGCCTCAAGTCTACCACGGAGTAAAAGTAACCCAGAAATGCCGAACCACGAAAGTGCAATAGGTCACAAAAGATTGCATTTTGTAGATTAGAGCCTGGGAAACATAACTCGAGACTCCGACCTTCCAAACTAGACTTTTAAGCCGTTGGATGCACCGAGTTATATCTATGGTCAAAACACCGCGACCATTTACCGGGAGGTGTATCGCGGGATTGCATAAGCATCTGCCTGATTTACACGCGCTTTTCGCAACAAATTCTTAATATTTATAAAGTGGAAATCCCGTTCATATAGTAATTCGTTTTCTCTTTAAATCCCATTATTTTAAATAGTTCGGGTGTGAGAAGTGCAAAGCATCTTATTGCATACTAAAGAAATAAAGTAAGAGAATGTATTTCCATATTGCCATATATAAAACAATTTTTACACATTAAGGAAAATAATTTTAAGAGATTCTTCGCTTTAATTTTCAATTGAAAAAAATTGCTTTCAAAAAGTCTTTAAATACTTTCACAATTCTTAAATAGTATTATACATCATAAATAGAATATACAGAATTATATGGACAATATTAAACGAACTCTCATCAAACTGACGATTATCGCAAAATAAAAATAAAACAATGTTCATCTATGTCAGCAATGAATTGTTTATTGCTAAATATCTCCATAAAATTTCGGCAAACATGCTCCCTTTCAACGGCGAAATTCAATCTTCATTTCCACTGAAGCAGAACCCTCCCCGGTGCAGAGGCACCTTCCGCTCGAAGGAACTGCTGCCGCAGCGGCGCTGGCGTTCTCAGGGCGCGCCCAAGGAATGTCTCTTGTTTGCACTTCACCGCCGCGCCAGCTCCCTCGCCCGCCCGCTCGCACGGGCGGAGGGAGCGTCGGCGGCCTAGGCGGCGCTGCAGATCCACCGCCGCCACCTCCGCGTACTATGGGCACGGGGGGTGCGGGCGGGGGGCCCATATTACATGATCTCCACGCACTGGCGGGTCCAGGGGGGCGATGGCGCCCTCGAAATGCCTAGAGTTTTCGTTTACCTTCCTTTATTTGCAAAATTGATTTAATATTTGTGTTCGAATTATGTAATTATTTAAACAATAATACTGTATAGTTCCATATCTACAATACATTAATAATACACTACAATATAATAACAAATATGTTTATTATTTAACAAAATCTACGATTCCCCCCCCCAAAATGATCGGCTGAATCCGCACCTGTCTCCCCCACTTACTTCCACAGCCTCCCCCATCCCTACAGCTCCCATCGTTACTGTTGCCCCTCACTCTACCCCATCCATGCAGGTTGGTGCTAATCTCTTCCTCGGTGTCGTTTTATGTACAGCACCCATCTTCCACAGCTGAGCATTTAGTCACACCATCGCGAACGTCTACTATCATCACGAACGTCAACTATCATCATCACTATCAACACCAAAACCACCACCTGTACAACCACTTCCACCACCTCCACGATCTGAGCAGTATTTTTCTTCCCGCAACACTAGCATTAACCTAAATATCACTTTCTGTCACTAAAGACTTCTTAACCATCCCATCACCCCATCATCGCTACCTTAATCACTCACTGTTGCCGTTTTATCAAACACTTCCCCCTCCTCCATATCACCTCCAACATCATCTCCAGTTTTCATCGCCACGGGAATTACCGGATATTCCATCAGCCCTGTCATGACCTTTTCCTTCAACACTACCTATAATCTCACCACTTACATTAGCATCAAATCGCCACCACCGTTACTGACACCACCACATGTCACCTTTCCACTCCACGGCTTCACGCCAATCAATTCCGCTGCGATCCCCAGACACATTACTCGTGTCTCTACGGGCCCCATGGTGCGATGTTCCGACAGCTTCCACGTGTCCACAAATCGCACCCAGCGGAGTTAACAATGTTGTCTGATCGGTTCAGAAGTGGCCTATGTGGGATTAGGCAAATGCGAACTGACACATGACACTCCGGGAAGGGACTTCACATGTGTGAACAAGATATTATCACATGATCGTGTTCTCAAACACTCAAGCAAGACGATTGCAATTCCTCGCCAAATGCATTTACGTATAGGCCCAGACTCTATCACAAGACGTTACAAAGTAATTTAATAATAAAACTTTATAAATGAAAGTTAAACCATATAACTGATGACGTTGGGATGTGTTAATGGGTGTAAAATATATAACAAAGTTTAAGTGTTATATACAAAAGTAGCACAATGGTCGGGTCATTTCAAGGAAGTATTATCAATATTATTTTTTGTATACATATGTATAAAATCTACAAATAGTGTTGTTTTTAATTTTCAAGTTATTTGAGGACGGTATTAAGTGAGTTGCAAAATGCCAAATACTCAAAAGTAGCAATGTTTTACAGCACGAAATTTCTAATCGCAAAAAAATATTTAAAGTAACAAGAAAAAATATTTATATGTGGATCGAATATTAATTTCATTTTATCTTATCGTTAAGCAGTAAAACGTATTACTTAGGTTGTGGAATATTAATTCAAATTAGGAGAGGGTTTAATACATGAAATGCAAATGAGGAAATTACAGCCTCTCAACGCTTATTCACAGTCACGAACAGTATCTCCGCGAACGACAAGGGTAGAGCAACTTCGCCCCATCACAGTCAATGCCGCTCGCAACTTGGAGCGTCGCGTGAAACTTTCGAGATTGATAAGTGCCTCGTCTGGGCGGAATGATGGCGCCTCCAGCGTTTAGAGAGTCGCGATATGATCTTGTTGACGATCAGGGCACGCAGGGATGCCAAAGTGTGATGTGCATCGTCTTGTAGTACAACCCATAGACTAAGAAGTTTATGGGTTGGTCGGAATTCGAATGAAACCTATAGTTGATTGTTCTAAATGCTTTTTTGTAAATTCCTGTTAACATTAAATTTCGCATGTTGCTTCACTGATTTTTTTATTTATAAAGTCCTTTACATTTGAAGTTACAAACCATATTTTGTACTTGAACGAAGACAATTTTTGACGCTGTCAATATTTACATTACACGTTTCATATAATGGAGACTGGAACATAGGTACGATATGGAGGAGATGAACCAGGATAACTGTTTTTTACACTTTTCTATGTTCACTACTTCCAATAAAATTGTTAATGCAATTGATTATTGTAAAATATCTTACATCAAATACTGCATGAAATCTGACGTTGAAATAATTTGTAATACCTATTTAACTCTTTCAAGTCTTCAAATCACAAATGAATAAGCATCAAAAATACCCATCGAAACAGTGGCTTGGAACAAATTATTAAACATGTGTACAACGTAACCTAACCTAGGCCCTCGCGGGGGAGTTTGGAGATCCCTGGCGACGTTGCGCCAGCGTCGTGTCGGAGCGTTGGCGACAGGACGACGGCGCGGCGTCGTTCGCGATCGCTATCTCCTTTTTACGCCGCCAGAGGAGGCATTTTCACGCCGGCGGGGCGCACGCCAGATAGCGCTGCGCCCACCGAAACAGCTGAATTACCAATCACGCACTGTGATTCGGTATTTGTAGGCACAATGAGAAATCAATATGTAGATGGTTTAGCAAAGGCACACTGAGAGGGAGATATTCTTAAACACAGAAGGGATATGAAATCTGCGGAACAATTATTATAAGTGGTTAAAGATTTATCCAATGATGCTTCAATTTCAATTCTCAACGATTTTCTTTACAGTTTCAAAATGCTTTGTACTGAAGCCATTATTACCAAGAAGTAGGTCATTATATATTTCTTCGAAAAGTATTTTTATATATTCGATAAGTTTCAAAAAATACAATACTGCAAAGAAGAAATCATGGACTCCACATTTCAGGATAAAACAGTCGTTACATGTCACCAGAACTTCATAAAGTATTAAAAAATGTAGCGAACGATTATTTTTACAAAGATTATTCCTCATTCCTTATGATAACTAGTTGATAATTAAAATGTATTTCCATTCCAAAAAACGAATATTGAAATATGAAACACAATTCATGCAAATAAAATGTTCCATCTATCTATAAGCAACGTACATCAGTGGAAATATCTATATCAAACGGCGTCTGACGCCAGGGTGGTCATTAATTAGACGCTAAATATCGCAACCAGTGGCATGAATTACTTAGCAAGAACCTCCACAGACGTTCTCAACAGCTCCGCTTCCAAACGTATCTTTCCCATCCAACCTTTCCATCCGCCTCTTAAGCAACGCTCATTGTGGCTTCGTAATCGCAAAGCGCCCGCTGAGCTTGGGAGCTGCCTCTGCCGGTTTCTCTGCTTCTGACGCCGCTGTGGGAAGCTGCGAGGCGCCCGACGCCGCGGGGAGGCAGTGGGAACAGATGGGGAGCGACACCAGCGCCTTAGCAGCGAGCGCGGACCACGACGACGGTTCTCGGGGAGAGAAAGGAATCTGATGACACGACGTTTGTATTTGAAACAGAACGCCTAGACTGTAAACAAACCCAAAAGTAATGGACATTTAATGGGGCAGAGAATGAAAGGCGTGAGAAAATCTCCGAAAAGATTTTTTCAAACTTGATCACAAGGTACAATCGTTAAACAAGTCATGATTATTTGATTTAGATAGCAGAACACTGCTAGACTAATCCCTATTAAAAGAACAACTCATAACTATTTATTAATAATAATGACATTTATGTAAGGATGTTTAATTTAATTATTAATAATTAATGTATGGATGTATAATTTATGTATTTTCAGATTTTCAATATTGACGTATACAAGATCGTGAAGGATAACGCCAACAGAAGTCTAAGTGGCTATTCATCATTAGTAGCTTTTAGAAAACGATTGTCGTCATTCGAGTAATGTTTATATTCTTTAACATAATCATGAATATATGAATCCATCTATCTATAAGCAACGTACATCAGTGGAAATATCTATATCAAACCTGGATATATCCTCTGCTCTTTGGATGTTAAGTCTTTATATACCAACATCCCAATTGAACTATTTGATAATATTATTAAAGAACATTGGTCTGACATTAGTAAATACACCCCCATCTCCTTAGATCAATTCTTAATAGGTTTAAGAGCCATTTTAAATAACAACGCATTTTCTTTTAACAAAAAAATTTACCTTCAAACCTTTGGATTAGCAATGGGGTCTCCTGTTTCCTCTGTACTTGCCAATCTAATCATGGAACAAATAGAGGTCTTCTGCTTCTCCCAAATTCAATTCCATGTCTTATTTTATTACAGGTACATGGATGACTTGATTACTTGTTTACATCAATCCAATGTCGACACTTTGGTCGATATACATAACAAATTCCACCCCAGGTTAATCTTTACCACAGAATTTGAGAACGAAAAAAGAGAAATTAGTTTTTTAAATCTTAAATTAATTGTTAAACAAAATAAAATTATAACAGACTGGTATCAAAAGCCAACCTTTTCAGGAAGAGTTTTAAATTATCTATCCAAGCATTCTAAGAATCAAAAAATAGCCATGGTTTACAATCTTGTAGATTCCGCTCTAAATTTAGCTAATCCTGAATTTCACAACAAAAATCTAAAGATAGTCGAAAATATCCTGAAAAACAATCTCTACCCATCATTCTTTATTAATAAATATATTCAAAAAAGATTAACACACAAATCCAAAACAATTACCAGCAATACAAATTTACGAATACCCTTACCATTTTATGAACCTGTCAATGATAAAATAAAAGCCTATTTCAGAAAATACAATTTAGACATTGTATTTTACAATCTAAATAAAACTAGCCATCTTTATGACAAGCAGAAGGATAAACCTAGACTAGGAGATAAATCGAATGTTGTATACTCCATTCCTTGCAATGATTGTCAGCAGGTGTATATTGGGGAGACTAAGCAATATATTAGCAGACGGATATACCAGCATAAATACGACATTAACAAAGACGCGGATTTGCATACATCTTTAACCAAGCATAGGACGGAACTTAACCATTCTATTGCATTTGACAAAGTCAAAATTTTACATTATGAAAAACAAACATCAAAAAGGCTAATCGCTGAAATGTTGTATATAATAATGAATGATACGATGAACACAAAAAGTGACATACAGAAGCTGAACCAAATTTATAAAATGTTAATGCTGCACCAACTTCCATAATTGTGTTATTTTTTTGCCAATCCTACATGTTTGAAATGTTTATTCCTTAACATATCTAAATGTGCTACTCTCATCAATTGCATAATGTAAATATTTGTTTTGACAAACTTTCAGGGTTTTGTGGATGTAACAGTATTGTAAATATTTAACTTAAAAATTGTAAATTCTATTGTTTTATATTAATTTATTTAACATTGTTAACCGTTGCCATAATTGCTCTTGACAAGGCATGTACAAAGCATGCGAAACGTTGAGCCAATAATAAATGTTTTTTAAAAGAAGTTTAATTCCTGTAATCAATTTTGATTGATCCTATATGGTCAAATACATATATTTATTCGTACCATCAACACCTACAATTATATCAGGATCAACAGGAGAATTTACATCAATTTCAATATAATCATGAATATATTAAATAATAAATTCAAAACAGAGTAGTTAAAGTAACTCGAATAAGCAAACCTAAAAAAAACTAATCTAGTAAAAAACTGCATACGAACTAAGCTCTGTAGACTGTAGCCGAAATAAGACTGTACTAAGGAAGCCCGGAATATCCTAGATTCGGTGGCATGAATTATGATACCAGATAATGAATATCAATGCCAGGTAATGGTATATCAATGTATTACCAGGTAATGCTATATCAATACTTAGATGAGGATACTAGACGACAGGTGGTGTCAGCTGTCTTTTCTGAGGGTTCTCCCAGTCCATTCCAGGAGAATGTCGGACCAGTACTCTAAAAATCTGGCCGCAAATCTGGCACGATCTTTCCTGAAAGCGTAAGCTTCCGCGGCCGGACTCAGAAGCTACTTGGCTATCAGAGAGACGCCGCGTCCTAGGCACAGGTGCCAGCCTTTTGCCCCGATAAAGGTTTCAGAATGGCGGCCGAAACGTTGGCACCAGTGTCTAGGACGTGGCGTCTTCCGGACAGCCTAGCAGCTACGATCTTTCCTTTTCCCATAGAGTCCTCATACCTTTTCTTAGGTCCGAGAGGTGGGCGAATCGTATATCCTTACAAGGCCGATCCCCCACGTGGAAGAACGATTCATGGTTCGGAATGAAACTGACGAACTCCGAGATCCCCAAGGCACATTGTGTCACGAAATGGCATGAGTGTAAAACATCAGCAAACGTAACAATTAAAGAACCTCTCCTCAGTCAAAAAGTCATAACGTAACATATAAAAATAAATTACAAGGCTGTCTTCATGAAACTGTACTACCTTTCGCTGTGTCATCACCGCGCTCCTGGCGACTCTTGAAGTGCGATTGAATAATACCCGTATAGGCGGGGTGTACGTCAGCCGAGCCGTTCTTTCTCCGTGAAGGACGTGGCTGCGGCGGTGTACCCGTGGGGCAACGCACCCGGAAGACACGGCGCCTGCGCAACGCAGTGGCTGTGCACCTCCGCCACCGGCCTGCCCGCCCGCCACACACCGCGCCAGGAAGTTGCACGCGCCCGCGCCCGCGCCCACGCCCGCGCCCGCACCCGCACCCGCACCCGCTCGGTGCTCGACACCCAGCAGCCAACACAAGCCAGGCAGTGAGAGGCGGCGGAAAGCACAATTCAGTGAATATGGAGGAAATCATCCTTGAGATTTTTATTCCTAATATAGAGTTCGATACCTACAACTTCTGTTTTAGTTTACATTTTAATTTACTCTCATTTAATTTTAATTATTTGGTTTTAGTTTAATATATTAATATATTTAATTTTTGATTTACTATAACTTAGTATATTAGTTTGTTATTTTATTATTAATAATTATCAACAAAATATATTTTTAAACCGTTTAAACAACTTTCAGATCTTGTTAATGACCAGCCAGAATAATACTTTAGCTACAGAAATAATATGTAATGTAGACGAAAGTTTGTGTTCTCGGCTTTTCTGTTTTCTTTCCACTCTCCTTGCCTTCGAAAATTATCTTCTGCTGGCCCCTCTGGCCCCAAACTCGTTGGAGACCTAATACATGGATAAACGTTGTACACATTGAGAGCGCAGGATATGGAAAATATATTTTTGTTTTGCCGAACGAAACAGAAAATGATGTTTTTTCTTACATTTTTTATAATCCAAGCGATAAAACAGTGTTTGTGATAGTTCTTGGTTTGTTTCGTATCGTAGCCAACTTTGTTTTATAATAATCCAGCAAAATAGAAATTTCCATGTATTATTTAGCAGTGATCGTGTATTTCTCTTATTGAACTCGTCTATTTTATTGCCGTCTCCTTGCTCATTTCTATTATCAAACTACATTCAATAAATGAAAAATGAATGTTGCTTGTTCTTTGCTAAATTATGAAAAAAAGGAACCCAAATTTTAACTTCTAAAAGACCCCTGGGTCTCTAAGTTCATCCCTGCCGGGACTTGGGAGTCTGCGTGCCTCTCTGCTATTATAATGGCCATCTGTACTTAAGTGACCCTCCCCTCGGCACTTCCAAGTTTAGCCCATATCATTGCCCTCTTCCGAGCGAGAAATTGCCTAACTACGCTGTAGTGGAGATTGAAATTGCCCCAGTGAGCGAAGTTACTCAGATGCCGTTAAGTACTGGTAAGGGCTAACTTTGCTGAGCAATTTAACGTGAACGTCAATGTGTTTGCGAGTACTTACCATTTGCTTCCAGGCTTATGACGAAACTACATCCTAGAATACCCACACATTTTTAACTTTTCACTGAACAAAATTGTCTGTTTTAGTATGGTAATGCACGCGTTGCAATCTGATTTAATTAAATCGTTCTTTCCTGTCTTTCTTCATCAGAACTTTTCATTTCTCTGGAATTTTCACCGACGATGTTTGTAAGTCTATGAAAAAATGTATTTTGTCACTCCAGAATTTAAAATTTTTACTCCAGTACTCAGTGGACGTATGTTCAAGAAACTTTCACAAAAAATAAAAGAAAATACTTTTAATTCCTAATGAAATTCAAAGTAAAAGAGATAGAAAACAGTCGGAAGATACAGTCAATTTCCTCATTCATTATATTCTTACTGAATGTGTACACATGCGAGCTGTCACGCACACAACCACTCGTGTGGCTGAGCATTCCCTCGCGTGTTCGCATACAGATACACGCAGGTGCGGGTGTGCAGTCAAGCACACATTACTGTAGCATTTTTATGAATATATCTGCTCTGTGATGGACTTGTTTTGTTCGAGTTCTCTCTTTGTTACGCTGCTTCTGTGAGCAAAGTGCGCTTAAATCTTCGGCTCTAAGACATCATCTTGATTGAGGTTTTACTTTCTCGCTACGCAGTACAGAGAAAGTTCTGTAATACCGCAAGAAAAACCGGCGAATTTTCAGGCACCTGGAAAACTAAAAAGTGGATGCATCCAGTTGCTAAATTTAGAAAAAATATTCTCTAGCACACGGTGTAGCCATAATCCATGTTTTGTAGGTCCTTGATACCAAAAAATCATAACGTCTATCCGTCCGTCCGTCCGTTCAACCGTCCGTCTGTGAAAAACGCTAGCAGCTAAACCTTTCAGCTGATTTTCTCCAAAACCGATAATCCTCATTCGATCTCCCTGATGTCGCAGCCACTTGAACTTAAAACCGATGTTTTAATGTTGGTGTGTATTTTACATAAAGTCCTTGAGACATTTTCCAAATTTCAAATAAAAGCTCCATCATTTTTTGAAATTATTTTGTTAGATAATGTGAAGGACGTTTAAGTGAATGGTGCAGATATCATGTACGTTGAAAACACTGATTTTTCAAAAATTGCAAAAGTTCAACATTTTTTTGAGTCTTCCTACAACAAAAATATTAAAAACAGAGATATTTTCCCTTGATGTAGTCTGTTTCATAAGATAGATTTTGAAATAAGGTCATGTATAATTTTTCAAAAATTTGAGCATTTTTCGCGTAATTTTGCGTGAAAATATAGGGCAAGAATGTTCGTGCTGTTTTACAACCAATTAATTTCTAGGTGACCTCAGTCGCCTAAGGCGTGTGCCAGGATGGCAAGATGGTATTTTACTTTGCACTCCCAGTTGTAAAGGTGCAACTAGTTCTTCCTTCTTTTTTTAAATCATCATTTATTTGTAAATGAAAGTAGGTTAGTGCTAAAATAGTACTTCGAACGTTTCTGACAAGCAGAGTTACGAAATCGGGGCACCCTCCAAAAATGAAATAGAACTTCCAAAATGGTCTCCTGGAGGAGATAACGGCATAGAAACGTAACTCAATAGATCTTGCTAACTCTGTTTTAAGGGTAGATTGAAACGCTGGAACGCGTTTAAGGGTCACTTGAACGCATTGTTTGAATTATTTACGATCACAAGGACTGACGAAGAATGACATGTGTTGAGCGCCTACATTTACCCCTACTCCATAATCCGCGAAATTTTATTTTTTCATCGTAAATCTGTTTGTACCCCCTCGGGAGGCTCGTAAGCAACTAGCTAACGTTTGGTGAGGCTGTCGCGGGTTTAATTCCAGGTCGGGGCAAAAATGAAGCTGTAGCTTTCTAATTCAGGATATGTCGTCTCAGTTTCTATAGCTATGTGACGTAATGAAAAAGCTCAGGCTAGCAAGTAAGCTAGGTACGCTGATAGGAATATTGCATGCTCACACCACAAGTCTCGCTTGACCCAGTCGTGGATAATAAAAAGAAATAGGGCCCGGGGCTGGCAACACCGCTAGCTGGCAAAGTCTGATTACTCCGGCACTATACTGCCAAATACATACTCGTACACACAAATCTGTTTGTTACGATAATGAGAGGTAATTCCCTCTCTGGCAATAGCACAATTAGTGTTCCTCTTCCAGAAACAATCAATATTGTTGCCGTTGCTCAGAAGCCAAGGTAATAAATATATCTTCAAACATTCTCCAGTAATAAACACGAGTATGTGTTTGACCTCTTTTTTCCAAATCCAATCAATAGCTTCATAAATCTTCACACATCGATTTTCTTTGCATTTTACGTCGTTCTCAGTATTCATCATTCTCCTACACGAGTTTCTACCAAAACTTTCATTCGCGTTTAGAGTTGGTTCAGTCATGTGAGCATTATTTTGAATCTTTTTAGTGCCAAATTAAACTGAGAAATAGATATCAACGTAGAGAAATAGTTCTTATTCATTTCACTAAAGTTAATTAACTTGCTTTGAAACTCCATATTATTTTTTTTATTCCGCCGACTAGACAACGTTCCATAAGGACTATTTATGAGGATAATATTCAAGAAAAGGAAACATCTGTTTAAAAAACGTAACTTCCATCCATTCTCATATTCTCACACACTTTTCGACGAGATTTGTACCGACTCTTCAAAAAATTCCCTTCAGTGGTGATATCAAAACAAACACTCATGAACACTATCCCTAACCTCCAACTGTACTCACTGAACTGACACTTCCGAGGAATTATCGCCTGCAACTCAGCTCATCTGACTAGTAGAAGACTACATTTTCCTAAACGATGCGGCCTTTCGTCGATGATAACTTGTTTCACAACAAATTCACTGGTGAAAGCAGATATCTTGTGGTGCTCCGTGCGATGAATTAATATATAAACAAAATCACAACGTTTAATATTTATTAAACGTTGTTTTACAACGTGACAAAACAACGCACCCGTTGGCTTGCACCGAGTCTACACGTTGAGTATGATGCATGGCCGTGCACCTGTTTCTCTCACACTCGCCGCCCACGGCACCTTGCAAACGCCGCCGCTGCCGTCGCCGCCGCCGCGGTGCGCGCTATCTCTCGACTTGCAACGCATGTCGGCGAAGTGTCCGCGCGTGTAGCACGTCGCGCGGCGCCGGCAGCCGGTTTCCTCGCGCGCGCGCGCGCGCTCCGCCTCCGCCTCTGCCTCCGCTGCCGCCGCCGCCGCCGCCGCCGCCGCAGCTGACAGTAACGGGCGTGACGTATGCGACGGCGCTGCGCGAAACGCCGTGCGTGAAGCGACTCCTGCGCTCTGGGTACTCGGCGCACGCAAGGCAGAGGATACACACGGCGGCGCTTATGTTTCGAAACACTAGGCGAGATGTACTCGTGTTATTGACTTGAAGGCTGAAACGATCGTGTGGAATCTACTAACAGGACTGCAAGGCCTCTCCGAGACGTTTGTAACATCTCTCTGAGATGTGCAGGTAAATTTATGTTCCGAAAAATCAGATGATTGACGGTTAATTGAACAATCAATGCTACGAAGTGTGGAATGTCAATAAATGTCAGAATATTGTAAATTGAAGAAGGCAAATAATGAAACAGGTTTTCATGCGTTAGTGTAGCGATCATAATCAATAGTTTAAGGGTAATACGATTATTATTTTGCTAATAATGTAATTTTAGTTTAAAAAAGTTAAATTTTTGTCTTTTAAAATATTTAAAAGTATTTAACATACTTCAATAACTGTATTACAAGAAAATGGAAAATACTCTCTTTTTAAAAATGAATCATAAGATACAAAATATCAGGTTGATAAGTATTATGCCGTTATTTATCAAGAACTTATGAGAAATACGAATAAATAAAGTAAAACTAAACACTTGTTTGAGTAATTAAATTTTCTGCCGATGACATTATTGATGTGCATACAAACAATATCTTGACCCAAAATATATTTGTGGATAGGAATCTTACGGATACAGACAAAATTCCGGAGCTCTATACGTATTTCAATAATAATTTCGCCTCCTCTGTCAGCTACAAAATATTTCTCATTATCTTTTGATTAAAAATGTCTCAAGTTTACCATCACTGTTTGCTCTTGTGTATGATTCACCGTCCGTAAATGTATTAAAAAGGAATGTGTAAACCCGACATTTCTAAAGTACTGTTCATTTCCAACGTTTATCTAACAATCTTAATTTCTATTATCAGACCATTTGAGTAGATTAACTCGTGTATATCGATATTAACATCTCTAATTTAAAGGAATTTTGCACAAACGTCTCGCTTCGGTGCGCCACATACATATTGAAATGATTTTTCGGATTCACTAACCAGATACGAAGAACAAAGAGTTCTCTCATTATGATACGCGCGCAGAGAATTTGATTTAAATTTACGATAGTTCGCTGGAATGCTGAATAGCTTGCGAAAATGTTTTGTTCACGCAATAATGTAATGATCAGCAGAATATTCGTGTATTCATATGCTTGGTAAGGAATTCTCCTATCTCGAGCAGAAAAACGAATGTGATCCGTTAGCAAATAGTTACAAGTGTTTTGAAACAAGAATTGTAATATGAAACACAGATTATCCCGAATCTTGCTTTAATGCATTCCTTTTACTAAAACCCTACATTTATTTCTTACATTAATACAAGAATTTAATATAGCTTTTTTAAAATTTCTTCATGCCTTTAATAAGAGAAGAAAAACGTTTCCGCGTTTAAGAATGATCGCGTAATGATTCATCGTGTAATCGGTTTTCTTTGAAATGAAACTCATAGGTTTATAAAACATCTTGATATGGATGATGATTCACCTTCTAGGCATTTACGTACTAGTTTAAAAGCAGGATAAAGTACCTCTGAGGTCATAATTATTATTAATGGAATGAGTGACGGGTAACATTAGTTTAATAGAATTCCTATCTTACTCTAAAAATCTTGAACATCATACATCTATATATGATCAAAACTATTGCTCTTCATTCCATCTATTATTTCACCGTATTTCATTTGAAAAGGCCAAAATGATAAATATCAATATAAAATTTCTTTATATTTGTGCCATTGAATAATAAAGTAACAAATCACTTCGAGATTGTGTAGTTGATTTAAGAAGAAAATAAAATCAAAAAAACTAGCAACAAAAAAGTTTCCATGAGACAATTGAATATTCAAACGTTTCATAAAGTATTTAGAATTCAAGCGTCATAAAAGATACGCCAATATTGTACTTGGGATGATATTTTACGTAATCATGTTTTATATTTGAAGTTCTTTACATTCTTATCTGATCTTTATATTTAAAGAACGAAAGGTTTCCGTTTAGAAAAGAGTGTGCCTCGCGCTCTTCCAAATTTCATGATTTTTTTCTTTAAATGAAAGGTCGGTTTTATAGTATAAATATGCATTATAATGACGATTTCATGTAGTTAAATAAGTTTCGAAAGGAGAACATAATGGAGGGCCGACAAATTGAATTTGAATATGTATAATTGGCTTATGGGGAGAGCTGACGCCACCCCTCGGGTGAACTACTATTAATATATTGGTATACTGTACATACCGAGCGAAGTGGCTAAGGACGTAGCGTGCTGACTTCACATTCGGGAGGCCCGAGTTCAATCTCCGTGCTGGCTATCCTGACCTGGGTTTTCGTGGTTTCCCTCGGTCATTCCGGGCGAATGCAGCGATTGTTCTACTGAAAAGCTAAGACCGCGTCCCTTGCCGAAAATATAGAATGGCTAAATGTGTGTATGTATTTGGTATTTTTTGGGTCGATAGTCTGACTTGTCGGAGAGCTAAGGGTGTCGCCAGCGACATGTGGCGAACATGATATTTTCCCTTCACCGTAACTAGCAAGATCCACCTGCCTGAGCTCTTCTTAGTCACACAGAAGCTGGGACCATTTTAAAGGGAAGCTACAACTCTAATTTAGTCTCGACCGGGGATCGAACCTGGAATACACCACGGGAAACTAGAACGCTGCCCGTGAGAAATTTTAGAGGCTTAAAACGGCTACATACAAATACAAAATACTGAACATATCCTAGTATTAATAACTGTTATTCATGTATTGGTTGTGCTTCATGAGCGACCGAAGTGCTCCGATCGCTGCCTTCGCAGGAGGCAATGCGCTTGTGCGGCGGGCCCCTCCTCCCCAGCCCGGGATCGTTCGTTTACGGTCTATTGTCGGGCCACCCCGTCAGAAAGCCTCATTAAAACGCAGCTTGTCTCACATTGCCTTCTTTGTGATGGTGAAGCTCCCAAAAGAGCTCTGTGTTGCACAATGTGGCCTGTTTTATCTGCTTATTTGCTCCTCTTCATTCTCTTCTAAGTACTCTCGGGAGATGAAGGAAAATGCTCGTGAATACTGTTGTTGAATTAATTTTCGCATTCACACGCTTCCTCTTCAAACTCATTAGGTGCCCCCGCTGTATAATTATTTGTTCGTCTCACAGTTAAAGATTATAATAATTAATTCAATAATAATCAACCTAGTAATACAATACATTAGATAAAATGCAGAGAATGAATGGTGATCAACGCTTAACTTTCAAATTAAATAGATGGTTTGTGAATGCTGTGTAATATAACATTTTTATCTTAAATTTAAAAATTGTTGACTTGTCAAAGTACTGGTTGATTATTATCTGCCATAATTTTTCAAAATTAACTATTTTAATAATCAAATGTAAAATAAGGATGTATGAAATGTGTGTGTTCGTATACTCGTAGTAAACCCTCATTAACGCGAATTCCAAGGGACCGAAATAATCGGAGGTCGTCTAATAAAAATTCGTGTTATCCGATTACTATAAATGACCTGCTTAACTGTAATTCCTTGCCGGGTCCCAAGTTTTGTTCGTGTTAAGGCAAAATTCGTGTTAAGCGAGTCCGTTCTACTGAGGATTGAAAGAAAATGATGATGAGAAAGAAAAATTAACACAGAAATAAAAAAAGCACCCAATTTACACAATTCGACAGCTTTTTTTGTTTCTCAGTTAATTTTTCTTTCTGAATAAATATATTAATTTCTTTTGTAAATAATAAACTAATTTACTATTTTTCTGAAGTTATTCTATGCTTCTGCGATGCAAATTTTTGCCTAGAAATGAATTTTTTCAAACCAACTTTTGAATGCTTTAGCGGCTCAATCATTCGGAATATCCAAATAGTTTATTAGACAAAATGTGCTTAAAATTGTCTTAAGAGCTTATTTTCGAATTTTTTGACGTTTCTTCCCCGGACACTCTGTGTATATATTCATACACACACAAAAACACTTTTGAGCTACTGAAGAGATTGCTCCAATATTTTGAACCAGTTCTTTTGAGCAGCCGGGACACGGTAGATGTATCTCTAGATTGCTTTGTATGTTTTTCATTATTTTGTTTGCTATGTTTTATTTTTGTTTTTAATTATCTTATACGCTGCATACACTCAAAACATATGTACTTAAACGTTGTTACTTCATTACTGTCCCGAACCCAAGAAAATTATGCTCCTGAAATGATTAATATGTAAACTTATTGATCAGTTTCGAAGTTGCTAAAAAATGCATAATTAGAAATAATAAAACAAAACGTGAAGAATGGAAAATAACATTGACTGGAAAGTAGTTTAAACAAGAATATTTAACTCACGATGTACAGTGTTATAATTTAAAATTACTATTCGTTTACGGTACATAATATAAAATTATACCACAACTGATGAACGTGTTTTACATGGGTTCATATTGCCACCTAACAATTATACGCTCCCGAGAACATCAAAGCATGTTTTGAAACACCACTGTTTCCCATTCAGTGAGCATTGTGAATTAGCACATGAGTAATGAATAACATTCATCAACCGTAACTCTCATTAAAACAATTTTTAGTTTTGCGGGAAGAACATTGTTCATATTTTCAAACGAGGTGGTGAGTGCTTATCAATTTAATTCGAAATGCATACGAAAAACATGATCATCTTGTCGGTGACTAACTAGTGCGGACTGGACGAACTGGACGAGCCTCTCCACACGAAATATGAAATACATTTCTCCGTATCGCAGATCTAATTTACCCTCCTTTCTGGCAACCGCATCCCGCAAGCGCGAGACCAGTCAGCAGCAAATTGAGTTGTGTTTCCTCGCCGCGCTCGCTGACCAGAGCGTTTGGCATGCGAATACAAAGAAGCTCTACGGCGCAACTCTCCACTGAGCAAGGAATCGCTAGCCGAGGACACTGAACGTTTCCGCAGTGCTTCAAATTCGGCCTTATATATGCTGAAATATCTTTTCAGAAGATCATAGGCGTTGTTGACGAGTGGTTACTGAAAGAAATCAGCCGGTAAGCAAATATACCACTTTGCTGGTACAAATGGGATGTAAAAGAATATGAGCACCATTTTAGATGTAGATTGTGCTATTAATTTTAAGAAAGACGTAAATATGCTCTTCAAAATGTAATAAAAACTCATATGAAATAAATACTTTAATACATAAGTAATAATGCAGAATTTGTTGTACCCAACATTTTATAGAAGCGCTGAAGCCCAATCCCTTCCACAATACATTAGGCACACTTTAAAAAAATAGAAAACAATTTATTATGATTTACTATTGTCGGTGAGGCAATCACCTTACAGCTTAATACAATTACAAAAAAAGTCCTTAACAAAAGTTTAATAAATCCATTTACACGTATCATTTTACATAATCAAGTAAACTTCTCGTGCAATTACCAAAAATACAACCCTCTATACTCTACATGTTCCTAGGGACTAAAGTTTCACAAATAAAACACCACAACGAAATACACATGAAAATATTCTCAAATGGTAAAACGGATTTTCCCTTTCATTACCCAGGGTCTAACGCACAGATTTTTCGTGCATCAAAGCACCATTCTTTTCAAAACAATTGCTTGAAACAGTGAGCCAAAACATGTTTTCTCCTATTCCTTTAGTATCTTCACGTCTCTACAGCACATACCGTAAGATTTTCAGTAGTTGTGCAGTTAATATTTATCATATTTTCCATTCACATAGAGAAATATTCGTACTATGTAATATACTTGCGTGGGTTGCAGGAACGACAACGTTTCATTACAAGAGAAATTACATGTTATTCAATTGAAAATCTTGACCAATAAAAAAATATTCTTAATTACTTATCTAAAATGTGACATGTAATTTAAATAAAATCTCTTTAAGTTCTTTTATGATATATAAAGATTAAAAAAATTTATTGTAAAATTTTAAATTTACTTACTGTAAAAGAATGTGTTATTCTTCAACAAAAAAATTAAAATACGAGTAATGTGAATTTTTCTAAAGCATTATAATATGAATATTAAGGTAATTCTGCACGCAAACTCCATTTAAGTCGCACAGGGGTGTTGCGGTTTCACTTTGTTCCGGCAGCCCGAGTGCAAGCTCCGTAAGTCGCCTCGGCGTGGCCCCACGCGGCCCGCGCGCGCCCACCAGCGCCTCTCCGCAGCCCCTCGGGCGGTCGCCCACGCCGCAAAGCCACCCGCGGTAAAAAGGATGCCGTGGAAAAAGCAAAATAGATGGCGGCGATGTGAATAGGGAAATGGCGGTGATGTGTCCGGGAAACTAAGCCGTCGCAACGCTTAAAACTTTGAGGATAAAACCATACGTTATATTTCGGGTCAGTTGAGAAGACTTCACATCACCGCGAGAGCGTAGGTTTCCGCGGCGGGGGTCAGTAGCTACTCGGCTGTCCGGGTGACGCAGCGTTCTATTCTCAGGTGCCAGAATTTTGCCCTGACGAAGGTGGTAGAATGGCGGCCGAAAGGTAGGCATCATTGCCTAGGACGTGGCGTCTCCCGGACAGCTCAGTAGCTACCGGCTTCTGCCGCGGAAACCTACGCTCTTGCGGTAATGTCTTCGCAACTGATATAAAATATAACGTATGATTTTCTCCCCAAAGTTTTTAACGTTGCGACGGCTAAGTTGACACGTGTTTTTTTTTAATTGTCAGATATGGATTGATCAAGTTGCAAAGATGTCCAGTAATTTTTACGATTCTATCGATTCCGAAAGACTTTATTACCTGTAGGGACCGTAAATACAGGGCTCTCATACATGGAGCCTTCCTTGAAATAATTGGGAGATTACTAGAGTGGGTGCTGGATGATTCAGACTGACATACTACTCTCTGGCGGTTAATAAGTAAAGATAATTCCAATGATGACGACGGCAATCGGAGGAAAGGAGACTAGAGAAAAAGATTTATAAGAATATCTTTCACTTTATCTCCAAAATTCTTCATCGCAAAACTGATATTCAAACTTAAATCTCAAAATTCGTCGTTTTTAATTAAGTGAATGTGATTAGAAAATAATTGATATTTACTTAACGTGAAACAATACGAAAATATTAAACTGAATGAAACATTAAAAAGAAGTTCCTAAAAATAGTTGACAAGACTACTGGTGCATAAAGAAAATCCTTTGGTTGCGTAAAAACTGCTTCGCTCAGGTTAAAACCATTCTCCTTCAAGATGATAGTTTTTAATGAGAAGGAGACCAAAAATGATTGTCTGTCTATTCAATAGTCTTAAGTGCAGTGGTATCCTCTTACATTAAAGATAATCAAATCAATTCATATTTTAAAACAATTATTTTATTGGCATCTAGACACTAAAATGACATCGTGCCTACATGCCAATAAAATAATTGTTTTAAAATATGGACTGATTTTATTATCTTTAATGTAGGAGGATACCACTGCACATAAAAATCGACAATTTTTGGATGTGTCATTTTGCGCACGAACGGTCAATACGGCGTTCCCCGGGCATTGTTGCCACTTGCACTGGCTGTCGGTGGAAGCACTGCCGCGGCAGGGGCGCACCTCCACCCGCAGAACGGTCGCCGCGCCGCGGGGCCGTGCGGGTCGGGGTCGGGGCGAGGCGGGCGACCCGGCGTGGCAGGGCGAGATAGGGCAGGGCAGAGCACCACGCGGCGGCGGCGCCCGGGCAGTGAAAGTGCTGCTACGGCGGCGGCGACGTCGTGACGGCGCGCCGAGCCGAGCCGAGCCGCGCCGCGCCGCGGCGGGGAAAGCGGCGGCGGCGGCGGTGGAGGCGGCAGAGCTGCGGCCGGTGGCGCAACCGCTGCAGCTGCGAGGGCCCCGAGAGTTGAACCCACACCCACGCGGTTTACCGCCTCGGAAACTTCCCTGCGGGGAGAGCTTTTTAGAGCAGAACAACTGCTTGCAGATGTCGCTGAACGACTACGACTAGTGAGAAGACCAAAGCGTTAAACCGTTTCAAATAACGTTCCGATTGATCGTGTATTATTTTTCCGTTTTGGTGTTTTATATCAAAACGCATCAGTCGTGTTTTAACTGGTTTTGTCCGCGACTCGCTCCACGCTCGCCTTTTACTCGCGCCCCGCATTTCACGCGCGGACCTCACACATCACTTTGTAGAACAAATGTTGGTTACTTGTTTGTTTACCTGTGAGTTGCGACATCCATCGTTTTATATCGAAATGCTGGTCATTTTCATTAGGGAAAAAACAGTAAATATTTTTTCAGTGAACATCGATTTATTTTTTAACAAATAAAAATCATCTAGTCGATATGTTGGCGTGAATCCGTTTTACATTTTCATTTTGTACTCTATATTCTAAATCTATTAGGAAGTGCTTTATTCCGGAAGTACTTATTATACTTAATAAAGTGATCTATTCAAAACGAATCTTTTTGTTGGTCATCCGCACAGCAGATCGGTCAGAGAGAGAAACTTCCACAAGTTTGTGACCGAAGATAAGTTATTTTCTCATTGGCTTATATTTTTAGACCATAATCTACAAAGTGAGAGGTAAGTGGACCTTCCACTACATTTTAGAAGGTTTAGTTTTCTGGGTAACCCGACTTCGTAACACAGATTCTCTGAAACTTGCAAATTCTCTCAACCTACGACAAATTAAATTTACTACTTGATATTCTGTGCAATTTAAACGCAGGAGTCTTTCTGTTTGTTAATATACTGTGATTTTCGTAACTCTGTCCCTGACAGAAATCAGCTGTTCACGGTTTCATCCAATCGGGAGCATGAACGTCACCATAGTGACGTCACTGTCGCGAAATATAAGCTCCTGATTGGATGGCAGAGAAACACCTGATTCCTGTCAGGGACAAAGTTACGAAAATCGCAGTATAAACACTTAGTCTGAGCGAGTCAGGACTCTGATGTAGTACACAATTCAGTTAAGATAGTAGCTGATCGAAATTAGCTATCAAAGCTGTTTTCAGTTTCAACTCAATTATTTACAAAGTGCTGAATGTTCGCGTGGGCTCTGTTACTATTATATTTTCCCCATTTCAGGTCATTAACGGAGAACATATTTTATTCCAAAACCCAAGTTTTCGACCATCTGGCACACCTGATTCCAAACAAATCGAAACTAAACTCTATTTTCAACTCTATTTTCAACTCTATTTCACATGCAACAGAAAAAAATTAAAAGAATTGTATTTATCGAACGACTCCGGTAATCAATTCAAAGGTTAGTTTACCTTTTTAAAGAAATACATCTCAAAACACTTAAAATTGTAAAATTCTTCTCTAAACTAACATAACAACATTTAACTTTATTACTTTTTCTTGAAACATCTTCAAGTGTTTTTCAATCTCATTAAAATGTCATATATAATATCAGTATCTAGGACGGAAGGATCGCGGGTTCGAGTCCCGCCTCGGGCGTGGATGTGTCTGTATGTCTGTATGTGTGTGACGTTCATTCACCCTTCATAATCATCATCATCATTATTTCATCTTCCATCCCCCAGGACTAACAACTCTGGGGGATAAAATCGGATTCAGCTGAATGCTGATCCCTTGATGAATTGATGCATCATGACCATGCAGACATGCACCTGCCACCGATATAAAATGATACTGAGCCCCGGTAAAGTCCAGGTGCATGTCTGCATGGTCTGAGACGGACTATTCGCGAACTAATAATAATAATAATAATAATAATAATAATAATAATAATAATAATAATATAGGTAATCACAACATCTCACAATAAACTGCATTGTAAAAATATTCAAATTAACAATTACCATCTTCAAAATCAGAAACAGTAGAGCAACAAAATCAAAATGTATCAAACGTACAAAGACCAACGTAATAAACTCCACGTACAGAATTCCTCGAATTCCACTGTCTGACATGCTATACAATGTTCATCAAACCGACATAACTCACTTGACGAGTGACGCATAGCAGCACGCACATTTCTGTACACAATAAACAAGTATTTCAAAACGGGCAGGTGTCGCAACAGCCACCGCGCGTACTGTACTCTCCGCTGCAGAACAGGTAGATTATAAGCCCGCAAATAAGGATGAAACACCTCTTTGTTGATTACACTACAAACTTATTTGGTTGTACATCTCGAATAACAACAAATATTTTAAAAATTAAATTAATAGTTTATCAAAATATTTTGGCATCATATTCTCAAAGACTTTACGGTTAATAATTTCAGATTTTGGCTCTGAGTGTTCACTTTACTAAACTTACGGATAATTATATGTTTTTTATTGGTTGATTGAGGTTCAGAGTCCTTCATCTGGTAAGAACTTTGAGGCCCGTGACTGATCAAATGAATAACTGCGACAATAGAGAGATGAGTTGAATGAAATCAAAATAGTGGCATAAGAGACAGGAGGAGCAAAACCGGTGCCCAAAAATACCTTCCAAGAGCTCGCATTGGCATCCTCAAATTCCACATGGATTAACAGGGAATCGAACGCGGGCTCCAGCAGTGAAAGGCCTGTGAGCTTCCCATTAATCAACTCGAATGTATCTGTGTATCTCTCACATATCTACCCAGTATTTGTAACAGAAAGTAGTTGAAATAAAAATAAATGCAAAATGGATAAAAATCCTAATAATATAAAAATGTATCAGAAAAATATCCTAAAATGGTAAATGAGGCTTAAAAAAGAAATAGAAAACTTAATATTATGGACCGATTCTTGAGTGACACTGAGTGACCTACATTCAAGAATCGGTCCATAATATTAATCAACAGAGATCAAGAAATCAAGCACGAGAAAACTTAATGCAGAAATATAACAAGAACAAATATAGAAAACGCAACAACATGAAATATCAAGCGCGAGTCGAGTGACTCTTAATGCCTTACGAGTTGTGACTTGATTGCTTTAGTAATATTGCACGGAACACGATGCAGGCAAAATAAAGTCAATGAATATGCAATACCAGCTATTAAAAATTCAGATATTAACTTGCGTCTCAACGATGATAGGATTTCATTATACATTTTTCCATCAGATGTAAAGAGAATGTTTGAAACTAATATCTAACTTGTTGGCAATAAAGTAATGTTGGAAATGGAAAGTTTATTATGATGTCCATGTGTCAGCAATGAACTTCATAAAAAGCACTTCCTGTAAGTAAAAGTTTGTTTTTTTGAAATATGTGTGACAAGCAGAAAATAAGGGATTAAAAATCTGGACGTGCCCTTTCTAATCATACTCCGGGATTTTGATGAGAGAAGGAATTTCTAATCCATATTTCCAGAAATGCATTAGTATTCAGTTTTGCACAAAAAAATCTGCTTTGAAGTTTTAAAACGATCATGAAAGAAAGTTATTAAATAATATTTTTTGCAACAGTTTAGAGTAAAAGATACATAATCTTTTAGTTGCAAAATTTTGAATATCGACTTCTTAGCACTTTGAAGTCTATGAAGCAGATGAATAGAAATATTTAATTTCTGATCGAAGGGTCCCTACTTCCATTTCCGTAATGATAGTAGGAAAAAGTAGAGGACAAACAGTAATACCAATGAACAAAAACGTACATTTGGAGAATTGTGAAATCCAGGAATTATGAGTATTAAATATCTTCTTCCAAGCACATTCATTACATATTCTTTTTCAAGTATTCTCTCAATTCTCGTGAATTGTAAATCTTCATAAATCAACTTCTTCGACAGAATTAACGCATACATTAAAATTGGAAGGTGGTTCAATTTTTCGTGGACATTTTGCGGTGGAAGGAGACACTATTTTTGTCGTAGCTATCAGAAATACAGTATAGTGCAAGACAGCGCATAAAACACATTTTCTGATGGATTACCGGAAGTAGGAGCGATAGGAACGTTCATCAAGAAGAAATTAGAATCCTGTGAGTTGCTGAAGACAATGTACTCACAAACGGCAGTGCAGTAATTAGGACATGCAATTAACTAACAACTGAGAAGCTCCGGACGGATGCAAAGATTTTAAACCAACAACGGGGCCAAACAGCAAGACAGGTTCTCAGTTAGTACATACAGGAAGAGAGTAAGTAGCCATAAGACGTCGAGAAGATCTTGGGACAGCTGGCAGTGAGTGAAGATGTTAAACTGTGAGGCAACATGTTCGCAGAGCTGGAGGAAAGTAGGCTTCAATCTACGAGTTTTAAGGTATTGTTGATCCATGGCCTTGGTATAACATTGATCGCACAGTTCAGATCAGATCATGGCCGTAAACCATGAAAAGGTATAAAAAATATAAGAAACTTCAAAATCTTGAAAACTAGAAATCTATTTCATTCAAAATTTCCGTTAAAAAGGATAAAAGATAAATATTAATATTTGAAGGTATCTATCTGTACGAGCTGAAAAACAATCCATTGTTGGTCATCTTAAACTAATGTCATTTTTAAACGACAAAATATTGCCTTAGTTACTGATAATTATATCTAGTTTTAATGAAATTTAACCACATTAAACCGGAGACACTGAACACAGGTATGATCTGTTATTTCAAAGAATGTGATTCGTCATTGTTTTCTCCATGATCAGTTACATAATTATTAGCCCATCGCTGACGTGGGCAGAAGATATCCACGTCAACGATTGACTAATAATGATGTAAATGGCCTCGGAGAAAAAAATGGCAAATCATATTCTTTCAAAACCAGAGTCTATTTTTCTGTAGTTAGAGTAAAAAATGTAATCCATCATTAATAAAGTTTAATAAATGTCATGTTTATTACGAATACATACATCTCTACAAATTTTCAATATAAACCATCAAGATATGGAAAATTCAGTGGTATTTCAATAAAGCAACGTAATGTAGTCATCTCTATGGGTACCGTTAGAGGTACTGTGTTCGGCCAATCGAAAGTTGGCGCACGAACGAACAAAACATTGTGCCGAACTGGTAGAGGTCACTTTGTGTTCCACTGCACCAGACATTCGTCTTCGAATTATTACGAATGGAATGTGACATATGTGGAAGTAAAAATACTAAATCGGTCACTGAAAGCTATTTTTGATTAGATATAGGTTTGATATAAAAGGGAGTTTTGTAAAATAAATTTCACATTCCTGAATGAAGTTAATTTCATGTTTCCCAGAAATTATTAGAAACGCGTTTCACCATTGCTTATGAATTTTCCTGCCGTATCTTCCTGCTTACGTTCCTGATGTTTTACCTTGAATCGGTGGTCTCTTAAAGTGGTTCTCTTTCACAAACTAAAAAATCAAGTTTGACTATGCCCACGTTCAATGGCTTATTCGGCCGATTAATTCAAGTTCATCTGACTGTCTTCTCGTGACTTAGAACTTCGGACGTATGCCTCGAAATTCTCGAGTGGAACAAGCCAGCGCTCTAGTGGGTATTTAAAATATTTAGCCGTATATAGCCGTGTTTATACATTTGTTACAAAACGGAACTTATAAGTAACAACATAATTTTTTGTTAATCAATCACATGCAATCGTGCGACTGCATTCATATCGATACGTAGTGAATATTGTTTGAAGTGGAGAAATATTTGGTGCCATGAAGAAATCACTTACCATGAATATAAGATGTTTCGGAATACATGTTACAAAGTTCGTGGAGGGTGGAAAAGAGCAACTTTTTGTCAATGCCTTTTTGCCAATAGGAAATCGCAATAGGAGTGGTGTGGATGAGTTGCTTGCTATTTGCCGAGTGACGAACAATCGGTGATCGCCCTACCCACTGCTTGTCAGTCTTTAGGACACATCAAACGAAGAGAACATTTGCCGAACACACCAGCTATTCAGGATTATGCGAGCAGTAGTTCGCTGTTTGGCGAACGCCGAATGTGTGGAGCCACCTTTACATGAAGTAAACGATTAAGCAAGTTCGGCCGAACATGGATTCACTCTCCCCGTCCCCTAAGCGTTAACGGGAAGAACGAAGTGGGGGTACAGCGTAACAGTGCGACGTAGCCTGAGCGGCAGGCGACACGTCGGTGTCGGGCTGGAGGGCGACGGTGAGCGCAGCGGAGCGTGGCGGGCGAGCGGACTGGCAGGCAAGCGGTCTGGCGGACGAGCAGACGGGCGAGCGAGCGGGTGAGAATGCGAGCGGGAGGGCGAGCGGGAGGGCGAGCGGGAGGGCGAGCGGGAGGGCGAGCGGGAGGGCGAGCGGGAGGGCGAGCGGGAGGGCGAGCGGGAGGGCGAGCGGGAGGGCGAGCGGGAGGGCGAGCGGGAGGGCGAGCGGGAGGGCGAGCGGGAGGGCGAGCGGGAGGGCGAGCGGGAGGGCGAGCGGGAGGGCGAGCGGGAGGGCGAGGGCGGGCGAGGGCGGGCGAGGGGGGGGGGCGAGGGCGGGCGAGGGCGGGCGAGGGCGGGTGGCGAGTGGCGAGAGGACGGTCCGGTGAGAAGGCGGTCGGGCGGTGGAGGGGGTGAGCGGGGGCCGGGCGCCGGCGACACGGTTGGCTGCGGCGGGCGCCCGGTGCTCTTCCGCCGCGGTGCTACGGCCACGGGGCCAACGGAGGGCACGGGGCGCCCCACGCCAGCCGCCACTCGTTAGAGGAAGCGCGCGAGGCGGTTAGGACGACCCGGCGCGCGTCACGTGGCGGCAACGGTTAGGACAGAGAGGAGCACACATTATCGTGATGAATGAAATTGCAACTGCATTTTTAAAAATTCAGTTTTATACTTAGGTTATAAGTCGTAATAATTGCAGTCAAATGCAGGTGGATTGAAGATTCCGGGCGCGTCAACTGCTATGGGCGTTACTCCCCTAAGCGTAGTACATGATTTTCCTCGGAAAATGGCTTTTATCTCACCTCGGTAGATGGTGAGATCAGGCGCCGACCTACCGTCTGCTACCGGGGTTTTCCCCAACCAGGAACCTTAAACCAGGGAGGGACCGTCCCAGCTCTGACTTCCCGACTGATCTTCCGGCATGGGTGGTGGTGTAATGCATATGAGTGAGTGAGTGTGTGTGTGTGTGTGTGTGTGTGTGTGTGTAAGTAAGGGGTTAGGATAGGACGAGGAAGAGGAAGGAAAGATCGCCCCCAGTCCGTGGCCCGTTTGTTGCGGCACTGCTCCGGCATCCGTCTGGAATTGATCGGAGAAACCTCGAAAAACTGCCGATCAAGCAGAATAGCAGAGCCCTCTAGAAATGTCCTCCTGACAGCGGTTGAACTCGACCTAGCTATCTAGCTACTGTCGAAAATCCTGCCACCGTCGGGATTCCAACTTAGGGCCTTCCGGTTAGAGGGACATCAGTTGATATCCTCAGTCACCTCTCCCGGTGCAAGTGGATTCGTCAGCTTTTTTATAGTGAAATATAAATTAATATTTCATGATAATAAATTCTGAGACGATAAAGGGCTTTATAAAATCATTCAAAAATTTACTTTAGTGGAAAATATGGTGGTTAGTTTTCAAAGCATCGTTGACTCTAACAAGAGGAAGAGGCAAAACGTACACTGAGAGTTGTCAAACAAGTTCAAAATGTTCACTAAAGATGTCGCAATGTATTATGATTAAGCCGTACGAATTCAATACTAAACAATATTATTTAGTTGACTTTCCATATACCTTCTAGCCAGAGGATCAGTTTGGTTGATGGTGCGCAAAGCAATCAAAACATTATTTTCGAAATGGAACATTTTTTTACTGCATGGCATATTAGAGTCAAGTTTCCTCAAAGTCTCTTTTTGATACATTGCTTAGTCGCTAACATTTGCTCACTAAACAGAGCGGGAGATGTCAGATGTCTTCTAGCAAGACTGCGTTGTTGGTACTAAATTAGTAACTTCTCTTTTTTTATGGAGACGCGAGTAATGGGAAAACGAAACAACGAGCTGTAGATTAAGGGCCAGGGTGATGTAAAAGAGAACAGAGATCGTTGCTTCTTTCTCTCAACAACCAATTTCGCGGTTCGTTACCACCCAACGTCCCATTTTCTGCGCAATTTATCTCACGCCGTCCTTTTCTTTTAGAATGAATTTATTCTGGTCTGCCTGTATTCATCTACCTAGAATGTGCTAGGAGACAACGTTACCTCATAAGGTAGGTGTTCGTTCAAAAGCAAGGATGTTTATGTAATCGTACGCATGTGTCCCTATTGAAATTCCTGAACACAGTTTAAAGGTGTGTACAAGGGGACAATTTAAGTTTCCTGACAAGCCATATTAGAGATACTTCCAAATTATCTAGTTAATTTTCAGGCCAAAGAATGGTACACTCGAGCGTTCAGTTTTCAAAATGTCAATGGGCCGAAACTATTTCTATATCACATCATTGATTGAAATGATGAACCTATACAGGACCAAATAAAAGTTAGTTATTTGGAGAGATAAGAATCGTTCGCTGGAGTACCGGGGAAGGGAATGCAGAGATTCTGGTTGACCCACAGGCGCACTGCGATGAGGCGGGAGGAGCAGTGCCGCCACCGCCACCGCAACATCCACCAAATCTGTCACCCCTACCTGCCACCGCTACCGCCACCGCATCCGCCATCACTACCGCCATCTCTACAGCCATCCCACCGCCACCTCCACCTTTACCACAACCGCCACCTCTACCGCCGCTACCTCCGCCACCTCTACCGCCACCGCCACCGCCACCGCCACTGCGTCCGCCACAACCGCTGCCACCTCTGCCATCGTCATCACTTCCACCGCCACCGCCACCGCCGCACGCGACCGCAAGTGGAGCATCGCCCGGCCGGCCGGTGTACAGGCAGCGGCAAGCGGAGAGCCCGCGCGGCTGGGCTTCAAGTGGCAGCGCAAAAACATTCCACACGCGAACCCGGTCATGATGCCTCTGCTTTTTGCGCGCTCTGTGCATCTGTTAATGCAAGGAACACATTCACGCAGAGAAAAGGAGGATGCTCACTGCACTGAGCAAAGTGTCGCAGAAATGAGTTCAGGTTTCGATTCACGTTTTAGCTTTGACTAGAAAAATCTTTACAAGAGACGCATTAGAAATTAAAATTAAAATAATGATTAATTTGTGTATATTTATTATTTTTGGGGGGTTCATTACAGATTTTTATACAAAGTTAAACACTTGTGTTTACAAGTTTATAAATAAGTAGAAAAGCATAGCGAACAACAGGACGAGAGTAATTTAACGTTTGAGAGTAAAAATTTCAAAATTCTTCAATGAATGATGCATCTAGGCGACTTCTAGATGAAGAAGGAAAAAACAATCAGCAAATTCTTTCATGGCCGATAAGAAACAAAGAGGAAAAATATAAAAAGATGAAACAGAAAAAAATTAGGAGAATAACGAAGAAAGGCTATTCACAGAAACGAACAAAAGGAAGAGGAGGGAAACGACGAAAATGACACAAAATCACCGCATGACTCAAATAAAACAGAGGAGACTAAACTAATAGCAAACAGAGGGAAGTGTTGGTTATTGCAAAGCAAACTGCTAATCATGTAAAACATTGCTGCTGGTGGCAAAACCGACGCAACGTCCGCTGGGCGCTTGGACGATAGAGCAAAGAGATAGAGCACGGAGAGAAGAACCGCACATCGACGAGCGCTGTTCAGCTTTTTGGGAGGGACGTCCGCCGACCTCATCGTCGGAACGCCAGGGCCGGGCCGCGCCGCGCTGTCTGAACGCCACCGTGAACTCGCGCATGCGCCGAACACAGCACTGCGCACTGCTAAGTTCCACCGAAAGCACGGGGCGCGGCACTCGCTTGCCACTTGCGCACAAATGCTTTGAACAAGAAAAGTTTTCAAAGGTGTGACCTGTGTTAATAGAAACAAAACAGAATAAATGAAATACGTCCCGTTATTCATTACTTGGTGCAGCGTTCTGTTCTTCATGAGAGGGGTCTATATATTTCATCATCGGCAATATTTTTCCACTCTTCAAACAAGTTTCACGATGTAGAGCTATATTAATAAAGTCGCACAAAAATCTGCATGTGACGGTTAAAAGTATTATTTGTTATCTAATAGTTCCATTTTATAATTAAATCATGATTCTCACATACTTAGAATATCAAGCTACTCGTTAATTTATAATCCACTCTATATATTATACGCTAAAGGTAAATGGCGGTTTTTGACAATTTACAAGAAATCATCGACACAAAACTCCGGCAAGTGTGCTTCTGCTGGATAGGAAATTATTCCAACAAATTTAAGACGAAAAAAATTAAGTTTGCTGATTATGTCATAAAGAACAGACAACTACAAATATATTACAATTCCGCCTAGTTAGAAAACAATGCGTCCTCTGTCCTTAAAACCCTGCATTTTCTCAGAGAAATGATGGGGCATTTTATGGGGTAGAGGTGAGCTGTGTGGGGACACGAGGTTTGAGGAATCACCTGAAGACAAATAGCATATGATGAAAGTCAAGAGAGGACAGGTGTGGAAATGAAGGGAACACGGGGGGCCCGAATTATGTTTCTTCAGCAGCATTCCACAAAATGAGATCTTTTTTAACTTCCTCTAATGAATATTTTTGTCTTTGGAGTATTCCCACTCTCTAGTGTGGGGGATCAGAAAAGTGCAGAAATCCAAAATCTACGTAAAATTAAAGAGAAAAAAGACAAATAATCTTTCACGAGAAAATTAAATAAACTGAATAGGTGCATGTTAACCGCGAGCAATAGCAATATTAGAATGACTACTCCAGCACAGTATCGGACTTATACAGCTGTATAACACACAGTTCAGGGGCTGCCCGTTCGAAGTGAGGTTCCAGGATGAGGAAATTTTCGCTTTTAAAACTGTCATTTATAAAGTTGGGAATTCTTGCAAGGGCCCAGGTACTTGTATTTATTTTATCTATTATTATTATTATTATTATTATTATTATTATTATTATCATCATCATCATATCATTATAATCATCAGTGCCACAACCGTTGTTTTTTTTATATCGAGCGGGAGGGGCTTTATGTGTAATGTTCAATCGACTTGACGTTTACTTAAATTTTTTTTTTTTAAATTTATACTAAATGTATGCTTCTGGAGAGACAATAAACCCACAAAACCCCTCCCCTGGGGTGCGCCTCCAGCATTAATATTCCGCGCTACGTGCGTTTCGGCCTCATTTGGACCAACGTGCGCCGGCCGAGGGCGGAGCGGGCGTGTATTCCGATCGGGGCGAGTCGGTTCCGGCGGCGAGGCCCCGATAGCCGTGATCCGCCGGCGGCGACCGAAGCGGCCGCCCGCCGGTTCGACTCCCGGGCAGCCGGTCCTTCGAGCGACGGCGGCGGCGGCGGCGGCGTCTCCCGTCAGACCGGTTCGGCCGCGTGCGCCGGCGCCGCGCCGCGCCGCGCCGCGCCGCGCCGCGCCGCGCCGCGCCGTCGTCCGGGGGCGACGCAGTCGCGAGATCGCGCCCGCTGCGCGCCCCGGCCCCCGCTCCCACGGCGCGCACGGCAGCGGCCCGCTGATAAAGGCCGGCAGGTGCTCGTGGCGGCTGGGAAATGCTTCACAAAGGCCTCTCTCTCAAATGCACAGACAACTTCAAATAGAACCAATAAAATCTTTAAAACCTATTAAAACTCAATCTCAATTTTTTCTCAATAAATTGCCTAATTCTCATCCTTTCAAAAATTTCAATTAAGGTTTAAATTATCGTTTAAAATAATTCGTTTTGGTTTTTATTTAAACAATTAAAACAATTTAAAATTAAACAAATTTTATTTTATTTTCAAAATTCCCATTCTTAATTAATTAAATATTTAATATATAATACCAAAACTATATTTATTGAATTTAAAACAAGGCAAAATAGCTACCTTACGGGAACATTCTGGAATTTTGCCTCAATATTACTGTACGGACAATTATTTTTCCAACACCCTGGAAAGTTCATGTAAGAATTTAACAAGAACAAAATAAAATTTAAAACAAAGATTTCGTGCCGGCCTCGATGTCCGAGGTCGCTAACGCTGAAGGGCTGTAGGTGCCTCGTGCCTGAAGGGTTGCGGGTTCAAATCCCGCCCGCGGCATGGACGTTTGTGTATGTCCGTATATAGTATGCGAGTTCCTCTGCCATTACCCCCCAAAGTTCAAAAACCAATGGTAATTACAGTGGTTGCTGTATATCCCACAACTTGAAAAGCGACCCCAAAAAACTCGTGCGGAGCAAATCGTTTCCGAAAATAGATTGAAGTACATTTACAAAGTTGTACATTGGTAATAATGTAATTGAGACTAGAAAATAATTTGTATCAAAAAATTTTTGGAGTATGGGATTGCATGATCTATTCAATTATAATATTTTAGAATAGCAATTTGAAATGTGGATATGATTATTATCTCAGAATAAGTTCTTTGAATTGAAAACGGATTTCAGGTTTGTTGTTATGTTTGTTTAGAAGTAATAAATACGTTTCTAGCATAATATTATCACACACGCACTCCTCAGATGGTGCAATGTCGACTTGCACTCGAAAGATTCATGATAATTGCAGTCTCTGCTCCTCTCATGGTTTAACCAGCTTTCTTGAGATTTTAGAGTGTGTCAGTAACATTTTTGTTCAATATTCCGAAAACTTTATCGACATGATTCATGTGATCCTGTTTAAAATGTCTTACATTCAGGAACTACAATAACGGCAAAAGCTAATCGTTATGGTTTTTTTCGTCTACGAAAAAGTAAGTCGACATTATTTTTCTTTGTAAAGAGAAATAAAAGAATTACAAGGGCACTCACATGTGTTGTTACGCACAAAACAAAATGATTTGACGTGCTCTTTTAAGCACCATTTACGAACACATTCATTAATAATTACTAGTGTACATTCTTCACTGCAGCAACGAAAGAAATAATTTAGAGAAAGCAATTGCCCGGCGAATCCACCTGCCTTTTAAAAATACAACTGGCTTTCTGAAACGTACTCCTCCCGCCTCATCAACCACGAAACCCCGGTAGCTGCAAAGTATCTTCCACAAACACCGCGCGCGAGTCGAGTAATTGCTCGAAAGCGCAGGCGCGGCGCGGCGCGGCGTCCTCGGAAGCCCTGAGGAAAGTGCATTTGCACGGCGGTCCTTGAATCCGAAATGAACGCGCGAGGAGAGCGCGCGGAGCATTTCCCCGCTCCGCCGCCGCCGCCGCAGCAGCAGCAGGAGTTTCGTATCAGAAAAGCAAATGAGACTCCACAGCGCGCGCGTCTCAAGAAGATGCTTCCGGGGCGCCGTGGAGAGGAGCAGAGGTTGAGTCAACACTCGAGGAGGCAGAGAGAGAGAGAGACGGAGGGAGGGAGAGAGAGCGAGCGGAGCAGAGCGAGGCGCAGCGCAGCCCGCCCGGCACCTGCCTTCCTTCGCGGCGCCCGGGGCGGAGCGCCCAACGCCGCCGCCGCCGCCGCCGCCGCCGCCGCCGCCGCCGCCTCAGCCAACGTTTGTTTTTTTGTAGTCAACACGAACCGAGCACACAGGCTGCTCGCCAAACGACGTGTACCTGCATCGCGATATAAACTCTCCCATCGAGCGACGCAGATTGTCTTCTAATGTTTTCTCTGTAAATAACAGGATGTGTTTCGAATAGGAGCTACTTTTGCTATTCCTTTTAACAGGAGAAGTGAAAAAAAAACTCGTTATAATGTAGTGAATTAAAAAGTACTACATAATGGTTATTAAACTTCATGACATTATTGCTACTTTTTATACTTCCTGGCAAAAATTTTCAAAAAAAAAAAAGGATCCGATCCTTTCGTTACGTAACTTGCAATCACTGTGTCGTTTTCGTAATGCACGAAGGTAAGGAGGGCTCTTATAATTTGTATATTAAAAATGTACATAGGAATAAAACGCTTCTGTTTTGAATGAGAAATTTCTTACAACTTGATAATCAAAATATTGCCGTCAGTCATAATAATTTAAACAATCCATAAATATAATAAATTTTATTACAAATACATTAAGAAACTTTGTAAAATTTTGAAAAGGCTTGATATAAATATTTACCTTTCTTAAAGAGTTCAAAGGTCCTCCAGTAGATCGTTATTGGCGTTTTAATGAGAGCGTTAGAAGTTTGACATTTTGAGTTTTGCTTTGCATATAATTAATATTAGCATGTTGTGTAAGTGTATTGGCTGTTACGTATCCCACAAGAAATACGCTAATAAACATAAAATAACTTAAATCGAATATTTTTTTAGATAGTTTAAATCCAAATCTACGGACACAAAGGCTGAATATCAAAACCCAGAATACTCTTTTTGCAACCTTGAAAGGATTTGTTGTTACTGTCAGGCGTTTCACTGAACATTGAATCCGACAAAGAATGGCTATTATAGACCGCTATTTGTGTCGCAATATAGATTGGCTAGAGGAACTGAAAAAAACAAAATAGGTTAGCAGATTGACTACATGATCAGAAAATAACACTGAACTGTGAACGCTGAAAGAGTTGAAGTGTTATGATGCAAAACTGCAAAATATTAATGTGTTTGATAATTTGGGAAGTGGGACTGCATGGTGAGTGGTTCAAGTGTTTCGCGACAAGTGACGTCATGCACATGTGCAAAAGCACTTCATTTCTTCATCGTTGACCCCTCCCCACACGAGACCTCTACAACGGACCGAGTGCAGCCACTCCCGCGCACGTGTTCGCAATACCGAGAGCAAAGAGTGTAGGGAGGCGGAAGACATGAAGGTCGAGAGCCACCACGTAGTGGCTCGGACGGACACGAGAACTGAGAGGGCGGCCACGCGCCAAAAAAGTTCCACGAGCTCAAAACCGGGAGAGGTGGCTCGTGACATCAACAGATTTAATTCAGTCAGATTTAATTTTGGGTGCCGCCAACGATACATAAACAATAAACCAACGAAAGAGGCAAAGAAGGAAAACAGCAAGAAGAATATGTGGAGTCTTATGTTCAATTACCCTAGGTTTTGATGCAAACATTCTCAACAGAAACCTGACCAGAGTTGCACTGACTTTCGTGTCTAGAAAACACATTGATGACATTGACACATGGCTGACATTACATTGATGAACATGTTTGTCATTGTTTTTTAAATGAAAGAAATGTTATGTATTCAACAATCAAAATAAATGTGAAACGTGATTTTAATAAGAATCTACTGCCTTCAAATAATTTAGTGAAGAAAATTCACAGCGAAAGTGTAACAGAATAACAAACTCTAGAAAAAACACGAACATAGCCCCATCCAAGACATGCTCCAGCGAGACAATGATGAACATATTTGTCATTGTTTTTGAAATGAAAAAACATGTTATGTATTCAACAATTAAAATAAATGTAAAACGTGATTTTAATAAGAATCTACTGCCTTCAAATAATTTTGTGAAGAAAATTTACAACCAAAGTGTAATAGAATAATAAACTCTAGCATAAACACGAACACAGCTTCGTCTACGTCGTGCTCCAGCGAGGCCCGAAATCTCCAGAGCGCAGCAGCGGCGCGGCGCGGCGCGGCGAGGAGACGCGTGCGCGACGACCCGCGACGACCGCGGCGCGGCGCCCTCTGCCGCCGGCGGGTGGCGGCGCGGCGCCTAACGGGAACCGGCGCCGCCCACACCGTGACGTCACGCGCCAACTGCTCCTGTTCCTGCGGCGCCAACGCGCGCGCCGCGCGCTCTTCCCGCCGAGGACCCCCGCGACCGCCCTCGCCGCCCCCGCCGCCGCCGCCGCCGCCGCCGCCGCCCCCGCCGCCGCCCCGCCGCAAGCGCGGACGCGTTGCGACCACCTGGACGGACGGCGGCGCTCAACAACTTCCTCTGGCCAAGGGCGGACTTCCGCTTACGCAACGCAACTAGCCAGATGCCTAGGGGCAGGGCAGATCTAAACGATCATTGAGGGGGGGGGGCGCATCGTAGACGTTTGTTCTATTTGTTATTATATTGTATATTATTTATGTACAGTAGATATGATACTATATAATATTGTTTAAATAATTGCACATCATTTGAACGTAAATATTTAAATCAATTTTGCCATACAAAGGAAGGTAAACGAAAACTATAGACCTTTTGGGGGGGAGCATGGCCTCCATGGCTCCCTGGATCCACCGGTGCCTAGAGACACAACCTCAGAGGGGACTCCAGAGGACAGTTATACAACAGAGGCAAAACAAAAATTGTTTTTATAAATACGAAATACAATATTTAACTACTGTATTAGTTCCAATACATTTAATTAATTACGATTTAAAAATTTTTTAAGCACTGGAATATCAACTATAAGTTAAAATTATCAAACCGAATTATAAGACAAATTGCGCACCCACACTTCTAGCGGCCTGGCAGCGCGGTATGAGGAGGTCACACCTTTCTTGCACCATTATGCCCGCGTAACGAAATAAAATCGATCTTGGATTTTCTCCCAAGACGTGTGAATGCCCTTCTCCACGTGTCATTTGTTTTGTTCATTTAATTAAAAGGAGGGGTCTCAGTTGTTTCTTATCGACTAGGGAGCCTAGTTCTTGAAGTCCGACCATACCTGTCCGCAGGAGCCGCGGCCAGGGTGACCGCATTCGCTGATAAACCGTCACTCGAGACTAGATTCGCATGAAACTTAGAATGTGTTTTCATCGATTTACATTTCAAGACCGGAAAAGAGCGTAAAAACTGTTGTTTCTCAATAAAGGTTTTTGGAATCTTTCTATGAAAAATCTTCAATTTGGTGATCACAAGCTGAAATGCTCCAGAAATATAACATACTCTCTGCATAACAAATGTTAACGAAACACGTGTGACTAAATAATGTTGGGTATCGTGTTTTTGTCATTATTGTGCTTTTGATTGTGAGACATGCGTCTAATTCCTGCTTCCCTGAATGTTTCTTGTTAATAACCGTACATCATCATCACGTTCATCTTTGTTCTCATTTTGTTTTACACATTTACATTTCGTATTTTCCGTATTTATTCCATATATAAAGCTCACATCTAAAGACCCTTGAAATAATTTAGTACGTAAATATATTCGTCCTGATGAAAGCACGCGGTTTGAAACATACGACTTTGGAGTGGTAACCACAGCATCGAATGTAATAGAAAAGTAAAACATTTTATTCGACGAAAGGAGAGTAATAAATTTTCTGAGTTATTATATTCGATTTTCAAACATATTCTTCCATTTACTGTCACTGTGAAATGAACATAATCATTATTTACGGGGAAGCACTTAATCCATTCATAAAAAGGCATTTATCAGAAAATAAGGCATCACTAATTCTTCTTTTGTAGGAGATGAAGTCTTAACTTCAAAGTATTATTCGATGATCATGTCCTCTTCAGTCATAAACATTCACATTGCCATAAAAATTAGCCATAAAAATTCACATTGTTCACTAGCCAATCGTACACGTCAGTTATCTTCCTACACTTCCACCAATGGTAGTTAGCGCAGTCTCACGCCATGCGTACGATCAGTAGCCAGAGAGGACTCTTTATGCCGTTTCTGGACGTCTGCCCAGAGACCGTCCGTGCGAAAATTCATAGCGCTGATTCCAATGGAAGCTAAACATAAGCGCACCGCAGCTGCTGCTCTTCATAAATGAGAAGGTAAATAAAAAAGTAAGTACGAAATAGAAAAATAAGAGAAGAAAAGAAATGTCAAATCGCACCTTAAAGGGAGCTAATAATGAATCATAGTATTACACATTGACATACAATTTTCTCATTAATCGAAATACTTAATCCACCTTTATTCCAACGAGTCTTCTTTTTCCTATTTTCCCCCCGTTTTCTACTTGTTTCGTTTATCCTTCACATAATATTTTCGTTCATCTCAGTCAGTCTCTTTCACATTCTCCAATGACTCCGTTGCTTCATGAACCGCTTGAAATCGAAGCGAGAGGAGAGCTGTCAAGCCAGAAGGTGCGAAGATCAAGTCTTCAACGGTGTCACCCGGTTATTCCGTCCTGCATCCAAGGAATCTTCACTAACTAGTGTGCAATCCACTAACCGTCCTTTCTCCAGAGAGAGATAAGAGTAGGAAATAACAAATTAGTGATGAGCTTTCACATTTCCTTTTAACGATTTATTCGCTAAACGTAGATTATAGAAAGCTGTAAATAGGATATGCACGACCGGTTGTGCAGAATGCATGCGCACCAACTTAGCCAAAGTAATAGACACGTGTTCTCTAATTAGGGAAGACTGACGGTAAAATAAACACCTGCGCTGTTCAATGCAATAACGATCCCATCTTTACCGTTCATTATGCTTTCATCACTTATATGAATACAATGAAGTACTGACATGAGAGTTGTGGTATGCGTTTCCGTGTTAACGCGTCGAAAGCTCGTAGTTCTCACTCGTAAAGGATGCAATGCGTACATCCTGCAAAGTGTGAAAGATGATTGCAAACATTACAAAGCTGACGACGGGTTCGCCGGTAGGAGAAACGCGCTGACAACGGTAAGCCGCCACAAGGCGGCAGCGAGGGCCACCGTCGGCAATACGGGCGCCGCTCTAAGCCACACCCTTGCTCTCCCTGTCACAGATCCGCCCGCCCAGCGGGGCGTCGCCACGCGACGTAACGTCACGCCCAGCCGTGCCACGCACCGCCACGCAAGGCCAGGCCACGCCACGCCACGCCATGTCACGTCAGGGCAGGCCACGCCCGCCAGGTCCCTCCTCACCATGGCCCTCCACGCCATGGCCCTCCCCGCCACGTCGGGTTGTCTCCCCGTCACGCCATCCCCGCCACACCATCCCTGCCACCCCATCCCCGCCATGATAACGGTGCTAATAATTCTTGTAGATAGTAGGAATAGGGAAGTGGAGGAGGAGACGTCGTTGTTTGGACTTTGGCTGACAGTACAGAGGTCGCAATTAATATAATAATAGTGGTACTATTGCTCATAACTGCGATGGACATAACTGGCGGTTGTAACATTTCCAATGGTTTAGGTGAAGCCGCGGTGGAATTGGAGCAAGTGACAGTAACAGCGGTGGAGGTAGCAGTGGCGGTGGCAGTTGCAGCAGTGGCCGGTTTCACCGGTGGCGGCGACGGTGGTTTCAAAGGAGGTGGAAGTCATTTCAGCATCACAGGCTGCATTGTTGGTGTACGTGATGGTGGCGATTTTGACAGCAGAGGTGGCGGCAGTGTGGCAGTGAGTGCGACGGTAGAAGCGGCAGTGGCGAAGATGATAACGATGGCGACAGTGAAGACGATGGTGACAACGTCGACTGTGACGAATGCGGAGGACGCGTTTGTGGTTTAGCAGGTGGAGTTCCCTAGGAGACAATGCACCACGCGACTCTCTCGTGCTGCGAAACGAGTCTGCGATGGGTCTTCTGTGCCAGGGATAACCCACTTCGCGGCGATCGCTTTTGTCTTCCCCACTCGTCGGCGAAACAAAGGCTGTTTTGCGCTAGTCATGTAACATGAATTAAATACCCTTTGTATTAAGCATCTCTTCACAGCAGGTGAATTGGCAACTCGTTTGACTAGAATCCAAAGAAGACCCCGGTATTGAGTACGAGCGGAGGCGTGCCTAATAACGTTTCATCCAGATGCGTTCCAAGTCTATAGAAATGTAAGTGAAATCAGGGTCTGGAACATGGGCAGGTTTCAAATGTGTAATGTTCGTCACAATTTCTATTTTCAGTAAACGTACGTAAGTAAACTACGTCAAAAGATATAACATGCGTTTAAAACGCTGGATCGTTTAAACGATTAAAACATTAAATCGATGAATTTCAACCTTTAATAATACTCCAAATGAATACACTTTTGCCTATGCCTTTTTCCACTTTTGAATAGAATTTATTTCATTGCTGGTAGGAAAATGCGAGATTCTGTAATGAAAATAACCACGCGGAGAAAGTACGTGGCTCACAAATATAATCATCATTTAATTGGCAACTGCCCAACACTGACGTGGAAGGACTGGAGAAATCCTTTAGGTAGGCCAACTCTCGAGTTTTGGCTTCGGCCAACAAACAGACGATTTTACAGGCTACGAATTTTAACTGTAAAAATGCCACCATTCACATTTTAGGGTCAATAAATTCGATTCTATATTCAAGGAATACGTCTTGTAATATTCAATGAAATTGTATTAGTTGTTGAAAATGGAAATGTGTTTGTTGTCCTGAAATATCCAATGAAAACTGTTGTTTATAGTATGGTACACGTGTGCAGGATGAGTTGTCTGACAATCAAAGGCACGATGTTCAAAATTGCATATACGCATCTTTATTACATCATTACATGTTCATTGTCGAAAAGTGAACGTCGTCAACCCCCGCCCCACGTCCTAAAAGTTTATAACATTTACTTTGAGACGTTCTGTATCATACGTCCAAGCGCGCCCAGTGAATTGGCAGAACTGGCGCGCGTCACGCGCCGGGCCATGCGCCTGGGTGCAGCGGGCAGTGGGCGGCGCTGAGCGGCGGGGCGCGGGGCGGGGCGGGAGGGCGGGTGCGGTGCGCCGGCGGCGTCCTTGGCCACGGCGGCGGCGGCGGCGGCGGCGGCGCGAGCGGTCAGCGCGCGGGCCACCTCGTTATTTATAAGTCGCGGGAGGCGGCTGCGAAGCGAAGCGCACGCGGGAAGGCCGTCGCCGCCGTCGCGAAAGCGGCCCCGCCCTGCCTCCGCGCCACTCAACCGCGGCGCGGCGCGGAGCTGCGCAGGGAGGTCTGCGTGCGGGCGACAGGCCCTCTGGAGCAGCGGCCTCAAATCGCAGCTACCGGCTTGGCCGGGCGTCAGTTGATGTCACTGCAGTGCCTCTGACCGGGAGGTCCTAGGTTAGAGCCCCGACGGTGGAAGGATTTTCGACACTAGCTGAACAGCTAGGTCGAATTCAACCACAGTCTGGAGGAGATACCTAGCGGTTGGCTGCTCTGATCGGTAGTTTTCCGTGGTACCTCCGATGAACACAAGGCGAATGCCAGAGTAATAGTCTAATAAACGACCATGGACTGCGCGCGATCTTTCCTTCCTCTTTCTTGTCCTATCCTCACCACCTATTTACATACACTTACACTTATATGCACTACACTACCACACACACCGGGAGACCGGTCGGGAACTTGGATCTTGTCCCGTCTGGGGCGTTGACCCGCTGGTGGGAGATGCCTGGCTAGCGAGGTTTCCCCAAACCTCGCTAGCCGACGGTACGTCAGCGCCGAATCTCACCATCCAGAGAGGGGGAAGATCGCCACTACCTCTCGCGATAAAAACATTCATAACACACACGGGACTAATGACCTAAGCAGTTGATACATTCCGAATTACTAATCAATATATCCAAGCACAGACAGTCCACAGAAAAATATGACCAATAGACTCACTTTTAATTATATTAATAACAGATATAATAAGCCTTAATTTCATCCAAATAACGGAACAAATGTACCACAAAAATTTGAATTACACTCATTACTTCCTAATGATAAAACAAACGTCAATAATTTCATAACAATTATGAACTTTTTATACTTTTTCTAATGATTAAAAACCAATTGACCATTTTGCTATAATTAAATGATCTTTTATAATTAGATTGTTTTATTTTAATAAAATGGGGCTTCTTCCATCATTATTTTAACTAATAAAAACTGATTTGTGGTCTGCGGGATTTAAAATTAAAAATGTAGGATGTGATAGTGATACATCTTTGATAACAAAGCATCGATGTTCAAAATTAAAACATCGATGTTAATTAAACATCGACTATGTTTTCAAATTGGTTTGGTAACCTTTAATATTAAATTCGTGTGCAAGAAAATTTAATTCGACAGAGTTCGTGTTTATCACTTCAATATATAAAGATACGAGAAGAAGCCCATAACGCATTTGTTGACCACTTCTCAATGTGCCAAATGAATATGAAGAAATAGGAAATACAAGGGCACGGAGGTCATCTCGGGCGATAGAGTTTGGTCGAAGAAGGTAGTACATATAGCGTTCCATTGGTTCCAACTTATGAATAGTGTTACCATCAGTTTATATTTCATATTTTTTAGTTTAACAGTATAGTGATCATGAGGATTTTTCTTTCGGAAACAAAACAAAAGTGAAAAAAACATCGATCACAAAACATCGATGTTAAAGAAACATCGGCGTGAATACATCGATGTTTCTACAAAAACATCGAAGTTTTGAAAACATCGACATCAATGTCGCATCGCTGGTCCGTGAGGTTCCGAAAGGCTAGCGTCTGCCCTTTTGGAGGATCCCAAAGACCTCTGGTCCATTGCAAATGAGCTCCCAGCTATCTTCACAATAAAATTACAGTGTTTTAAATTCAATTAATATTATTTTGAAGATAAGTATGAATATCTCTTTTTATTCATCAACTATGAATTTGGTTGGCAATTTTTTCTATAAACAATAAGTTATTTTAATACACAATTTATAGATCTGCTTATGCCAAAGTATTGAGAAATGAAGCTATTGGTCTTTGAACTAAGGAATACTATTCAATTTGAGATAAACTATGCAATAGAAAGCTTTTCACTTCTAATTTTTTAGGATTATGAAAGCGATATTTTTCTAATTGCAAAATTTTCAATATTGGAATTGCGCATAATACTTATGGCTCTTAGACCCAAGCGTAAAGGACCTATTGCTTACCAAGGGTGAGCAACATCCCTGTTGAAGGTCCACGAGTTGCGCCATCCCTTGCCCGCGGCGCGAATGAAATACCTCAGAGGATAATTGATGAACTCATAGGGGTTCCGGTGTCCGTCCCTTTGTGTTTCTTTGTTCTCTTATTACGTGGCATGAATATGGACAACATTAAATTATCCTTTGATGTTGGCGAGAGCATTCATAATTTGTATTTTTATACAGTAATTAATTGCATTATATTTTGGAACCACAACCGGACGGTGACAATTCTGTCCTCTAATTTTAACTCCATTGCATCCAGTATACGACACATTATTCATATAAAAATCGGACCCCATTAATATATTTTTGAAGTAAAAAAAGGAGTTTTATGAGCAATTATTACAATTATATTCAACTGTCTATTTTTTAGAGATGAAAGACCTATCACTGTATCATGAGCTTTGAAAGTAATTTTGTGAAAATCTTAGTAAGATAATTATTTAAACATTATTCTGTTTGTGCTCCCCTTGCTAATACTACTCTTTCGAAAGCGAAACTAAGATTTTACTGAAGGTTTTGTTGATGTTAACATAAAATAGAGAACTAAAATTTCTTTTATAACTAGTTTGAAACTTCATTACTAAATGCAATACAAGTTTTTTACAAGTAGTACATAAAATATGCAAGACCTCCACTTATAACTCACCCATAGCCGAACCCTTCGTTTTCCAATCAAAAGTTTTCAACGAACCTGCAAAAGAAAAAGAGCACAAGATTTATAAATTAGCAATTAGTATCATGTACCAGAAGAATGTAATTCGAATGGATAGTATGAATTAATTGATCAAAAAATGTTTAACCCTCTTAAAATTCTCGTTTAAATACTTATTCAAAATGTATATTAAACACAAATCCTCCTAGATTATTAGTCAATAATTCAAAGTCATGATTTAATGACAATGAATGTAATAAATATTTAATTGTATAATAATTTACTGAAAACTAACAGAAAGCTGATTTTTGGAAACTGTCCCATGAATACAAGAACAAATTATCACAAACACTTCAGCTTAACAACACTCTTTACAAGAATTTAAGAAAAACATAGAAGGAGAATAAAATGCTGTTGATTTCATAATTTTTGGAAGGACTATATTTCAAAGATGAATGATCAACCTGAATGACATTAAACCATATCAGTTCGAAAATTCGATCAACTGATTACCAATTACCTAGATACTACATTATTTCAAAATATTTACAGAAAAAATGAATATGTTAGCTCGTTCAAGTTTGGATAATTCGAATTTTGATTTCTTTGGAATTTCGAATTTAAGGAGTTGAAATCAAGAAGAGTCATTTTTCATGTATTACAACATATTTATAATCACAACGCTAATGTTAATTCTGTGTGTTTTATTTACTTTTCTATTTCATTTCCAAATCAAAATTCTCTGCAACACATAAGTGTTCTACAAAACGAAACCACTTAAAAAACATAAAATAATCTGCTATGTAACAACTATTCATGTAAAAAATAGCATCCTTCTGTAATTGGAATTTCATCCTTCAAAGATTTCAACTGTTACCTAAAAATGATCTTCTTCGTGGTTTCAAACAAGATTGAAATCGAACCCATTTAACCATTCACTATACGAGGTCAGTTTCCATTACAATTACAAGGCGGATTTCACACCGCCACCATTGCCACCTTGTGAAAGGTCAAGGTCACTTCCTGCCCGATTGTCTTCGGATAGCCTCGCCTCCTTCACATCTACGACTGAGCTAAACACACTGCAATTATTGCAAATAAATGTACACAAACAACAAAGACACGCTTACTCCGCTCACATGTCTTCGCGAATTATTAATAAAACAAGGTTAAAAACGTAGCGTTTGGTGAAAAAAAATCGGAGATTCGTGACGCCAATCACTTTCTTACTTCTGACAATTTGCCTTGAAAGTGAAACCCTTGTGTTGAGCTGTCAAGCATTTGTAACAAGGTAAGGTGTTGCGACAGTTATGCAACGACATTGCCCCAGATGTTCTACACGGCACCGGAAGTATATGCGAGAAAACTACAACAATATACCAAGAAGGGCGTGCTTTCAATACAATTCTTTCAGTTCAAAGCGACACTGAGACAAAATGAGATGCACAGACACGTCAAGAATAAAATCCTTAACGTTGAAACACGTAAGGAAGACATGACAAAGATAATCCGCTACACGAACAGACAACATCCTGTGAAAACTAATGCGTCGAGGACATGGGGCGTCCAGAAGGGGCGAGGACAACTGGAGCAACTTGTCCCAGGCTCCGGCTTAATTGGGGTCCCGATTTTTTTTCATTCATAAAAAATGAAAAATATTTATTTCTAATCCAAAATTAACTCCATAAGTTATTTCTGATGCGTAGAGAAATTAATTCTGTCTACAAATTTGGGGGAGGGGAAAATTTTCTGTTTGAAATAAAAGGCTCCATTGGATCAACTGCCCTATGCCCTTGGCTTTCTCTGGGCACCCCTGGTCTAGGACAGCGTTTTCCTGCGTGCGCCACCCGCAATCAGCCGGCACGTGACCTCTTCACGAAGCAAGGCGGGTGCGCGTGAGGCGGCGAGATCGCGGCGCTCGGCGCGCAGGCAGGCAGCGGCGGCGGAGGCGGAGACGCCGAGGGGCGCAGGGCAGGGCGGGGTTCGCCGCTGCTCGCGCGTCGTGGTCTCCCAGGCGGCGCCGCCGTGTGCGTTGCGTAAGGCAGACCTTGGCCTGCCCGCTACGCCCAGCGGCCTTTCGGTGCGGCCGCCGCCTCAACCACCGCAAGCTCTACACCACTGTGTGTGCTCTGCGAATTCCGGCCGCGGGCCAACGGATAAACGCTTTCAAATGTGTAGCGTAAGTTGTATTATTCTTGCGCGTTATAACCATTTATTCACATTTCTACAGTTTGGAGAAGCTTTCTATTATTTTTTAAGTAATGATACTTTCGAATTTCATAATGATTAAAAGAGCTATTAAACACTTTCAACATTTGCAATTATCTAATTGTAAAGATCAGATTGGTTGGCTAAGGCGCCTTCCTCGGAAACGCCTTCACTGTCTCGGGTCGATGGTTCGTAGGTCTCATTTTGAGACTGAATGTGTGTACTAGACTATTTATCATCATTATTCGTTCTTTAAGATTCCATTGTTCACTTTACGGTTTGAAATAGCACTCGAAGTCGACTCTAGAAACACTTTTGCACTCGATCATCACGAGCACCCGCGGTGCGTGAAATTGAAAACTGTATTGCATTGAGATTAAGAAGACTCGACTCTATGGGGGTTGCCTTACCTCTCGGCCGACGTTACCCTAAAGACCGAAAAATGAGATAGTGCATAAAACAAATTCATCACATCCTGAAATTAAGAATTGACAAAATGTCAAAACATGTTTACTTCCAAAGTTTTGTTTAAAAAAAGAACACGAATAGAATCGTTTACAATATTACAAGACTAAAATTATGTTCATAAAAAAAGCAAAACATAAGGATTGTAATTCTGCGCAAGTAAGACGAAGTTTATTAATAAGAATATACTCTAATAATACAATATTACCAATAAATATGGCACTATCTTTTAGAATATACTTCAAGTAGACTAGACATGCTTTTTGGTTGTATTGGAGCAAAATGATAATGACAATGAGTGTCCAAATAACTAGCATAAATCACACGAAGAATGCTCAATCCTTATCGTATTAATGGTGAACTCCTGCAAGTTAAATGGCTACCTTTTATCTTTATGTATTTTTAAAGTGTATAGTTACGCTTAGCTCCTGCCATTTAGTAACTTCAGATCATTGCTTTTAATCTGTTACGTTATTCGTTTTGGAAAGTTTTCATTCTTTTCTGACTGTGAAATATCTGAAAATTACATTTTCTAACTTGAAAAGATCATGTAAAGTTTTGAAATTTAAGCTGAGAACTTTGAAGATGTGTGCAAGGCGACTTTTTCCTTTAAATATTAATAAAATTTTAAATATTTACTGGTGTTTCAGTTTCTTACTCAAAACTAATTATGATTCATAGCTTAAAAAATAAACTGCATGAGAATACGAAATATTCACAAGGTTTGGCTTAAAATATTTTTACTTATTAACATGTTACAAAACTAGTTTAAAATATTATTCGTCCTGATTTTAATCTGTTGTTTATACAATTTTACAGAAGTATTAATCTTTTAAGATTCTAAACATACATCAACATTTTGATGTTACAGATTACAGACTGATTTTAATAACCGTTCACTAAAATATTTCACATTTCCTTCAACGTCCAAATGATCCAGTTCACGATTTTCATCATCACATCATTCAGTTTTCAATCACGTAGTTAATCATTCACAGCCTAATTTGTAATACTCTTGGGCACTAAAAGTTAGGTAATTTACATCGGTTTGTCTTTTAACTACCCACACGACCCTTCCAGGACCTAATGTTTCCGCACGTGCAGTTACGAGAGGAGCAACACGCGCGGCTGTTCAGTTGTGCATCCCAGCGGCCGCCGTCCGCGCTCCGAGCCATAAACGTGCTATTATGCGCTCCGGTAATGCAAGGAGGCAGAGGTCCCGTCCCCAATACGTGACATAGAACTCGACTCGGCTGCCCCGGCCGCAACATCATGCAAGCCTGCGCCCCTCTCTCGGACCAGTATCCTGCAAGAACAGTAAAAGAAACACAGGAAAACTCAGAGCTTGCGTGTTTGCTTTGAATAAGACTTTACCAGTCACGAAACGGTGTGAAACGTAACTATGGAATCCCTCAAAAAAATGTCCATGAACATTTCATCTGTCAGATAACTCAAACAAAGGCAATTAGATATAAAATTAGGACAGTAGACTGCACATGTGCATGCACGAATGTCTGTACGCATTGATATTCACAACTGACTTGAAACGAAAAAAATTGTGGAAACGAATGGAAGTTATTCATTCTAATTCCAAAACAACCAAAATTGCAATACTAAGAAAATGTCCATAACAACCTAATTAAGAATGCTAACTTGCAGATGACCGAACATAATTTTAAAGTTCTGAAAGATTGGTGAAATAAAAGAGATTATGATCATATTGAAACTTCAAAGTAGCTTAAAATTCACGAAGGTTTGCACAAAATAATCTCTGGTAACCCGGAAAATTTAGACCTGTGAAGAACGAAAATGGGAAATGGCTTAGGATCTTCTTGGAGAAAAATAAGAAATCATGAATTGGAAAAATAGTAACCGTATTTATTCTCGTGGTGCAAATATGCGTGTTTGATCTAAACTTTATACATCTAAATTCATATTCCCCTACCATACATATGCAAAAAATTAGACATTCGGTGCCCAACTAACCAAAAACCAATTTATTACTTTAAACTTCAAGGCATTTACAAATCATTTACTGCACACTTATCATGTCAGTTATATAGTACTGTTATGTTGTTCAGAATCAGCACGTTGAAGATTTAAAGTTAAAAATTGTAACAACTAAGGCTCGAGATAATACGAGAACATATAACAACGGTTGTGAGAAAATCACAGAACAAAAGAGAAGATTCCAACTTTCAGGTAAAAACTTATACTACAACTGTTTCCAAAACTTTCACCCTCGAACATATCGCGAATCCCATCAGATCCTTCTAACGAGCACCATGTTGACAGAGACATAGCACCTGTTGCAGCCGACCATCCGAAAATGTGTCAACTTCCAGTCTTTGCCCAGAACAAACCGACACGCTGTTCCCATGACGCCCACGAGGGAACATGAGACAAATGGCACGTGAGGTGGGCGACCGCCGCGCGACAAGTGTCTTCTCAGAACAGCAGCGGTTTCTCCGAGATAAAGATCTAGGGAAACCAGGTTAAACAATATTTGGCATGGGGGCGTTTGAGGTCAGCTGGGCGGCCGCCATCGGGGCGAGAGAAGAAGCCGTGGCCGCCACAGCAGCAGCAACAGCTACTTTCCTTTTGTCGAAATGCCAGCGCGCCCGTCTCTCGGGCGAACTGTGTTAAGCCATTTCCATTGCAGATGCACCGCGCCGCGCACTGTGGGGTAAGGTTCCGAACAGCTGGGCAAAATTTGAAAGCTGAACGAAGACAATTTTGTTCTCAGGGGATTTTGAAATGTTTGAAAACGAATTTGAAGACAAAATGCTTGAAAATGAATACACAGATGATGTTGAAGATCAAATACTTAAATTTTAAAAAATAATTATTTCAATAGCAGACCTGGATGACCGATGTGGCTAAGAGTATGTACCGATTCAAAGCTTCGGGTCGAAGGGTCGCGAGTTCGAGTCCCTTCTTGGGCTTGGTTGTTTGTCTCTTGTCTCTCGTATACGTGTTGTCGTGGAGGGCCTCGCGTTCTGCTGACCCCAGATCGGATGAGCCCGCAAGTGTGTTGGAGTCTAGTGTACGTTCGCATGTGCATCCCATCGGGACGTAAAGGGTTACTGGCTGTCAGCTGGAAAAAGTCCCAGGGGAAAAATTATTTTAATGGTTTGGTTAGGTTAAACGTTATACAATTGGTATAGATCAAATGTCTGCGTAGGGAAATTTTGAAAAATATCAATGCAAAATATTTAGGAATATCGGGTAGATTCGTAGGCTTCCGCGGCCGGAGTCATTATATTCTTGGCTGTCCGGGATGAGCCGCGTCTCAGTAGGTTTTACTGACGTTTCGGCCATCTTGCTGTGGCCTTCTTCAGAGCTAAACTGCTGCCGAGAGGCTAGCGTGTCGCATAGATATAGGACGGGGTGCAGGAGCTGATAGGTCGCAGCGGCGACCAATGGGAGGAGGGCAGGTGGCCCGCGATTGGCGGAGAGGGAAAGGAGCGATACTGGGAGACCTGATAATGTGGGGGGAGGGAGGGTGGTTGGAAAGGGAAGAGGATAGAAAAATGAACAGGATAGACACCTGGAAATTGCAACTGCGTGGTCGGAGACGGGAGAAAAGGCCGAAGGAAACCGGGCGAAAAAGCAGCCACGTCATTGGTCGACCGCGGGGGTGTGTCTCCGTGGGGCGCGACCGTATTGGCGGGGAGCGCCGACCCGCCTCCAGGGCTCGCTCCAGGGCTCGCGGGAGCGAGTGAGCGATTTTGCTAGTGAGCTGATTGGAGATAAGCCGATAAGAAGAGAAAGAAGCTGATTGGATAAGCGGCAGCGCTGATTGGTCGAGCGTTGGAGATAGCTGACAAGAAGAGAAAGGAGCTGATTGGTCAGAAGGCTGCGCTGATTGGTCGAGCCTTACGAGGGCGGCAGGCCGAGCGGTGAGCGCCGATTGGTCGAAAGGAAGGGCGCTGATTGGTCAAGTAGTAAGAAGCTGATTTGCTATAGCTGATAAATAGCAAAATTCTACCAGAAGAAACAATTAAGTGAGTAACTGAGTTCCGCAAAGAACATACATCTTAAATTGCGCGTAAATCAAGTAGTGGCAATAATATTGAACTGTAAGAGTATTTGATAAATTGAACTGAGTTTTCTGAAGACCTATATCTTATTGAAGACCCTGGAAGATTATACTTAGATTAACAGGAAAATTAGTAAACAGAGATAAATTGAAAGTAAAATAAGATCTTGTAAATAATTTGTAAATACTGTAAATATTAGAACTAGAAACACCTCGAGATAACTTTTTCAATTATAATCTGAAACTACAATCAGATTAAACTAAAATTAAAATCATTAATCATTGTCCGAAACTGAGGGAAAAACACTCCCCCACCAGAAGCAATCCCAAATGCCTTTTGGCAATACGTCATTCATGCAACAAACCAAGTATGAATTCCCCGAAATCACATCACTCAAAAAGCATTGACGCTGCATGTAGTAAGCTACCAGCATCTTCATTTTTGCATATCCCTAGGACAAACAGTGAGGATATCTCAATCGGCTCAAAAAACATACAACAATCAACTCATGTAATCTCATCAGATTCAGAGTTAAAAAGCATTAAAAAATCAACTGACACACAAAATAAAAATCTATCAAACCAAGTGAAAATGTCTACTCATAGACAAAAAACGCAAAATCAAGGACCAGTACATTTAATACCACGAGTCATCATTACAAATAAACAAGATACAGGAGATAGTATCCTTGAACAAAATCACACCAAAAATAGCCTAAATGAACAAACTACATCCAATGTTGACATTGAATCAAGCACAAGCTCTAACTCAAATGGAAATAATCCAAAACATTACCCAATTGAAGAAAACACAACCAACGAGCAAGACAGCTCAAAAGAATCGTGGTCCTGCCCCAAAAAGTTCTTTAGAACTCGACACAAATCACCGACGAAGCAAATCCCGACTGCAAACAAATTTAATATTTTAAATGAAAATCCCGATCTCATCATAGAAGATCCAACTCCACCTGAACAATTACTGCCAGAAGAAATAGACACTACATCGTCTAATCAATCTCACAACAATAACGAAGACACTGATGCTCGTAAGCAAACTAACTCCAACAAAAATTCGCAAAATAGTTTAGGAAACAAAAAATCCAGATTCCAATCCATTGGAAGCTTCTATATAGATAAAACAACCATCACAAATCCAACTGGGATTATCAAATTTCTACAAGCACATTGTCAAAAACCATTATTTGCCCAGATAACGACACAAGCACTGATCCTCAGACCAGGCAGCATTGATGATCATAACACAATCGAAAAAATGCTGTCAAATACTAGAAACTATACGGAATTAGCTTTCTACTTCCACAGAGCTACACCAGAAAGGAGATACAAACTAATGATCAGAGGATTAGATATAAATATGAACTGTGAAGAGTTACGCGCTGAAATTCAAGCTTCAGGAATCAAAGTCCACCACCTTAGTGAGCTCAAACGAAAATCTATTGACAACAAATTAGTACCCCTTGGCATCTACGCAATTGAATTTAATCACAACCAAATTACAGAGTTGAAAAATATTAAATATTTAGCACACTATAAAGTACAATTTGAGGAGCCAAAAGACAAACACAGAATACCCTTCTGCGTCTTATGTGCCTCCTGGGGACATACCAAAAATGGTTGTAGAAGACCACCCAGATGCATGGGATGTGCTGGGGATCATTCCTCGATAAATTGCCCAATCACGGATAAACTTAGCACCAAACCGAAATGTGCAAACTGCGCTGGTGACCATCCAGCAAATTACTCTGAATGCCGTTTCCACTTAGAGGCAAAATTGGCCAGGCAACAACAACTTGAAAAAACTCAAACAGAGCAGAGAGAGACAGATTATCCAAAACCAACGCAACAAAAATATATCTTCAATCACTGATTTTCCCCATCTAACAAAGGCGACAAACACAAAAAACCCATCATGGTTTAATCAAGATAACAATGACAACAAAGAAACAACTCAAAATCCAGAAAATACAGAAAATCTTCAAACATTGAGCAACCAAAGCACAATTGGAGAATTCAAAGAGCTCCTCGACACCATAAAAGGACTTAACCTAAGAAAAATTATAGCAGGCATTAAAACCGTAATTAACATATTTAAACAACCAGGAGACATCACTACCAAAGCATTTACGGCACTTGAAACCATTGCAACTCTTTTCTAAATGGCTCCCATAACAAACAGATTGTATCATATAATATCATGGAACGCGAATGGTACCCTTATAAAAGACAAAGTTCTCATTGATCAATTCTGCGCTGACTACAACGTAGCAATCTTACTACTACAGGAAACCCACCTATCATCAAACAGAAACTTCAATCTAAAAGGATACCATATTTATCGTAATGATAGACAAACTGGTCCAGGAGGAGGCACGGCTATAGCTATAAGAAAATCTTTACCCCATACGAGACTTCCAACACCCCAACTAGATGAAATAGAAGCTACCATAGTAGAACTCGGTACAGTTACGGGGCCAGTTTCCATCATCTCTGCCTACAAAAGCCCCCAAAAACCTCTAACCACAAAAGATTTAAATGCTTTATTTCCAGATGACTCTACAGTCATTATGGGAGGAGATATCAACGCAAAACGTCTTGAATGGGGCTGCCACTGCAATTCCACAGCAGGAGACATTCTGTACCAATATCTAGAATCCCATCATTCAATCTCAATTCTTCCACCAACAGGCCCAACCTTTATATACAGAAACACTCCTTATGAAATATTAGACTTCATTATACACTCTAATTCACTCCTACCCACCACCCCGAGGCCACTCTTCGAACTGCGCTCTGATCATCTACCCATCCTAATAGCGATTTATCTAGGAGCTTTTCCCTACTCCATCCAAACTCCCAACAAAAAGACCCCAGATTGGGCAAAATTTAGAGACAGAATTGCCCACAAAATTAAACTGCAAGAATCTGGACCTCGCACACCTTCGGAAATAGAAACCCAACTTAAAAGTTTAAATTACCATATAAATACTGCCTTTAAAATTGCCTCTAGTTCACACGCAATTCAAGAAAAAGGAAGCAAATTACCTTCGTATATTCTCCAACAAATTCAACTGAGAAGAAAAGCACAGCGAAAATATTATCGATCGCGAGATCCAGCTGACAAAGCTATTTTCCAAAAAACCAGAAGAGAAGTTTCTAAAATCCTTGCTGAATACAGATCAACAGAATGGGAAAATTTCTTACTAAGGCAGACGTAAAGGATAGAAAAGATATATGGAAATTGCAGAAAACCCTGAAAAATCCAGCTCCACCAATTACCGCTCTAATCGATCAAAGAAATAATTTAATAACATATGATCCAGAAAGAAAGGCAGAAATCTTTGCTTCAATATTACAAGAGAGATTTACTCCAAATCCAACAAAAACTTATGCAAGAACCAACTATGACTTTGTTCAACTTCCAGATACACTACCCCCTTTCAACGAAATCATCGAAACTCTTCCATTTCAACCATCAGATTCTACTAACGAGGAAGATAATACCATTCAAGAAAATGAACTCATCAATCAAATCAAATCTATTAATCCTAATAAAGCTTGTGGACCAGACTTTATCAGTGGTACAATGATAAAACACCTACCAAAAATAGCTATCAAATCCATTTTACAAATAATGAACGCATTGCCTAACCACAGGGTACTACCCACAAATTTGGAAATCAGCATCAATCATCATGATTAATAAACCAAATAAAAATGCTAGAGAGCCAATAAACTACCGACCTATTAGTCTCCTCTCGCACTTATCCAAATCTTTGAAAGAATTCTACTTCCCAAAATTACAAAACATCTAGAAACCAACAATGTTATACCAGCCTCGCAATTTGGTTTTCGAAAGGGCCACTCGTCAGAAATGCAAACGTTTAGACTTGCCTTAGAAATCTCATCTTCACTTCTCTCCATTGCTCTCTACCAGCCATATTCTTCGACTTCTCACAAGCTTTTGACAAGGTAAATCACAGAATTCTACTAGGAAAATGTATTAAATTCCTTCCTAAACAAATATGTCTTCTTATCCATAGCTACCTCAACAATAGAACTTTCAAAGTTATCTACCAATCACACCGATCCACCTCTAAACCTATCCTAGCTGGTGTACCACAAGGAGCGGTTCTATCTCCTCTACTTTTCTCACTCTATCTCCATGATCTTCCTCAATCCTCTCATGTTACAAACTATCTCTTTGCTGACGATGTGGCCTTCACTTCCAAATTTGCAAGAACAAAAGCCGCAGTTAGAAGACTACAAAACGCTTCCGAAGACTTCCTCAACTGGAGCAAATTAAATGGTCTTTCACTAAATACAACAAAATGTCAAGCAATAATATTCACCTGGAGACATGAAACAACACCGGATCCAATTCAACTTCAAGGAATCACCATACCATGGAGCGACTGCATTACCTATCTTGGCCTCAAATTCGACAACAAACTCACCTGGGCAAATCACTGTAAATATGCTTCACAAAAGATGGGCGCAAATATAGCCCGACTTTATCCTTTACTCAAAGCTTCCTCCATTAAGGAAAAAACTAAATTACTGCTATATACTATGTGCATCCGCAGCGCTGGCACTTACGCCTGCATCTCCTGGGCCACAGCTGCCAAATCAAATACCAATTACTTAAACAGAGCAGAAAACAGATTTATTCGGATTGCATTCAAACCAACTCTCGGCATACCATTCGAAACCTATCTAAAGAAACACAACACCCCAAACTATCTCAACCTATATAATCCAAACCGCCTCCAAACAGATAGAAGAAATTTTCAAAAATCCCATACTACAAAACTCTTTCCATAACTATGTTCAATACTTCAATAAAAAACCCTCCCCTGGCCGACTCCACCTCCCCACTGATGCTCGCTTTCTCATTCCACCTTAATCTACTATAAATTCAACATTATTCTGCAAAAAACCCACTTAAAGTCATCTCCTAAATCTTCAATATTATATTCCACAAACTCAATAAGCAAATATTCCAAACTTCAACATCAAATCCTATCACACCAAGTATCCATACTAACCCAAATAAGAAAAGGGCCGTACTCAAATACTCATCTTTTTATTTATCTCTGTATAAACTGCTAAAACATTGAGTTTTCCAGGGCCTCGAACGAGGCAGGACTCATCCAGACGAAGAACCCCTCAACAAAGACCACTGGCGGAAGAGCGCCAATCGGCGTAGGCCGCCTACACATCAAATGGCCAACTATGCGAACCGCCTCCAGGTGTTGCTAAGGCGGAGCCCATCATCTCTGTTGAGGTTTTCGGGCCTCCTGGAGATTTCCAAAGCCTCTTTGATCACAACGAGCCACCACCGGTCTTCAATAGATTAGAGTGCGAGTCTCGTGGTAATTGACGAGGTGACCGGTTTCGGCGGCATGTTGGGCTAAGGCCGATTTGTGGATGTTATGTAGCCGGTCATGTCGCATGTGTTCCCGCATCCGCTCTTCTACCGTGCGCCCGGTTTGGCCTATGTAGACAAGCCCACAACTGCATGGGATTTCATATACGCCGGCGTCTTGAAGTGGGTCCGGGCGGTCCTTCACCTGGACCAGGCTCCCTCCGATTTTATTGCGCGCATGAAAAACGGGGCGGATATCAGCCCTGCGCAGCAGTCTACCAATCTTGTCCGTGACCCCTTGATATAGGGTAACCGGGCTGTCTTGCGGGGTGGACTGGAGGGCTCGTTCCGTTCACTCGATGTAGAAGAATCGAACCTCGATAGCGCACGATGCACTGCGGAACCGCTGTAACCATTGGCCAGGAAGGTCTCTCTGAGGAATGCTTTTTCCGACTCTAGGCTATTGTGGTCACATATCAGGGAGGCGCGGTGAGCA
>JAHLJT010000631.1:200053673-200065518 GCA_031308135.1 Acheta domesticus | reverse complement strand
TTTGTATATTAAAAATGTACATAGGAATAAACGCTTCTGTTTTGAATGAGAAATTTCTTACAACTTGATAATCAAAATATTACCGTCAGTCACAATAATTTAAACAATCCATAAATATAATAAATTTTATTACAAATACATTAAGGACTTTGTAAAATTTCGAAAGGCTTGATATGAATATTTACCTTTCTTAAAAGAGTTCAAAGGTCCTCCAGTAGATCGTTATTGGCGTTTTAATGAGAGCGTTAGAAGTTTGACATTTTGAGTTTTGCTTTGCATATAATTAATATTAGCATGTTGTGTAAGTGTATTGGCTGTTACGTATCCCACAAGAAATACGCAAATAAACATAAAATAACTTAAATCGAATATTTTTTAGATAGTTTAAATCCAAATCTACGGACACAAAGGCTGATATCAAAACCCAGAATACTCTTTTTTGCAACCTTGAAAGGATTTGTTGTTACTGTAAGGCGTTTCACTGAGCATTGAATCCGACAAAGAATGGCTATTATAGACCACCATTTGTGTCGCAATATAGATTGGCTAGAGGAACTGAAAAAATCAAAATAGGTTAGCAGATTGACTACATGATCCAGAAAATAACACTGAACTTTGAACGCTGAAAGAGTTGAAGGTTTATGATGCAAAACTGCAAAATATTAATGTGTTTGATAATTTGGGAAGTGGGACTGCATGGTGAGTGGTCAAGTGTTTCGCGACAAGTGACGTCATGCACATGTGCAAAAGCACTTCATTTCTTCATCGTTGACCCTCCCCACACGAGACCTCTACAACGGCCCCGAGTGCAGCCACTCCCGCGCACGTGTTCGCAATACCGAGAGCAAAGAGTGTAGGGAGGCGGAAGACATGAAGGTCGAGAGCCACCACGTAGTAGCTCGGACGGACCACGAGAAACTGAGAGGGCGGCCACGCGCCAAAAAAGTTCTACGAGCTCAAAACCGGGAGAGGTGGCTCGTGACATCAACAGATTTAATTCAGTCAGATTTAATTTTGGGTGCCGCCAACGATACATAAACAATACACCAACGAAAGGGGCAAAGAAGGAAAACAGCAGAAGAATATGTGGAGTCTTATGTTCATTATTACCCTAGGTTTTGATGCAAACATTCTCAACAGAAACCTGACCAGAGTTGCACTGACCTTCGTGTCTAGAAAACACATTGATGACATTGACACATGGCTGACATTACATTGATGAACATGTTTGTCATTGTTTTTTAAAATGAAAGAAATGTTATGTATTCAACAATCAAAATAAATGTGAAACGTGATTTTAATAGAATCTACTGCCTTCAAATAATTTAGTGACGAAAATTCACAGCGAAAGTGTAACAGAATACAAACTCTAGAAGAAACACGAACATAGCCCCATCCAAGACATGCTCCAGCGAGACAATGATGACATATTTGTCATTGTTTTGAAATGAAAAAAAAATGTTATGTATTCAACAATTAAAATAAATGTAAAACGTGATTTAATAAGAAATCTACTGCCTTCAAATAATTTGTGAAGAAAATTTACAACCAAAGTGTAATAGAATAATAAACTCTAGCATAAACACGAACACAGCTTCGTCTACGTCGTGCTCCAGCGAGGCCCGAAATCTCCAGAGCGCAGCCGCGGCGCGGCGCGGCGCGGCGGGGAGGCGCGTGCGCGACGACCCGCGACGACCGCGGCGCGGCGCCCTCTGCCGCCGGCGGGTGGCGGCGCGGCGCCTAACGGGAACCGGCGCCGCCACACCGTGACGTCACGCGCCAACTGCTCCTGTTCCTGCGGCGCCAACGCGCGCGCGCTGCCCGCGCCCGCGCGCTCTTCCCGCCGAGGACCCCCGCGACCGACCTCGCCGTCCCCGCCGTCGCCGCCGCCGCCGCCGCCGCCGCCCCGCCGCCGCCCCGCCGCAAGCGCGGACGCGTGCGACCACCTGGACGGACGGCGGCGCTCAACAACTTCCTCTGGCCAAGGGCGGACTTCCGCTTACGCAACGCAACTAGCCAGATGCCTAGGGGCAGGGCAGATCCAAACGAATCATTGAGGGGGGGGGCGCATCGTAGACGTTTGTTCTATTTGTTATTATATTGTATATTATTTATGTACAGTAGATATGATACTATATAATATTGTTTAAATAATTGCACATCATTTGAACGTAAATATTTAAATCAATTTTGCCATACAAAGGAAGGTAAACGAAAAACTATAGACCTTTTGGGGGGGAGCATGGCCTCCATGGCTCCCTGGATCCACCAGTGCCTAGAGACACACCTCAGAGGGGACTCCAGAGGACAGTTATACAACAGAGGCAAAACAAAAATTGTTTTTATAAATACGAAATACAATATTTAACTACTGTATTAGTTCCAACACATTTAATTAATTACGATTTAAAAATTTTTTAAGCACTGGAATATCAACTATAAGTTAAAATTATCAAACCGAATTATAAGACAAATTGCGCACCCACACTTCTAGCGGCCTGGCAGCGCGGTATGAGGAGGTCACACCTTTCTTGCACCATTATGCCCGCGTAACGAAATAAAATCGATCTTGGATTTTCTCCCAAGACGTGTGAATGCCCTTCTCCACGTGTCATTTGTTTTGTTCATTTAATTAAAAGGAGGGGTCTCAGTTGTTTCTTATCGACTAGGGAGCCTAGTTCTTGAAGTCCGACCATACCTGTGCCGCAGGAGCCGCGGCCAGGGTGACCGCATTCGCTGATAAACCGGCACTCGAGACTAGATTCGCATGAACTTAGAATGTGTTTTCATCGATTTACATTTCAAGACCGAAAAGAGCGTAAAAACCGTTGTTTTCTCAATAAAGGTTTTTGGAATCTTCTATGAAAAATCTTCAATTTGGTGATCACAAGCTGAAATGCTCCAGAATATAACATACTCTCTGCATAACAAATGTTAACGAAACACGTGTGACTAAAATAATGTTGGGTATCGTGTTTTTGTCATTATTGTGCTTTTGACTGTGAGACATGCGTCTAATTCCTGCTTCCCTGAATGTTTCTTGTTTATAACCGTACATGATCATCACGTTCATCCTGTTCTCATTTTGTTTTACACATTTACATTTCGTATTTTCCTATTTATTCCATATATAAAGCTCACATCTAAAGACCCTTGAAATAATGTAGTATGTAAATATATTCGTCCTGATGAAAGCACGCGGTTTGAAACATACGACTTTGGAGTGGTAACCACAGCATCGATGTAATAGGAAAGTAACACATTTTTTTTCGACGAAAGGAGAGTAATAAATTTTCTGAGTTATTATAATTCGATTTTCAAACATATTCTTCCATTTACTGTCACTGTGAAATGAACATAATCCTTATTTACGGGGAAGCACTTAATCCATTCATAAAAAGGCATTTATCAGAAAATAAGGCATCACTAATTCTTCTTTTGTAGCAGATGAAGTCTTAACTTCAAAGTATTATTCGATGATCATGTCCTCTTCAGTCATAAACATTCACATTGCCATAAAAATTAGCCATAAAAATTCACATTGTTCACTAGCCAATCGTACACGTCAGTTATCTTCCTACACTTCCACCAATGGTAGTTAGCGCAGTCTCACGCCATGCGTACGATCAGTAGCCAGAGAGGACTCTTTATGCCGTTTCTGGACGTCTGCCCAGAGACCGTCCGTGCGAAAATTCATAGCGCTGATTCCAATGGAAGCTAAACATAAGCGCACCGCAGCTGCTGCTCTTCATAAATGAGAAGGTAAATAAAAAAGTAAGTACGAAATAGAAAAATAAGAGAAGAAAAGAAATGTCAAATCGCACCTTAAAGGGAGCAATAATGAATCATAGTATTAGACATTGACATACAATTTTCTCATTAATCGAAATACTTAATCCACCTTTATTCCAACGAGTCTTCTTTTTCCTATTTTTCCCGTTTTCTATTTGTTTCGTTTATCCTTCACGTAATATTTTCGTTCATCTCATCAGTCTCTTTCACATTCTCCGATGACTCCGTTGCTTCATGAACCGCTTCAAATCGAAGCGAGAGGAGAGCTGTCAAGCCAGAAGGTGCGAAGATCAAGTCTTCAACGGTGTCACCCGGTTATCCGTCCTGCATCCAAGGAATCTTCACTAACTAGTGTGCAATCCACTAACCGTCCTTTCTCCAGAGAGAGATAAGAGTAGGAACTAACAAATTAGTGATGAGCTTTCACATTTCCTTTTAACGATTTATTCGCTAAACGTAGATTATAGAAAGCTGTAAATAGGATATGCACGACCGGTTGTGCAGGAATGCATGCGCGCCAACTTAGCCAAAGTAATAGACACGTGTTCTCTAATTAGGGAAGACTGACGGTAAAATAAACACCTGCGCTCTTCAATGCAATAACGATCCATCTTTACCGTTCATTATGCTTTCATCACTTATATGAATACAATGAAGTACTGACATGAGAGTTGTGGTATGCGTTTCCGTGTTAACGCGTCGAAAGCTCGTAGTTCTCACTCGTAAAGGATGCAATGCGTACGTCCTGCAAAGTGTGAAAGATGCTTGCAAACATTACAAAGCTGACGACGGGTTCGCCGGTAGGAGAAACGCGCTGACAACGGTAAGCCGCCATAAGGCGGCAGCGAGGGCCACCGTCGGCAATACGGGCGCCGCTCGAAGCCACACCCTTGCTCTCCCTGTCACAGATCCGCCCGCCCAGCGGGGCGTCGCCACGCGACGTAACGTCACGCCCAGCCGTGCCACGCACCGCCACGCAAGGCCAGGCCACGCCACGCCACGCCATGTCACGTCAGGGCAGGCCACGCCCGCCAGGTCCCTCCTCACCATGTCCCTCCACGCCATGGCCCTCCCCGCCACGTCGGGTTGTCTCCCTGCCACCCCATCCCTGCCACCCCATCCCCGCCATGCCATTACCGCCTCTCCACCCCATCCGGCCATCCCGCCACGACATCCCCGCCACACTATCCCCGCCACGCCATCCCCGCCATGCAATGCCCAAATACCATGACATTCTCGCCACGACATTCCCCGCCTCGAAATCCCCGCTACGTCAGAGAACGATGTTCCGTCCAGGAAGGTGGCGAGGGAAAAGCATCCGTGGTTGCGTCGGTGGGGATGATGCGAGCGAACAAGCCGTTTTAGTGAGCAGCTGACGATGGAAACGAGGTGGCTGGAAGGGCTCCGGCTAAAATTGAAGGGTTTCCTACAAGGACCAAATTAGTCCAAATTCGATATTTTCAGGAGGCACCAAAAAATTCATACCATAGACGTAATGAATTTACGATTTTTCTATACCTTATATTTTTCAGTTTGGCACTAATCGAAAGGAAATGTCCCATCAGACAGTACCAGTTGCAGGGGAATAACTTGGTGAAATATCTCAAAATATGGAATTTTGGACTTCATTGGTTCTTGTAAGAAACCCTCAATAGTACATCTGCACTGTGGTGGTCATGATAACGGTGCTAATAATTCTTGTAGATAGTAGGGAATAGGGAAGTGGAGGAGGAGACGTTGTTTGAACATTGGCTGACAGTACAGAGGTCGCAATTAATATAATAATAGTGGTACTATTGCTCATAACTGCGATGGACATAACTGGCGGTTGTAACATTTCCAATGGTCTAGGTGAAGCCGCGGTGGAATTGGAGCAAGTGACAGTAACAGCGGTGGAGGTAGCAGTGGCGGTGGCAGTTGCAGCAGTGGCCGGTTTCACCGGTGGCGGCGACGGTGGTTTCAAAGGAGGTGGAAGTCATTTCAGCATCACAGGCTGCATTGTTGGTGTACGTGATGGTGGCGATTTTGACAGCAGAGGTTGCGGCAGTGTGGCAGTGAGTGCGACGGTAGAAGCGGCAGTGGCGAAGATGATAACGATGGCGACAGTGAAGACGATGGTGACAACGTCGACTGTGACGAATGCGGAGGACGCGTTTGTGGTTTAGCAGGTGGAGTTCCCTAGGAGACAATGCACCACGCGACTCTCTCGTGTTGCGAAACGAGTCTGCGATGGGTCTTCTGTGCCAGGGATAACCCACTTCGCGGCGATCGCTTTTGTCTTCCCCACTCGTCGGCGAAACAAAGGCTGTTTTGCGCTAGTCATGTAACATGAATTAAATACCCTTTGTATTAAGCATCTCTTCACAGCAGGTGAATTGGCAACTCGTTTGACTAGAATCCAAAGAAGACCCCGGTATTGAGTACGAGCGGAGGCGTGCCTAATAACGTTTCATCCAGATGCGTTCCAAGTCTATAGAAATGTAAGTGAAATCAGGGTCTGGAACATGGGCAGTTTCAAATGTGTAATGTTCGTCACAATTTCTGTTTTCAGTAAACGTACGTAAGTAAACTACGTCAAAAGATATAACATGCGTTTAAAACGCTGGATCGTTTAAACGATTAAAACATAAAATCGATGAATTTCAACCTTTAATAATACTCCAAATGATACACTTTGCCTATGCCTTTTTTCCACTCTTGAATATAATTTATTTCATTTGCTGGTAGGAAAAATGCGAGATTCTGTAATGAAAATAACTACGCGGAGAAAAGTACGTGGCTCACAAATATAATCATCATTTAATTGGCAACTGCCCAACACTGACGTGGAAGGACTGGAGAAATCCTTTAGGTAGGCCAACTCTCGAGTTTTGGCTTCAGCCAACAAACAGACGATTTTACAGGCTACGAATTTTAACTGTAAAATGCCATCATTCACATTTTAGGGTCAATAAATTCGATTCTATATTCAAGGAATACGTCTTGTAATATTCAATGAAATTGTATTTGTTGTTGAAAATGGAAATGTGTTTGTTGTCCTGAAATATCCAATGAAAACTGTTGTTTATAGTATGGTACACGTGTGCAGGATGAGTTGTCTGTCAATCAAAGGCACGATGCTCAAAATTGCATATACGCATCTTTATTATATCATTACATGTTCATTGTCGAAAAGTGAACATTGTCAACCCCCGCCTCACGTCCTAAAAGTTTATAACATTTACTTTGAGACGTTCTGTATCATACGTCCAAGCGCGCCCAGTGAATTGGCAGAACTGGCGCGCGTCACGCGCCGGGCCATGCGCCTGGGTGCAGCGGGCAGTGGGCGGCGCTGAGCGGCGTGGCGCGGGGCGGGGCGGGGGGGCGGGTGCGGTGCGCCGGCGGCGTCCTTGGCCACGGCGGCGGCGGCGGCGGCGGCGGCGGCGGCGCGAGCGGTCAGCGCGCGGGCCACCTCGTTATTTATAAGTCGCGGGAGGCGGCTGCGAAGCGAAGCGCACGCGGGAAGGCCGTCGCCGCCGTCGCGAAAGCGGCCCCGCCCTGCCTCCGCGCCACTCACCGCGGCGCGGCGCGGAGCTGCGCAGGGAGGTCTGCGTGCGGGCGACAGGCCCTCTGGAGCAGCGGCCTCAAATCGCAGCTACCGGCTTGGCCGGGCGTCAGTTGATGTCACTGCAGTGCCTCTGACCGGGAGGTCCTAGGTTAGAGTCCCGACGGTGGAAGGATTTCGGCACTAGCTGGACAGCTAGGTCGAATTTAACCACAGTCTGGAGGAGATACCTAGCGGTTGGCTGCTCTGATCGGTAGTTTTCCGTGGTACCTCCGATGAACACCAGGCGAATGCCAGAGTAATAGTCTAATAAACGACCATGGACTGCGCGCGATCTTTCCTTCCTCTTTCTTGTCCTATCCTCACCACCTATTTACATACACTTACACTTATATGCACTACACTACCACACACACCGGGAGACCGGTCGGGAACTTGGATCTTGTCCCGTCTGGGGCGTTGACCCGCTGGTGGGAGATGCCTGGCTAGCGAGGTTTCCCCAAACCTCGCTAGCCGACGGTACGTCAGAGCCGAATCTCACCATCCAGAGAGGGGGAAGATCGCCACTACCTCCCGCGATAAAAACATTCATAACACACACGGGACTAATGACCTAAGCAGTTGATACATTCGGAATTACTAATCAATATATCCAACCACAGACAGTCCACAGAAAAATATGACCAATAGACTCACTTTTAATTATATTAATAACAGATATAATAAGCCTTAATTTCATCCAAATAACGGAACAAATGTACCACAAAAATTTGAATTACACTCATTACTTCCTAATGATAAAAAAAACGTCAATAATTTCATAACAATAATGAACTTTTTATACTTTTTCTAATGATTAAAAACCAATTGACCATTTTGCTGTAATTAAATGATCTTTTATAACTAGATTGTTTTATTTTAATAAAATGGGGCTTCTTCCATCATTATTTTAACTAATAAAAACTGATTTGTAGTCTGCGGGATTTAAAATTAAAAATGTAGGATGTGATGGTGATACATCTTTGATAACAAAGCATCGATGTTCAAAATTAAAACATCGATGTTAATTAAACATCGACTATGTTTTCAAATTGGTTTGGTAACCTTTAATATTAAATTCGTGTGCAAGAAAATTTAATTCGACAGAGTTCGTGTATATCACTTCAATATGAAGAAGCCCATTGCGTATTTGTTGACCACTTCTCAATGTGCCAAATGAATATGAAGAAATAGGAAATACAAGGGCACGGAGGTCATCTCGGGCGATAGAGTTTGGTCGAAGAAGGTAGTACATATAGCGTTCCATAGGTTACAACTTATGAATAGTGTTACCATCAGTTTATATTTCATATTTTAACTTTAACAGTATTGTGATCATGAGGATTTTTCTTTCGGAAACAAAACAAAAGAAAGTGAAAAAAAAACATCGATCACAAAACATCGATGTTAAAGAAACATCGGCGTGAATACATCGATGTTTCTACAAAAACATCGAAGTTTTGAAAACATCGACATCAATGTCGCATCGCTAGTCCGTGAGGTTCCGAAAGGCTCGCGTCTGCCCTTTTGGAGGATCCCAAAGACCTCTGGTCCATTGCAAATGAGCTCCCAGCTATCTTCACAATAAAATTACAGTGTTTTAAATTCAATTAATATTATTGTGAAGATAAGTATGAATATCTCTTTTCAGTGGCGTAGCGTGACTCACACGTTTGGGGATGCTCAACAATAACACACAAAATGTCACTATCAACTACTTCGTCTAACAGGCGAACGCAACACAAGGCAGGGACTACTTCCACGATCTCGATTGCTTACGACGGTGTAGGCGCTTCCCACAAAATCCTCACAGCAGTCAGGGCTGCCGATGTCTTGAAAGCAAATTATACAATGGCTCAGCTTTAATTCTTATACGCGAATGGCAATAAGACCATTTGTTAATTTATACATTGCAGACTTAAATAATATGTAATCTATTTAAGAGATAATACAATTTCTTGGATATTAATTAAGAAATAGTAGTCAGGCACTATTTCTACTGTTTGTACCCATGACCAAGCGGGGACTCCCGAGTGAGAGAGAGAAAGATAATTTACTGAACGCCTGAAGTGTGCTGCGCTCTCGTGCACAAACGAGTTTCTTTCCGCAGTAGACGCTAGCGTAAAGCAGTCGGGTTTCTCTGGGCCAGGGGAGAAGAGGGGAGAGGGGGACCTCGCCATCTGCGCATGCGTCATTGCTCGTCGCAATCTGGCGGCCGACGCTGAAGGTATTTTAGCTTCCCACCAATCAGAGGCCAGCTTCAACAGCCCGCCGAATTCAATCATAGGAAATCAATTTAAAATTAATACAAAACGTGTTTCGCTCAACGGACCACTTGTAAGATTATCAATACAGTATTTAAGGTTCTTATATACGGGGATGCTCAGCATCTCAGCGTCCCCTGACGCTACGCCACTGCTCTTTTTATTCATCAACTATGCATTTGGTTGGCAAATTTTTCTATAAACAATAAGTTATTTAATACACAATTTATAGATCTGCTTATGCCAAAGTATTGAGAAATGAAGCTATTGGTCTTTGAACTAAGGAATACTATTCAATTTGAGATAAACTATGCAATCGAAAGCTTTTCACTTCTAATTTTTTAGGATTATGAAAGCGATATTTTTCTAATTGCAAAATTTTCAATATTGGAATTGCGCTTAATACTTATGGCTCTTAGACCCAAGCGTAAAGGACCTATTGCTTACCAAGGGTGAGCAACATCCCTGTTTAAGGTCCACGAGTTGCGCCATCCCTTGCCCGCGGCGCGAATGAAATACCTCAGAGGATAATTGATGAACTCATAGGGGTTCCGGTGTCCGTCCCTTTGTGTTTCTTTGTTCTCTTATTACGTGGCATGAATATGGACAACATTAAATTATCCTTTGATGTTGGCGAGAGCATTCATAAATTGTATTTTTATACAGTAATTAATTGCATTATATTTTGGAACCACAACCGGACGGTGACAATTCTGTCCTCTAATTTTAACTCCATTGCATCCAGTATACGACACATTATTCATATAAAAATCCGACCCCATTAATATATTTTGAAGTAAAAAAAAGGAGTTTTATGAGCAATTATTACAATTATATTCAACTGTCTATTTTTAGAGATGAAAGACCTATCACTGTATCATGAGCTTTGAAAGTAATTTTGTGAAAATCTTAGTAAGATAATTATTTAAACATTATTCTGTTTGTGCTCCCCTTGCTAATACTACTCTTTCGAAAGCGAAACTAAGATTTTACTGAAGGTTTTGTTGATGTTAACATAAAATAGAGAACTAAAATTTCTTTTATAACTAGTTTGAAACTTCATTACTAAATGCAATACAAGTTTTTTACAAGTAGTACATAAAATATGCAAGACCTCCACTTATAACTCACCCATAGCCGAACCCTTCGTTTTCCAATCAAAAGTTTTCAACGAACCTGCAAAAGAAAAAGAGCACAAGATTTATAAATTAGCAATTAGTATCATGTACCAGAAGAATGTAATTCGAATGGATAGTATGAATTAATTGATCAAAAAATGTTTAACCCTCTTAAAATTCTCCTTTAAATACTTATTCAAAATGTATATTAAACACAAATCCTCTTAGATTATTAGTCAATAATTCAAAATCATGATTTAATGACAATGAATGTAATAAATATTTAATTGTATAATAATTTACTGAAAACTAAAGAAAGCTGATTTTTGGAAACTGTCCCATGAATACAAGAACAAATTGTCACAAATACTTCAGCTTAACAACACTCTTTACAAGTGTTTAAGAAAAACATAGAAGGAGAATAAAATGCTGTTGATTTCATAATTTTTGGAAGGACTATATTTCAAGATGAATGATCAACCTGAATGACATTAAACCATATCAGTTCGAAAATTCTATCAACTGATTACCAATTACCTAGATACTACATTACTTCAAAATATTTACAGAAAAAATGAATATGTTAGCTCGTTCAAGTTTGGATAATTCGAATTTTGATTTCTTTGGAATTTCGAATTTAAGGAGTTGAAATCAAGAAGAGTCATTTTTCATGTATTACAACATATTTATAATCACAACGCTAATGTTAATTCTGTGTGTTTTATTTACTTTTATATTTCATTTCCAAATCAAAATTCTCTGCAACACATAAGTGTTCTACAAAACGAAACCACTTAAAAACATAAAATAATCTGTTATGTAACAACTATTCATGTAAAAAATAGCATCCTTCTGTAATTGGAATTTCATCCTTCAAAGATTTCAACTGTTACCTAAAATGATCTTCTTCGTGGTTTCAAACAAGATTGAAATCGAACCCATTTAACCATTCACTATACGAGGTCAGTTTCCATTACAATTACAAGGCGGATTTCACACCGCCACCATTGCCACCTTGTGAAAGGTCAAGGTCACTTCCTGCCCGATTGTCTTCGGATAGCCTCGCCTCCTTCACATCTACGACTGAG
>JAHLJT010000631.1:200025407-200052673 GCA_031308135.1 Acheta domesticus | reverse complement strand
AAATTTGAAAGCTGAACGAAGACAATTTGTTCTCAGGGGATTTTGAAATGTTTGGAAAACGAATTTGAAGACAAAATGCTTGAAAATGAATACACAGATGATGTTGGAAGATATCAAATACTTAAATTTTAAAAAATAATTATTTCAATAGCAGACCTGGATGACCGATGTGGCTAAGAGTATGTACCGATTCAAAGCTTCGGGTCGAAGGGTCGCGAGTTCGAAGTCCCTTCTTGGGCTTGGTTGTTTGTCTCTTGTCTCTCGTATACGTGTTGTCGTGGAGGGCCTCGCGTTCTGCTGACCCCCAGATCGGATGAGCCCGCAAGTGTGTTGGAGTCTAGTGTACGTTCGCATGTGCATCCCATCGGGACGTAAAGGGTTACTGGTTGTCAGCTGGAAAAAGCCCCAGGGGAAAAATTATTTTAATGGTTTCGGTTAGGTTAAACGTTATACAATTGGTATAGATCAAATGTCTGCGTAGGAATTTTGAAAATATCAATGCAAAATATTTAGGAATATCGGTTCAATGTAACAGTCGGATCGTAAAAATGTTGATGAAAACAAAACGCCCCGTAACGATTTTGGTTTCCATTGAACGTCGCGCCTCTTCAAATCGCCGGAAGCTGCCCGCAGAGCGAAAACAATGCGACAAAGCCCTAACGACCTCCGCCATGGGAGATTCGGAACCGCAGGCGACCGTGAACTAATTTGGTTAAATGTATCGGAAGAATGACAAAAGGAAATCAAACAGAGGTTTCTCTGTTCATTCATATGTTGTTGCCTGCATTTAGTTCAATGGTTCAACTCTAAAATAAACTGTGGATAAGAATCTCTTTTACGTACATGAGTGATAATAATGTGCACATATCATAAATATGAAATTTTCCATTATTGCGTTAATGGGACGAGATAAAAATGTCTCCCCAATTATAATAGAAAGTACAAATCGAATATATTATTTTCCTACCTATAGTTGCTGTATAAAGACTTGACGGAATCAAAGTAATAAAAATATAATTATTTAGGTATGTTCATCTATTATATTGATAGGTTAATACTAGGTATAGGAATTATATTTCGACTTGATATTATTTAATTTCACGAAAAATGTTAGCAATCAGTGCTAAAAAGTAGTGTGATTTTCTATGAATGTAAAGAATCTAATTCAAAAACGCACGAGAATCTTCCAATAAACTGTGCATAAAAATATGGAAATAGACAGTATAACTCCATGAAACTTTTAAGAATTTCGCATTTATCGCAAAATACGCAACCTTCACATTGAACTCACTACGTCGCGAGAAAAATTATTTTGAGTTTTGACTCAAAATAATTCAACAACTCAATTCAAGGAATATTTAATTCAGTTGTTGTTTTTACCGTTAATTCAGAAAACGCATTTCTATACATTTAGAAACAATATCCAAATATTTTTTAAAAACTGAGTAACGAAAAAAAATTGAAGTATTTTCGATTTATACTCGTGAACTTCCCCATAAAAAACAAATAACGTAAAATACCCAACAAAAATACTTATGAACTTTCGCAGGAGAAGCAACTGACGTAACATACGCAATACAATTACGTTATCTTTAAAATTTCACCAACAGATATGAGGTCTTAAATCTGAACATTAGGTTAATGTTTTGTAAACTGGAAGGTCCGCATTAGATTCTAACAAGGTACAAATTGTAATATCACTTCATACCAATCACTAAGTTTGCAAGAAACACCAAATGACTTATGAAGTAATCGAATAGGGATGGTTAGTTTCATCCGTAATCCATTACTTCCAATCCAATGTCGAAAAAAATATATACACACGAATTTCGAGGCAATCACATTCGTGAGAAATGAAATCTACATTGTTGAAAAGAAGCTTTCAGCGGTAACAAGAACTACAATCTTTAAAAATTCGTTTCATAGAAAATTGTATGATAAATCCAATGTACGAATTACTATTTTTAAAACTGTTTCGTAGAGCTGAGCTTAAACTCAATAATTTTTCCAAACAAGGCAATTCAGTCAAAATTACAACTTCGTATCTGAGAGTACTTCAACACACTGTCAGAAAGAACGAAAAAGTGTAGTAGCGTTTTAGGAGGGGGAGGGGCATATGGAACATTTCTAGTATGGCCCATTGAAATTAGATTGAATAAATACATGCTCTCCTTCGAAAACAAAGCGGTGAACTTCAAAACTGAAGAGTGCAGTAAACAGAACCGGCCGCTTCCTTTTAAAGCGGGGGAGAGGGGAGAGGGGTGGCGAGAGGGCGGAGCACGTTCGTCCCGCTTCGTTTAAGAACAGAAGCAGGAAGTCGCGCGGCGGCGCGGGGAAGGTCAAGCGCGTTTAAACCGCAACGGCTGCGCTTCCTAGCGGAGGGGGCGGGCCGCTGAGAAGCAGGCTGCCTCCGCTCCTCCTCCTCCACCGCCGCCGCCGCCGCCGCTGCCATTGTTCGTTATGTAATTATTTTTCCACATCCACACAACCGTTACCGCTGCTCGTTGCGGTGGGCGCCACGCGCCGGAACGTCCGCGCCACGCGCCTCGCTCTACGTGCCACGCGCCGGCCGGGGCGCGCCGTCAGGCTCCATTACCCGCGATTACCCCCACGGGCGAGGGGGGCGGCCGACGGGCAGCCATGGTGACCGCCCCATCGTCACGGGGGACGGTGAAGCATCGTTCAGACAGTAAAATAGCGGCGAAAGACGCATAAGTTGAAGGCTGTGCAATGGAACGAGCAGAGATGGGAAAATGGTGTGATGGTTAAGACGGCAATGAACAGGCGATGAACTGACAGGGTCGCTATGATCAGATGGAGTTTATAATCGCGCGATAAAGATAAAGCTACGAGGAAGCCTTCGTTGCCGCGTGATATTCAGCTTATAAGACAGCGATGGAAAGATGAGACCTTGGAATTAAATCTAAAGATCAAAGATGGGCAGAAGGTGAGATCGCTGTTCCTTGGAGGTGAGGACAGCGCCCGCGTTTCACGTCGATAAGGTGGTTAGAGGCCGAATGGCAAGGTGAGGCCTTGACAGCCACATCGGAATCGGACATGGGAATGCCGAGATCGCAGTAGATCAGCGCTGAGGAAATTGGCCGTGTTTCCAAACGATAAGACAATTTCTCTTCAATTCACGACCACACTATTAATTCTAGGAATTGTTAATGACTGTTGGTCGTTTAATTAAAAACTCCTAGTTTGCCAACGTTTTGGAACTTAATTGAACTCTTCAGAGCGGTGGGACACGTTTACACTGTAAATACTATGCTGTAACAGTGTAAGAACATTACAATGTTGGGCCTCTGTTACAGTGCAAATATATGTGTCCTACTGCCCTGAGGAGAGAACAGTAAAGTTCCGAAACCAGGATTTTTTTTAATAAATGACCGACAATCATTAACTAGTTCTAGAGATAAGATAATGGACGGACAGTGAAGCCTCGGTGAAAAGTTGAAATGACATTTCAGTACGGTATAGAAAATAGGGAAATGATGGGATCACCGAAGTTTCGAGCTGAGAAAATGGAAGTGGAGTACTTGTAAGTGTGTTTGAGTGTAAGGGGAGAGGTGAGGTCACGGATGAGGAAGGAAAGATACCGCGCGGTCCGTGGCCCGTTGGTTAGAGCACTGCTCCAGCAAGTGTCTTGTACAGAACGGAGATACGACGGAAAACTCTGGTATCAGAGCAGGCAAAGGCTCTTCCTGCGTACGGGCGAGTGCGAAGTGCCCCGCGGGCAACGGGCGCAAGAAGCGGCCCGGGGCGGGGCCGCGGGAGGGATGGAAAGCGCCGCGCAGCGCCGGGATAACGAGCGGCGGCGAGGGCGTCGTGGGAAGCCGCAGGCCCCGCGCGCGAAGCTTTCGGGCTGCGGTCGCGACACACATTCCGCTCCGACCCGGCGTCCGATCATCTTTTCCACTCCGCTCCATTTCCTTCTTAACTGTTCCAATATGTCCTACACGCAGAAATGGCTTTGGGCTCTCTTCTCAGCCAAGCTTATCGCAACAGCGATTAGGGCACTGCGTCAATATGACAAAGACCAACACGATTCCCGAAAATTGCCGTATTTTTCAGTACATACTCTGAGTGAAAATGAATATTTTTATCGATTTGTAGGTAGGCATGTTTTTGAGTGAATCTATAATAAATTGTATTTACTTCCCTTTTCTTTATTAATATATCTTCTTAAAATTATGCATCACAATAACTTTGTTTTAAAATATTTTTTGCAACTTCAACGTCCATCATATTTCTTCACTTTGAATTGGGTTGTACCATTGTTTTGATAAGTGTTATGAACTTTTAACTGTTTCTTCTTTGCATTTACATCGTCATCGTACCACAGCTGCGATAGCTCAGCTGCCACGCCGTTACCTCTGCACAGCGTTGGCCAGAAGATCCTACGATTTGAATCTCGACGGTAGTAGATTTTCGACAATACTCAGATAACTACATAGAATTCAATCACTGTTTGAGGAGAATTTTATCGGCCAACAGTTCTAATCATTATATTTTTCCGTGGTTTCGCCGATGAATACGGACTTTTGCTTCCTTATCCTTTTACCCTCCTCCTTTTACTCACACATACACATAAGCATTACCACGCACGTCTGTAGCTTAGATCTTGTCTCTTACGCAGCGGTGGTGGGGGCCCCATACTGACGTGTAGGTAAGCATTGGATCTCACGACTCAGCGGCGGAAGGATATCGCCAACTACCGGGATACATCATGTAATACGTATACAACTGGGTCTTAGGAGAAGAGGCGCCCTCATACTCACTCATTCGTCATCACATAAAGATTTCTACGACAAACATTTTTTTCTTTCTATTTCTACTTCTTGTCACAATTTTCCGATTCTGTAATTTTTATTAATACTATTTTTTTAATTAATATATTTTGAATTCAATCATTTCTTGTATATTTTGTCTACTTTATGCACATTTTATTCTTGTGATTATCTTTCTTCTGACAGTACTGGTGGAGATTTCTTACACGCAAAAACGGAGTTTTGATTTTTAATATTCAAAACCACTAATAAAACTAAAATACAGTATTAACTATTAAAAATTAATAATATTTGTTAAATAATAGTAACATTTTAAAGGAAGCTTTCATTTTTTCAGGCTTAAAAATGTACGTTTTATCCACTCGCAGCAAAAATGCGTTAATAATACTTAAGTAAAGGATTGTTTCAGGTTCAAAAGTAGGAAGGGAGAGAGAGCGAGAGAGTGAGAGAGAGAGAGCTTGAGGGAGAGAGATAGAAAGAAAAAATAGGAAAGGGGGAGAGAGAGAGAAACAAATAGAAAAGGGAGAGAGAAAGAAAGAAATAGAAAATGGAAAGAGAGAGAGAAAGAAACAAATAGAAAAGGTGGGTAGAGAGAGCAGTAACACGAACTGCTCCAACTCCTCGGCGGGCCACTTAACTTCGACTGGCGCTGAGCTAATGGACGCTTTTCACGGATCAGAAAAACGGCGGAGAAAGTCGCGATGGCGCCGCCGCTGCGCCGCGCCAAGCCGCGCGTCTCCGAGAGGACCCGCTGCAATTATCGCGACGAAAAGTCGCGCGCTCGAGCTCTCTAGAAATCAATCATGGGAATTATATTGAAAAAAAAGCTCCTTCAAGTGGAATGAGAAAGAGGTACTTGCAGAAGTTTTCCATTGGTTCAATCAAAGTGGATTTTGAAAAAGTTGCCTCGTAAGTAACAATAAGTTCTACTGGAAGTATTGTTATTAGCTGAAGTGTATGCATTTATCTCCATTTTGAATCTTTTGATGATGTATTCATAAATCAACAATACTCAAGTGAAACAAAACTAATTATGGCACATGCGTCAGTTATTAATCTTATCAAATTGTAATAAAAGAAGAATGGTGACTTTCATACACTTAAGCTTCCGCGGCTCGAGTTCATAACTTCTCGGCTATCCGGGTGACGCCGCGTCGTTGGCAGAGAGGCCGACGTTTCGCCTACCATGTCGCATGAATGCCTGAGGAAGCCTGCGACATGGTAGGCGAAACGTCGGCCTCTCTGCCAACGACGCGGCGTCACCCGGACAGCCGAGAAGTAATGGTTACTTTCATCCATTGTGCACTGGCAAACATTATTCAACATACGAGTACACCTTGCTATTTCAATTCTTCTTGGATTTTCGGGAACCAGAGCTCTTGATCGATTTCACCATATTTCTCACACTTGGTGTAAGCCAAATGCATATCTCATACGAGACGTGTAACGGAAGGAGATGGAAATTTCTTCAAATTCAGTTACATAAGCAAGCCTCTCCTATTGAGTTTCCTTTGATAATTTTGAATTCTTAACAACATGGAATCAAATCACATCAAAAGATTGGAACCAAATCACATAAAAAATTACATCAATTTAATAGGCTCTTTATTTTCTACACCCTTTGAAATAACATTTTGCAGTAATGGAGGGAAAAAGAGCCCCTCGAGACGCACTTTTCTGCGTAAAGCGTTAACCCCCTCCCCGGAAAAAGTTCAATTCTGAAGAGACCAACCGCCCTACAATTCTGCACTGACAGCAAACTCTCTCCTCCTTCATTCAAGCGTCTCCTCAAAAATGGTCCTTCGATTTCTTCAATCACAGCAAGAGCCTCAACCACCTCACGAAATGAGAATTTGACTTGGCCTGATCACTGGGAACATCCACACTTTGCTTCTCTAATGGCAATTGCTTCCTCGAACGACACAAGCCCCCTGTGGTTCCGCATGACACCAAACCAATCTATCGGATTTCAGTTTCGGCGCGAAACGTGAAACAATGAAGACGAAGGAGGCCCTGGCGTGAGGAGAGGCGCAAGGCATCGCCGCAAGACCGCTCCGTTCGAACCCCTCCTCCCCTCCCCCCCCACCCCGCTCCCACGCCTGCGCCCCACTCCACCCCGCTCCGCCCACTCCGCAAAAAAACCGGAGGCGTTTCGCTGCGCCCGCCCCCCCGCCCAGCGAAGAGCCGCGCACAGTGGGCTAAATGCGTTGAAAAGCGTATGCCGCAGTGAAAAATACGTCTCGTGTTAATTATGATTTCTACAATTAATTTTTGTCAACTTAACGTTTTAAACAATCTTTTATTGTGTATGTTAAAGAAAAAAAAGAACGGCAAACACAGCATTCACTTTAAAAAAAATTAATGTAATTGAAATGCTTCTTTAAAATAGAAGTAGATGCCTCTTTAAATAAAAGTTTGTATGTCGGAGAGACAAGCTGTTATTTTTTCGAAAAAAATTAAACTTAAAGGATTACATTTTAAGCTTCAGTGCATTTGCGAACACGGGAGACTGTAAAAATCACAGCATTTTAGAAAAGTACTTAAAATGTAAGATAAATACTTCATTACTAATACACTTTATTAGTATTATTATTAAATACACTTATTTGTAAATCAAGGTAAATCATGCTAGATAGGAAATAAACAAAAAGGAAACTATAAGTATACTTGGTTTTATTTAGAGCTGTCCCTGACGTAAACCAGATGTTACGGTGTCATCCAATCGGGAGCTCACACATAATTATCATGACGGTACTATGGTGACGTTCAACTTTACGATTGGATGTAAAGGACCAGTAACAGCTCATTACGTCAGGGGCAGCTCTTAATAAATCCGAGTATAGTTTTTATTAACTAGAAATTCCTAGCTAACGATGAAACCGCACCTAAGTGATTACATCGCAAGTAACTGCTTTTGACACATCTGAACTGAAAATGCCCCTTCCCGAAGCACATTGATGTGGAGAGGTGGCTCAGGGCTCATCAACTAATGTCACTCAGTGCCTCTAGCCGGGTCGTTCCCGACGGTGGCAGGATTTTCGACACTAATGGTCAGCTAGGTCGAATTCAGTCGCTGTCTGGCGGAGAAATACAGAGGTTGCTTTGATCGGTAGTTTCCATCAATACCAGGCAAATGCCGGAACAGTGCCCTAACAAACGGGCAAAGGACCGCGCTCGATCTTTCTGTGTCCCTCCTTGTCCTATCGTCACCCACGCACTACACTTACACTAACATGCAGTACACTACCACACACGCCGGGAAACCAGTCGAGAGCTTACAGATTGTTCCGGTTGGGGCGTTGGCCCTCTGGTGGAAGGGTCCTGGTTGGGGAAAATCGAAGGGCAGGTCGGCGCCGGATCTCGCCATCCAATAGGGGAAGATCACCACCACCTCCCGGGGGAACATGCACTACACTTACGATAATAATGACCATAGCAGTGGAGGCGTCCGGAGTTACTAATCAATCAACGAACCGAAGCCCTTTGTGGATCTGCCCCTGATTGCAGCCCACTGTGCGCCGCCTGGCAGTCTCCGCGCCCCGCCGCTGCCGCCAGGCAGACGGCGCGCGCGGGGCGGCCTATTCTCTGCCCTCGTGAAATGACGGCGGGCAGGCGCAGTGCGGCAGATCTTATCGGCGGGCGGCAGCGTTTGGCGAGCGCTGGTGTTGGGCGATGGGGCGGCGGAATATATTATTGAGGACTGTTCGATGGCGCTCAAGGTAACCGATTATGTATTCACTGGGAGAGAGAAACACAGACTTTACAACGACGAATACAGAAACCTTGTTAGGCTGAATTCAAAATCATAATATTTGGTTTTGTTTTATTCATTGCCGATAGATAAAAATATGTACTTACAAGTCAGTAAAATAACGACGTGTTCATAAAAAATACTACACACAGTCATGAATTAGTATAAAATTGATCTAATTAAAATCGTATTCAAGCGGAAAAAATAATTCAAAGGGCATGTTTTTGAATATGCAATGATAATTTCAATTGCAGGTGAGCATGAAATAATTTGCGTCATAAGTAGAAAATCGAAAATTACATTTATATTTTTTGTAACAATGATATCAAGGAATTCCTATGATTACTACGAGAAAGTAACATCCGTGTTGAATAATCGAATATACGTTGTATTCAATTACAAAGTTAATTTACGCCATTGAATTGTTTCTAGCAGTGATGCTAGAAGGGAAGGGGAAACTCATGGGGCTTCATTCCCTTCCCAGGAGCAAATGATACATATTAACAGCAATACAGCTTTTACATACTTTCTATACGGACTCGTACTAACAAATGTCATCCAATATACCAATCGTTCAAGTTTTAAATATTAACTATAACTCAGAAATAAAAACTACATCTTATACTCAGCATAAAATGAAAAGTATTTTGCAAGAAAACATCAAGTCGGCTAGACATTATATCTGGAGTGACCTCCTCCCCCCCCCTCTCCCGAGAAAAATCCTTAATGCATCTCTGGTTCCTAGTAATAGTGCAAAGAAAATTTACGATTATGATACATTTCAATAAGCTTTCACGATTATCAAGAGAACGAAACTAAAACGTATCTTCAGGACTTTTACGTGAAGAATTATTTACATTAACAGAATGAAGTAAAAAATGATCGGTAATTCCTGTGCTCTAAATTGGAGAGGAAGCAGTTGCTTCGTTATTGATGTTCTTATTTCGCTTACTAAATCTCTTATTTATCTCGGTCTGATCACTGTCACAAACAGCTGTAACAAATATGTCCTGATCAGGCGATCCTCTCTTTCCTTCCTCATATTTTCCGTGTGACTAACTCGTCTTTTTAAACTGCTCACCTGTGAAACTGAAAATTATAAATACCGCAATGTTACGCACAAATGGTAGTTAGAAAATGGCCGCCTAACATTCGAGCAGATAATAATCACTTTATGAACGTAATACAACGCATGTCAAGTTTCGTCAATGAAAAACATTTTTTGTGCTCCATGACATTAATAGAGAGAACTATATGCATTAACATTTATGTACCAAGCTGTTGTACAAAAAAGATCAGAAACGATCGGTATTTTTATCAGTTCTAATATCAACCAGTGTAAATTCTTTAGTAGATTATCATGTAATAACATTAAGCAGAATCCATTAGAACTGTACATTCTTGTTTAATCTAATACTTAATAATAAGTGGGAAACCCGGATATAATAATATGGAGAATTACGTGCATTTGTGTTCCCCTATTTTTATATAAGCACCTGCACACCCTGAGAGTAGTTGTGTTATTGTAAGAAAACATCAAATTCAGCAACAATAACGCCCACAAATCCTTGATATTTTCTTCTCAGACAACCTTACATGGCTCGCGAATTCTCACATTCTACAGTGAAAAGTGAACCAGAAACATCCTCGAGAGTTCAGCCGAGGCAAGCAGTCACGTCCTCTCCACTTTCTCGAGCCGCAGATTGCAAATTGACGACCGCGACCTACACGGCCCACACAACCCACTCAAAAAACTGGATCCTCCAGTGGAATCTCCTAACCTCTACTGTAGCCGTCAAAATACAGCCTAAGCAATGGTCAATCTCTATTTCAAAACAAACACTCGTGTCAAATCAATTTGTCTCCATTTTAAGTGATGAGTCATTGGTCATTGGAAATTTATTCGTCTGCCGGTTAATTAATTTGAAAATCACAAACCATAAAATTAAACCTTAAATTTGTGGAATAAATGCTATTTTATTAGCGCATTATTAATCTATCACAGACGATCGTTCCTGCCAAAAGACGACAAAATAAGAAATCACTGACCTAATCATATTGCACCAGGCCAGCGAGTCGAGAACTCCGACTGTGAGGTTACGAACTGGCCCGTAGGAGAAGAATTTCTCTGCGACACAGCGTTTTTGAAACTAACGGATGAAACCAATAATACCTTTGTCAGCACCACGCCGCAAAAGCAACTGAAAAGGCGACACGGATTGCTGCGAGAGGAAGAAAGAGAAACGTTGGATATCCACATGCAGCTATCACGCTGATACATTTGCGTTGGGAGAACGAAAGCCTGGTTTCACCTTCACTGTTTCTCATGTTATTCGCCAACGGCGACTGTAATAGACATGATCTCCTGGGAATAGTGCAGATCAGGAGGATCATTGCGACGTACAGGGCGAGTACAACAGAAAACAAGAATCTCTCCTGGAGATCACAGAGGAAGAAGAAGGAAAAATCTCGCGCAGAAAGAAAGTGAACTTTTTCCTTTCATAAAGCCACTAGTTCAAACTATTACTGATATAGTACGGATATAAAATCTCTCAACCGCCAATTTTTCAGTAAGGTGCCACTTGCAAGTAGCCACGGCGACTTCATAAAGTATTTAAGTTTTTATTTTCTAAATTCAACGAGACAAGTTTTAATGATTAATTTATAAAAATGACTATAAATTATGCATTTTTTAGTTCTTATATTTTCATTTATAAAAAATATTGAAACTTGAACAAGTAAATGATAGCTTTATGAATCTTTTTATCAATACTACTTTTTCTCTAAAAGTAACAGTTAAATTTTAAACTCAGTAACAATGTTTAAAATATTACATTTTATGTTACGTTATTAGCGTGTGATAGGTCAATTGTTGATACAGGTATTTGTGGGTTTTGAATACCATTTTTTGAATCATGACGTTTTAAAAACATTTTGGGCCCGACGCCGCCACGCGCAAGCGGCGCTGAGCAAACAGTGCGCTCGCAGTCTCAAATTCCGCATGCGGCGCGGCGGCGGGTGCCGGGCCGCGCCGTTTCAAAAGCGCTAATGAAGGCCCGTGCGCCGCCCCGCGCCGCGAGCGGAGCGGGTAATTGCAGAAGCGGCCGCGAGTACGCGGTTGCCGCCCCGCCCCCGCCTCCACCCCCGCCCGCGCCCGCGCCCGCGCCACGGTGCGTACGTGAGCTGCTCTGCGTGCGGGGCGAGCGGGGCGCCGCGCCGCCGTCAATTTGTCTCGCTACTCCGCGGATACGCCCGGTGCGCCGTATCGGCTTATCCTCCGCTCTAGGATTCATACTGATGGAAGTTTTTTTTTTGTTTTTTCTTAACAGTTGCAAACCGTACGTTCGGGCGCCCTGTTCTCCGGTAGAAACTAACGAATTCCGTTATTGTGTACGAAACAAATATGGCCTTCGACTGACACTTCCAACTTTCTGGTTAACAACGCGGACAAACTGTACGCCCTTGCACAGACATGTAAGCGCCTGCCCACAAGCACACACGCACACACACACACACACACACACACACACACGCACACGCACACACACACACACACACACACAAACACAAACACAATTTATCATTCGAAATGTCATTATTGAAACGTTTCTAAAAAGCATATTCTCAGAATACTCATGGAAGCATTCATAAGGCAATAAAATTCCTCTTTCTGCTTTTTTTCACTTTAATTACCAATTCATTACCATTTCATCTGAAATTATTGAAATGATTTATTTTTCAAACATCGCAAAATATTTTGTCGTTATCTGAAGTCCTGAATTTTCCTTGCGCCTGCCAAATTGTTTGACTCGCCTATTCGCAAGCGGAGGATGTCGCTACACACACAACGACAAGCGCTTTCGGTCTAATAAATGACATGCACTGAATTTTTTATATTATCGGTTCAAGTGTTCTACCTTCCTAAGAATCAAATCCATTTAAAAATAAAATTTAAAAAGGCATTTAACCTGAAACATTACGTGAAGAAATTCAGAACTCCAACTTCCGTGTTAGTCCAAGCTAATTAAATAGATTTTCAGTGCCTGGTTCATCCTTATTAAGTTAACCTGTGTTATTGAAAATCAAATCAGAAAAACCGAATGCGTTTTACATATATCGGTCTTGAGGGGAAATGAATTGTCGAAGTTGACTTTTCAATCAATAACTTCATCTTCGCTTAATTCACTTCACTGTGATGAACGTATCTCTTTGAAAGTACACAGAAGTTGTGGTTGCTTCTTAAAACTTTTCTTTGATCAGATATTTCATCTATTTGCACAGAAGACGAGCAGAAATGAATGATAAAGAGTCTATATTTGAGGAATTTAAAAGTACAAAAAGGCAAAAGGAAAATAATAACGAGATCCCCGTTATTGGAATATTTTTTCTTTACTTTAATTATTTTCTCTGAGTAATCTAAAAATTACATTTAAAACATAATAACTGTTTCTTTAACACTGGATGCTAATTAATCACTATCATTTTACTACTCTTCCATTTTAGTGTTTTTTTATCTGCAGTAATGAATTATTTATTCCTGAATGTCTTTTCACGTGTTGCTCGCAGCATGCAAGATGAACAAGGAAGTATAATATACGTGCTGTCTTGCGTCACATATGAAGGCCCGTTAGTTATCGAATGAAGACCACTAGATAGAAACTGATAGCAGGAAAGTCCCGTACGTGTCTACTGAGAGTGGACGGACAACATTTTGCTTATTTTTTGTTGTTGTATTTCAATTTTGGAGGTTACATGCAAACTTACAGGTACTAAAACTAAATGACTCAAACGCAATTATGATAGAGAAAGAAATATATTTGCAAACATTGAACTGTGAACAGTAGTATTGTCTAAAAATCTGATCTACACTACAAATGTAATTCTAAAAAGCATTGGTAAAACGTTTCAAATAAAAATAATTTCATTAAGTCCATTATTGGCGTTTTAACTCATGAGGAATTCTAATTCGGAAAGTAACCGACCAAAGAAAACTGAGAAGTTTTGACTTCAAAAGATTGTTCGTGCTTTGCAGCGCACTTGGCGTGGGAGTCTGGTTGCCCACCGACACGCCAGAGACCGCAGCAACCACCAGAACTACCGACTCCTCCGCCATCGTCAATGCCACCGCCCCCTCCGTGGTCGTCATCGTCAACGCCGTCACCATCAAAGTCTCTTCCATCGACACTGAGACGGCCACCGCCATCTCCGCCGCCGTCGCCGTCACCATCATTTCCGTCTCCGCCACTGTCATTGCCATAGCAGTCGCCACCGACACCGTCACTGCCATTGCCACCGTCGTCGCCATCGCTAACGCCATCGCCACCGTTATCGCCATCGCCACCGTCATCACCATCGCTACCGCCATCGCCATCGCCACCGTCATCGCCATCGCCACCATCATCGCCGTCGCTACCGTCATCGCCGTCGCTATCGTCATCGCCATCGCCACCGTCATCGCCATCGCTACCGTCATCGTCGTCGCTACCGCCATCGCCATCTTCACCGCCACCGCCGTCACTCCCACCCGAATCCCTACCGCAACCGCCATCACCACCGTGTCCGCTGTCGCCGCCACGGCCAGCGCCATCACCGGCGCCGCCGCCGCCGCCGCCGCCGCCGCCGCGGGCGTCGCAGTCTCCCAGCGTGGCCCCAGCGCTCTCGCCTGGCGGCTCGCCCAACGGTACCAACACAAGGCGCGTCCCGCCACGCGCTCCTCCGCGAACGCGAACGCAGGGGTCGCGCGGGGCAGCGCCCCCACCCCCTCCCCTCCGCGGCTCCCTCCCCAGCGCTCGGAAATCCTTCTGGCTCTTCCTCGGCACATCGGGACGTTCATCTTCCGAGATGGCATCTCTCCGACTGGTTTGCGAATTGCATTGTCTCGCGTTGAGCTCAATGTCGTCATGTGCTTTCAGATAAACGACTTCTACTGTTTACCTCTATGATAACGTTTCCGAAAATTTAAGAGCAAGGCTAAGAAAATATGAAGGTGAATTTATGAATGATATTTTGTGAGTTTATCTATGTAAATTAGTTTGCAAAGCAAGAGTTTCTTCGTACAGCGCGTTCTCATCGTATGGCATGTTTCTCCCTATGTAATTAGTTCTTATTACAAAGAAATGTAAGGCTATACAAGGGGAAGGACATGAACGGTTATATAAGAGGAATGAATTCCTAACAGTAAGCAGAGATTGCTTTCAGAAATTGCAGTGGCAGGTCAGTAATAGCACGTTGTATCATCAGTGAGAGAAAACCTGATTGTTTACCAACATTTTTATTACATAAGCGGGTTAAGATTCAATTGTTATTCAAAACAGTTCAATTTTCTCTGTAATGGCGACAAAATCACTTACAGTACCAAAAACATTAGAGTACCATAACAATTCGTTCGAAAACGTGTGTTAGCAATAGACTTGAGAGCAACACAAACCCATACTTATTTTCAGAAGGAGACCACGTGAGAAATTAGGCGTCTGAAACGCTGAATAGACACGAACTGTACATTACATAGTAGTATCTTAGCAAAATATACTTAATTTTCTATTTCATTTGGGAGAGTGAATAGCTAAGAGTTTTTGTGTGTCAAGAGTTATATAATTATGTCAAAGCTACTTTGCTTCAAATTACAACTCGCGACAAAGAACGAATACACGTACCAAAAACTGCAAGGTAAAGTGAACTCAATTTTTATATTAAAAAATAGAAAGAGAAGAATAAATCTAAACCAGTTCAAGAAGCCGTGTTGCATTCGTAACACACTCATGTTTATTTGTTCTGTGAAACTGAAATAAATACGTGATAAACTGTTTATTGATAACTAATATTTAAACAACTTAGTTCATGATACATGTTTCAGTTGTGTAACAAACTGATTTATTAGCTTCAACAGACATTTTATTGTAAAAGTTTTATCTCATTTCCATGTATTTATTTTTGTATTTTGCGTTTTAATAGTAAAACAGTTAATCTAAACATGCACCAAACTAATTCTAAATTACTGAGATATTATCGTATGCTAAATACTTTATTATTATTATTATTATTATTATTATTATTATTATTATTATTTCTATTATTATTATTATTATTATTAACGCCATTCAATAGGTCTTTTTCCAATTATTCTTGTTCTAGACATTAGTATGTTCAGTTTAGCATTGTTTACGTCATATGAATTCGTAACCCTTAAGAATTAAAGACCCGTTCTCAACATACACAGAAACCCATGTGTAAACATGTTTTAGTGCACATGCAATTCTCGAAAACACTAAAAAAGTATAACATAAGTGCTTTAATATTAGCAGACAGAAAGGAAAATTGGACCTTTAATCAGTCTTAAGATAATAATAATCAGCATAACTTGGCATGCATTCCGATCGCCAAAATCGATCGATCAAGAGAAACGATCTCAAAGAAACAATAGCGTGACTTTACTCCACCAATACTGATGTCTGATTTAAACATCTCTGAGTTCATTTAACTCTTTATTCTCTCAGTGCACTTCGAAAATGCGAAGAGGTAGTAAATTCAAACCCATAAATTAGTGTATTTTTTCAATCATTATCACACATCATCACAAAAGTAATGAATCGTTTCCCAGTCACTTTTCTGTCATTCTATTTCATCTCACACAATAAAATGTGCATTATTCTTACACACTCTTCTGATTAAGTTGCAAACAGTTTTCCCACAATACGATACTTGTGGCCGCGTTGAGACCAAAACGGCAACAAATTACGAATAATCTGGCGAATGGCTAATTAGTAATTTGTCGGAGGGTTCAAAGAGTCCAGGTAGCTTCTTTGAAGAGTGTCTATCCAGGGATGAACCGGACGTCTGTGACAGACGTCGAAAAAGGGTAGGCGGAACAATTCCAAAGCGGGGGAGGTCGGCACCTGTGTTCATCTGTGCGCCCCCTCGCGCAGTACCTGTCCGCGCTCGTGGCTCCGCTGTCAGGCCACGCCGTCCTAACGGGCCTGGACGGGCCGGGACGGCTGCTGCTGCTGCTGCCTACCTGCTCATGGTGCGGGCACCACCGACCGCAGCCTCTCGTTGAGTCTCGCGGGTCACCGCCACCGCCGCCGCCGCCGCCGCTGCCGCCGCCGCCGCCGCTTGCGCGGGTGGACGGCCGCGCGCCCTCCTCCCCAGCACCCCTAGCATTCCCGCCGCATGGCGGTCATCGTGGGGGGAAAAAACAAACACTGCACTCGCGGACACGCACTGTCTCTCCCGCCGCCCGCTCCGCTCTTGGACGGGGCGGTCGCTCCCTCGAGCCGCTGACCCGTGCGCGCACCTTGGCTCACGCGGCAAAACAGTTCACTCTCCCAGGACGCGCTTCACCTTACTGCCGCCGGCCCGCCGCGCCGAGGCGAGCACACCTGCCCAGCAGCAGCCGTGGAGGCGCGTGCGCGCGGCTCCACTTGCGCGCTATCTGTCCTCTGCTGCGAGTACTACTTGGAGCAGCGCATTCTGACGCCAAATGGAGGAACTATTTGGAAGGTGATGCCCATTGCCCATGATATGCAGACCGACGCAAGCAGCCGTTACTGTTAAACCAGCGGTTTTGGGGAATTGGAAGGAGAAAGCACGAAAATCATTTAACGAGGCCGTGGATTCCTTAGGACACTGTATAACAAGGAGCTACAAGCTGCTTAATTACGAATAAACTCTCAAACGCTTCTAGGACATTTTCCACAGCGACTTGATAGTCTCTCCAACGACTACTGATTTACATTCACTTCACTACGAGTATAATGAGTTCAAAGCATCAAGTAGGTCAATAATATATGCTCCCAGAAGACGGGCATATTTTCAAGCTAAACATAAGGCATTTCCCAAAATATTTATATTCAGTGTCAAATATAAGAGGAAATGAGATTTAGAACTGGTGAAATACACCGGCAAAAATATTAATTTATTGTTCCGTTTCTGAAAATTTACAGTCTGCTTTTAAAGGTATGTAATGGAAAAACTGAGCTGTTACATCAGTAATCGCTTTTCTGTATTACCATACACTAGCTCTCAAATAGCGAAGTAGTAGTTTTCTAAAAAATGGGTTTCCAAAAAGTAACATGCACATTGCTGAAGAACATGAAATAAAATACTATCCTATACACTGTAATAAATTAAATTTTTTTTGTATTCCAACATTGTAAATGACCTTTTCTGTTGCAAGAAATAGTTCATAATCGGGCGTTTCATGGCACAAATTGTGACGTACTAGATTTTACGCCACGAATAATTGCGTTATCACACATTCCTCCAATCGCAGCGAGAGAATCGGGGGAAGGTAGAAGTAAACGGAATAGCCGACCACCGTTTTCTCGCACGGATGTCTAATACCCGAGACATCACAGGAAAGTTGTTTCGCAGAATTAAGTTTGATTCTCTTATAAATTTGTAATGCTGTCATACAAAAAATAGCGTATGAAACTCGATTATAATGTTGCTTTATTGCATTCGTACAAATCTGAAAATCTGCTCCTAACATCGCTCGTTTTCAAAATATGTGCTCATGCAATACAGGTTATCATTATAAACTAATTGCATAAACTACTATTATCTCTCACAGGCGTCTTTAAACCCTAATAACATGCAACCTACAAGTTTGTTAAGTGCACTTGTACCTACCTCTACGTTAAGTACTTAAACAAAATTAGCAACGTAAATAAACAACCAACGATTCATCGCAAGTTAAATGTTTATTTTAAAAGTCATGGCGATGTACAAAACAAATAAGGATTCAAACAACTCAGAATAAAAGTAACTCAAATTAGTTTTTGGGATCCTTATTAATTGTAATATTAATAGTACAATTTAAAAAATGTGCCAATTGACCTCATTTTCCTGGCATTCCACCAAATTAAACTCTTCTCCGGTAATCATATTTACTGATGATCTGAAGGTTCGCCACTGGAAGTCGACGTGCGAACTTCCTCACCAAACATCATTTCTTTAAAAAAATGCACTAACAAATTACTTACTTGAAACTTGCCCTTATAAACTAAAGGAATTATCATAGACAAAGAGAGCAATGCTACAATGATTATATATTTCTTACTATATGATAAGTTATTTATTTCTTTAGGAGAAGCAACAAGTTGTAGTAACTTAAGTTTATAATTTATGATTTAATTAATTAATATTACGGTTAGTGCTAATTGTTTTTATCTAAGAACAATGACATTGTTTGAAACTTGTAATCCAAATACTATAAACAATAAAATTTAAACGACCAAATTTAGTTATCTTTAGGTTCAGGAGAATTATTTGCATCCATCTTTTCCCAAACCACGGTATACGAATATTGTTTAAATAGATATATTGCAAGCAACACCCCATAATATCGTAGTGACGTGCCGCAGCAACAGAATTCATTTCTGTACTATTGCAGCAAAGTAAATTTTCGCATAAATCGTGATATTTTATGGTGACCGATAAAATGCTGAACACACCATGAAATGTTAGTGTTATTACTACCTCGTCCAAACAGAAAATCTGGGCTCCGCGACGCTCCGCCTCGATTTCTAACTTTTGGCCTCTGCAGTAATAACATATAAAATTTCTAGTAATGGTAACAACGATAACAAAAGCAGTCTTCAAAAATACAACAATAACAAAGTATAGTAGTACAACAGTTCTTAACACACCAACAATGTCAAAAAAGCTGCAGTTCCATAAAGCAACAAGTAATAACGAATATTTGCCTCGTGGCACAATGCAATAGTTGGGATAAGAAAGTATGTAAGTCAGTCATCAAGATGACTCAAAAATGAGACAGTTCATTGAATCTGACGGAAGAATTGGAAACAGAGGCATTGTAAGTGTAGCAACGAGCATTGCGAAGAAAATTACGCAAGTAACGCAGAATAACATAGTCGCTAAAGTTCTGATGTTATTTATCAGGAAATGTGAGACACAAAAAATGTTAAAGAACTCATGGAGAGACGAATCACTCGATGGAAAATATTTAAAAAGAATGGACAAGATGCGGATCAATGAGAACAATCATTGATGTGGCTTAAAAGGGGAAGAATGAAGCCAGTTCAAAAAGCTGTCCTAGATCAGGCGCTGAGAACACGACATTATGATAAAGCGGTTCTCAAAACTTCCCAAGTTGATAAATCCCGCTTCTGCTAGGAGCCGGTACAAGCCATTGATCATAATGTTTCAGCGTCCGATTCTAACAAAGACGGAATAAGTATGTAAAGACACGATAGGCTGTGTAGCTACCTCCACTGTCAGATATGTACCGCCGTCAAAGAACCAAACTCATGCTCCAAGTGGTATGAACGCTCATTAAAATCGGTGACGTTTATTGGACTGTGTACCATACTGAACGATGAACAAATTTAACGTATCACACAATGGCAGCAAACCAAGCGGATATTGTTATCCGAGGAGAAAAAATCGTGTCTACTTGTAGATGTTGCTTGCTGTACGATCAAAACGTAACCAACGAGGCAGAGAAGCGTCTTAAATACAAGAGTTTGGAAATTGAGATCAGCCGAATGTGGGACGTAAAAGCACAGGTCGTCCCGATACTTATCGGAGCTCCGGGATTTGTTCCGCAAAATTTGTGTAAGAACTTGGCTAAACTCCCAAGTCATTCAAAAGACAGAAATGCAAGTTATTACTTTATATGGAACAGCGCACATTTTGCCCAAAGTATAGTATAGGCACTGACAGTTCTTAGACATGCTCCTTAGGAAGCTGATTGCAACCTGGAGTAGATTTTATATATTCAACCGACGTATAACATATTTAGTCGTGAAGTAGAATAATAATAATAATATTATAATAATAATAATAATAATAATAAGAAGAAGAAGAAGAAGAAGAAGAAGAAGAAGAAGAACGACACAATGAAAGAGAATTCGCAGGGAGTATTATAGAAGAGTGAGACTTGTCCTGCAGTCCGCTCTAAAGTCAAGGAATAAAATATCAGCAATAGATAGTTTGGCGGTTCCTGTAGCCGAATACAGTTTCGGACTAGTAGACTGGACTGAGCAGGAAATTCGCATCATGGATCGAAAAACCAGAAAACTGCTTACAATGCATCAGGTTGCCCACCCCCGAGATGATGTACATAAACATTATGTGTCACGTAAGGAAGGAGGAAACTGAGACAAATTGAAGCCTCCTGGCACAATGCAATAACCGGGATGGGAAAGTATGTAGTCAGCCATCAAGATGACGCACTAATGAGGCAGGTCATGAAATCTGACCGAAGAATGGGAAACAGAGGCATTGTTAGTGCTATGCAAGACACCCAGAATGACAGAGACACTGAACTACTGATGCTACTTAACATGAAATTTGAGACACAAAAAATGTTAAAGAAATCATGGAGAGACAAGCCACTCCACGGACAATACCTAAAAAGAATGGACAAGGTGCAGATCAATAAAGATCAATCATGTATGTGGCTTAAAAGGGGAAGAATGAAGCCAGAATCAGAAACACTTGTCATAGCTGCCCAAGATCAGGCCTTGAGAACATGACATTATGATAAAACGTTTTTCAAAATTTCCCAAGCTGGTAAATGCCGCATTTATCAAGAACAGGTAGAAACCATTGATCATATTGTCTCAGCTTGTCCAATCCTAGCAAAGACCGAATACTTGAAAAGACACGACAGGGTGTGTAGCTACCTCCACTGGCTGATCTGTACCGCCCTCGAAGTTCCGAACACATGCCCCAAGTGGTACGAACACTTACCGAAATCGATGACGTCTGTTGGATTGTGTACGATATTGTACGACCAACAAATTCAAACCGATCGCACGATAGCGGCAAACAAACCGGATATAGTCATCCGGGATTTGGAGAACAAATCGTGTTTACTTGTCGATGTTGCTGTACCTTGCGATCAGAACGTCGTTACCAAGGAGGCAGAGAAACGTCTTAAATACAAGAGTTTGGAAATCGAGATCAACCGAATGTGGGGAGTAAAATCACAGGGCGTCCCGATAGTTATCGGAGCTCTGGGATTTGTTCCGCAATATTTATGTAAGAACTTGGCTAAACTCCCAGGTCATTCCAAGACTGGGAAGTGCAAGAAATTGCTTTATTTGGAACAGCCCACATTTTGAACAAAGTATTGTTGAGGCACCGTCTCTAGATCTACTCCTTAGGTAGCTGGTTGCAACCTGGAGTAGTTTTTATATTCAGCCGACTCATAACTCCTTAGTCGTGATTTAGAGGAATAATAATAATAATAATAATAATAATAATAACAACAACAACAACAACTCCACCTAGGGAGTACACGGCCTTGCAGTTGGTGGTGGAGCTTGAGTACCCCCATGAGCCTGAGAGCTATGTCAGTGGTAGCCTAGCTACTGGTAGGGCCTCCCTTGCTGAATAGGTTAAAGGTGAGGGGTCTGACGAAGAAGTACTCCATTTTGAGGAGAGTGGGTTGTAAGTAGAGAGGGAAGGGTCATGAACCTTTGGACTTACTGTTGTCGGCCCATAGAGGGTACAGGAGAGAAACTGGGTTGGCACACCAGGCCACTGATTAGAGTGAAGGCCCGAACCTTGCATTAGCCAGCGAAGGAGTCTGCCCTCAGCAGTCAGTGAAAATCCCGTAGGGTTTAGTAATGCCGACTGGTGATCGGAGGGACCCCTTGCTGGGCCCTGCGGGGGGATGCCCCGAGGCCACTGTGGGTCGCAGTGACGGATGGCAGGAAACAACTCGAGGGTTAAGTGTCATCTGTGAACTCAAACTTGCGTCCTGCGTATCTTCAATTCAAACCAATGAGCAAAATGAATAGAACAAGAAATGTAATGAATCTTAACGTGCCTTGTTCTACCAATGTCCCATACCTGCTCAGAAACCGAGTTAATGTCACCTTGTCGACGTCTGGCCATCCCACGGATTTTAGTCCCAGGGACCCAGAGCCAACAGTAGCTCGAAGCCATCGTCAGAGATGGACCCGAGGATGAATTAAAGGAGGTGATGTGGTGCTTTTACTATGCAAAAGCGAAAAATGGGGGCTCAGAAATAGAAGTTTTCAAGGTGGAGAGAGCGGAACCCAGATATGAGACCTACCCTAGACTCAAAGAAGCTTGCCAGTCAACGACGATACATACTCAGCTGTGGAAAATTCACAGCAGAACAACTTGCTGACATTGAGAGAAATGCGGAGTATGTACTTCGCTCGAACAATCCACATGACGAACATGTAGAACTTGACAATGATGATCCCGTGGAAGGTTCATCTCTTTCCAGTGAAACACACGTCAGTGGTGAAAAGTCATCTGGCAATGAATTACACGATAAGGACATAATGCGAAATATCCTTCGGCGCGAGATAGAAAGAGTTAGTCAACTTCCGTTTGAATCTCGCAAACCGTTGAGGAGTATATACGAAAATTCCAAAGCTAAAAGAGTGATAGAAACAGTGAATTCTGTCTTAAATGAGGTGGTTGGGAGCCCAGGCAGAGATCTAGATATTACTGAAATCAATCACATCATATATGCAGCTGGATATCAAGTATCTCAGATAATTTTGGGGCCAGCCAAGAACACCGACGGCCGACAGCAAAACAGAGTAAACAGCTCTGTACCCCCATGGATGAAGAGAATTATGAAACGGATAGCCGACACCCGGCGCGAAATATCACTATTAGCTGAGGCACTAAATCAACGCACACCTCTAAAGTTCAACTAAAAATATTCAATGTTGAACAAAAATACCAAATCGAAAATGACACCAGCAGGCTAATGGTAGTTGAAAAGCTTAAAGAGAAAATTCAAGCATGGGCTCAAAGAATTAGACGTTACGAACGTAGAATAGATTTCCGTGTACAGAACTGGTTGTTTGAAACAGACGCGAAGAGATTCTATCGCAATCTGACTCAAAAACCGAATGGCAAAGCTGTTACTCCTTCAAAAGATGACGTCGAAGCATTTTGAGCAGGAATCTGGGAGGAGAGCAGATCCTACAACAAATTTGAGTAAGAACTTGTCTAAACTCCCAGGTAATTGAAAAGACTGAGAAGTGCAAGAAATAGCTTTATTTGGAACAGCCCATATTTTGCGCAAATGTATTGTAGAGGCACCGACAGTCCCTAGATCTGCTCCTTAGGTTGCTGGTTGCAACCTGGAGTAGATAATATTTTGAGCCGACTCATAACATCTTTAGTCGTGATGTAGTGGAATAATAATAATAATAATAATAATAATAATAATATCCGTTGTTCGTTCACACCTCATCATTATCCTATCACACCATCACACCATTCATAATTCAAGACTAACAACCTTGTCTTTCCAAGGGATATAATCGAAAACGCTGATCCCCATAATAACACACGTTAATTTCTCTGGGATAAATATGACTGGGACTCGGAAGATAACGTTTAGCATTGTCATAAACTGCCGATACGCATACGACTGATAATAATAATAATAATAATAATAATAATAATAATAATAACTCCACCTAGGGAGTACACGACCTTGCAGTTGGTGGTGGAGCTTGAGTACCCCCATGAGCCTTAAAGCTATGTCAGTGGTTAGCCTAGCTACCGGTGGGGCCTCCCTTGCTGAATGGGTTGAAGGTGAGGGGTCAGACGAAGAAGTACTTCCATTTTGAGGAGAGTGGGAAGTAAGTAGAGAGGGAAGGGTCATGAACCTTTGGACTTCCTGTTGTCGGCCCATAGAGGGTACAGGAGAGAAAACTGGTTTGGCACACCAGGCCACTGATTAGAGTGGAGGCCCGAACCTTGCATTAGCCAGCGAAGGAGGCTGCCTTCAGCAGTCAGTGAAAATCCCGTAGGGTTTAGTAAATGCCGACTGGCGATCGGAGGGACCCCTTGCTGGGCCCTGCGGGGGTGATGCCCCGAGGCCACTGTGTGGGCGCCAGTAACGGATGGCAGGAAACAACCCGAGGGTTGAAGTGTGATCTGTGAACTCGAACTTGCGGTCCTGCGAATCTTCAATTCAAACCAATGAGCAAAATGGATAGAACAAGCAATGTAATGAATCTTAACGTGCCTTGTTCTGCCAATGTCCCCATACCTGCTCAGAAACCGAGCTAATGTCACCTTGTCGACGTCTGGCCATCCCACGGATGCTAGTCCCAGGGACACAGAGCCGGCAGTAGCTCGAAGCCATCGTCAGAGATGGACCCGGGATGAATTAAAGGAGGTGATGTGGTGCTTTTTACTACGCAAAAGCGAAAAATGGGGGCTCTGAAATAGAAGTTTTCAAGGTATGGAGAGAGCGGAACCCAGATATGAGACCCTACCCTAGACTCAAAGAAGCTTGCCAGTCAACGACGATACATACTCAGCAGTGGAAAATTCACAGCAGATCAACTTGCTGACATTGAGAGAAATGCGGAATATGTACTTCGCTCGAACAATCCACATGACGAACATGTAGAACTTGAAAATGATGATCCCGTGGAAGGTTCATCGCTTTCCAGTGAAACACACGTCAGTGGTGAAAACTCATCTGGCAATGAATTACACGATAAGGACATGATGCGAAATCTCCTTCGGCGCGAGATAGAAAGAGTTAGTCAACTTTCCGTTTGAATCTCGCGAACCGTTGAGGAGAATATACGAAAATGCCAAAGCTAAAAGAAGTGATAGAAACAGTGAATTCTGTCTTAAATGAGGTGGTTGGGAGCCCAGGCAGAGATCTAGATATTACTGAAATCAATCACATCTTATATGCAACTGGATATCTAGTATCTCAGATAATTTTGGGGCCAGCCAAGAACACCGACGGCCGACAGCAAAACAGAGTAAACAGCTCTGTACCCCCATGGATGAACAGAATTATGAAACGGATAGCCGACACCCGGCGTGAAATATCTTTCTTAGCTGAGGCATCTTCTAAATCAACGCACACCTCTAAAGTTCAACGAAAAATATTCAATGTTGAACAAAAATACCAAATTGAAAATGACACCAGCAGGCTAATGGTAGTTTGAGAAGCTAAAAGAGAAAATTCAAGCATGGGCTCAACGAATAAGAAGGTACAAACGTAGATAGATTTCCGTGTACAGAACCGGTTTGTTTGAAACAGACGCGAAGAGATTCTATCGCAATCTGACTCAAAAACCGAATAGCAAAGCTGTTACTCCTTCAAAAGATGACGTCGAAGCATTTTGGGCAGGAATCTGGGAAGAGAGCAGATCCTACAACAAGCCGCATCTGGCTTCAATCTGAAGTTTGATGCTGCCGATGAACTTGTAGAAACAGTGGAAGATGTTCACCAATTCTCGGAAGAGGACCTCTTCCAAGCAATTAAGAACATGGGAAACTGGAAGTCCCCCGGGATTGATAAGATCCAGATTTATTGGATTAAGAAATTAACAGCAATACATTCTCATCTAGCAAAGGCTGTTAATAAAATTTTTGAAAACCCAAAGGAAATCCCGGAATGGCTCACACGCGGCATCACGTATTTGCTACCCAAAGCGGGGAGACAGCTCTTTGGCGAAGAACTACAGGCCAATTACTTGTCTGCCAGTACTGTACAAAGTTATAACTTCAGCTATAGCTGACAAAATGTATAGACATCTAGATAAGAATCATCTAATGCCAGCTGAACAAAAAGGATGTCGTAAAGGCTCTTATGGGTGTAAGGAAAATCTGCCTAGGAATAAGTCATCTTGAATGATGTAAAGAACGCAAACGTAATTGAGCATGGGCTTGGTACTACTTGACTACCAAAAGGCCTTGAATAGTGTACCACAAACGATTGGATTTTGAAGACCCTGAGAGATCCGTATCGATTTCACGCACTAGACTTGTTGAGTTTGCAAGGCTAGTATGAAGGTCGATGGAGTAACCAGGTTACTAATCCACAGCGGAAAGGAAAGCGTAGTAGGAAACCAGAAGTATTCGATTAACAGGGATTTTCAAGGAGAGATTCACTATCCCTCTGCGTTTTGCATTAGTTTGATCCCACTAACGAGGACAGTTGTCGCAAGCTGACTTTGGTTTTAAGCTCCATGTGTGATGAAAGGCCGTATCACATTGTTTTACATGGAGATCTGAAAGTGTTTATTGCCAAGAATAGATATGCAGATTCTCTCCAATATTGCTGTCTGTCGTGAATGACTTTAGCAATGACATCTGCATGAAGGTTTGGTCTTGACAAGTGTGCAAAAATCAATTGAAAAGAGGGAGAACTCAAACGTCTCGAGAACATTGAAATTGATACGCACACTGTATTCAGATCTTGAGCCAGGTAATAAACTTACAAAATATCTGGGCATTGAAGAATGTGAACCATCTCGTAATGACCCCCCCCCGCCACACCCGTGAAAGAGCGAATCGTTAGGGAGTATTATAGAAGAGTGAGACTTGGTACCTGCAGTCCGCTTGGAATTCCAGGATGAAAATATCTGCAATAGGTAGTTGGCGGTACCTGTAGCGAATAACGTTTTGGACTAGTGGACTGGATGAGCAAGAAATTCGCACCATGGATAAAACCAGAAAAAACTGCTGACAATGCATCATGTTTCCACCCTCGAGCTGAGTAACATAGACTTTATGTGTGCACGTAAGGGAGGAGGCGAAGAGGCCTCAGGACAAATTGAGGGCCTCCTGAGCACAACGCCATAGTCGGTGTGGTGGTAAGTATGTAGTTTCAGCCATCAAGACGACCTCGTAATGAGGCATGGTCATTGAAAATCGACCGAATGCATGGGAAACAGAGCGATTTGTTCGTGTAGCAAGAAACATTGCGAAGAAACTAT
>JAHLJT010000631.1:199999038-200025307 GCA_031308135.1 Acheta domesticus | reverse complement strand
TGTTAGCCCTTCAAGTCAAAAGGATGAGACCGAAGGGTCAACTCCAGGCGTAGCTTTATTAAAAGGCTATTAATTAATGAGCTGAGTTCTTAAAGGGCGTAGTTAGAAGGCGTGTAGCACACACTTTTTTGTTGTATTCAAACCGTCGTTTTAAAATAACCTTCCAGCATATAAATGCTCAAAACAGAAGTCGAAATCTATACTTCATTGTCTTTGAAATTTGGAACTACATACGAAAAGACATATGTTTTGTAAATTGCGAAATAAATAAATTGTTCGAGAAATAAACGAAAATAGCGATTCAAGTGTGATTTAAATGAGTAAGCATTGACAATGAACTTATAAATTTTGTGGTTTCATTTTAAATGCTAAAACATCTCTTAATTGTGGACGGATATTGGCATTACTGTTTCCTATCATTTGAAAATAATACAGTAATATCGTGGTAATTTCAATACTTAACGTCAGTGATTTAAGGGCAATATTAAAATCTGAATAATAAAGTCGCATAATCTCTTTGAATATCCTACAGCTGTATTTATAACCCACCGCTATGGTCGCGGATTTTATTCGTTATTTAGTTGGTTAGTACCTAAAGAGTGCGTTTATTTACATGAATAACAAGAAAGTTATATAAAACTAATTGTGTGTTTGTTGAAAACAAAATAAAAATCTGTATCAACTAACGTGAAATTGAGAAACTTAAAAGAGTTTCATAAGAAAGACTCGCATAGAACTTTCGAGATTAAAAATTGAAAATTCGGTTAAGAAATATAGAGCGCTGTTGTCAGCTGTTTCTAGGTAGCTTTCGTATTTCCTAATATTTTTTTCCGTACGATGAGAACTGATTTAACTTTTTAATTCTAAACTGCTTGACTATCGTATCGCTGACTGAATGGAAAAGTTAATTGCTGCGACCTTGTGATTATCTAGTATTGTTCGTTGTCGTAAAACTTAATAGGTTGCTACATTTAATTAATGTCAGTTAACCGAGTCTATTGGAACAAAGTGGGAAAGAAGTCGTTTCTGATCGCAGCGCTCTCTGGCAACGGTTTGTGTGGCGCGCCTCCTGCGACTAACACTGGAACTAAGCCCCTGCGATGTTGTGAATCGGCAACCCTTTCTACAATACTGCATGGCGGTACATTGTAATGCGCGCGTCAGGCGCTAATGCGACATGGTGGCGTTGTTTGCGACGACTGTACCGAAACGAATGGCTTCTCCGAGCAACCGATGGACCGTGATTGTCAGGGCTTCTCTCACGCTCCTTCGATTTCTTAGTCGCGTCTGTGTGCGGGTCTTTGCACAAAGCGGGTCTCTCCGTCGCGTTAACTTCTTGTTCGCCGTCTCTTTCCATTGATGATTCATTGCTAGTCTTTTATGGCGCTCAGCGTGGGGATGACGGACGTGTTCAGCGCAGCGTCTCGTCGCACTATTCAACGCTAACGCAGGACTCGTTTCCTGGTTTATTTGCGTGTCTAAACACTTGAGGCCGACTTTGGAAGAACGGTGTACGAGTGTTCTTAACCCTTTTCTTAGCAGTGTGAGAAGTTCAAAAAATTAAATATAATTCGTAACGTGATTGTCTGGAATGTGATCAGATATAATATTAAGAACTTCGAAATTCAAAACCATACTTAAAAACATGAAGCATTTATAGAAATATTCGGTCTTTTATTCCTACGAAAAAGAAGAGTTCTCGGAAGATTGTTCTAGAAAATTTATAGAAGATTATTGACCAGGAATGACGTAGAAAAGTTGAGCCGATGACTTGATTGGATCATTGTCATTGGCGATTTTTTTGTATTTTGACATTAAGGGAAGAGTTTAATTTTTCAATTTCATATTTTAACCTGCTTTTCAATACTCACGTCATTTGTTTCTCAAATATTATTCGTGAAATGTAAGATTCATTCACCGTTCTTGCAGTTCGTTTTGCTTGCCGATCATTCTATAATAAACGACTGATCCGTGAAATGTTTGCTATATTCACCATAAGAATAATTAGAGCCCCATAGTTATTGAATTCCATTCAAGTGAAGCAACCGATTCAATTAAACTTGCCATTTTATCCAGTCCTTTCCACCTACAAGGCTTTCCTAAATTTGATATTTCTTACTATATTTCAAACATTTTGGCAGTGAATTTGCATTTTATTGAAAGTGATGGGGTGTTGCATTGCACCGGCTAAGAGATCAATTTGTTTCAGCTGGCGGGCATCAGCGCGGCTGGCCCTGCGCCGGCGCGAGGCGATGAACGGCGCGTCGGCGGGGCGCGGGCGGGGAGGCGGCGGCGCTGCGCAAGGAGCTGGAGGGCGCGCGGTCGGCGCTGCGCCGCCAGGAGGCGCGCTGCCGGCTGCTGGTGGCGGCGCTGGGCGCGCGGCTGCGCGAGCGCGAGGCCGCCGCCCGCGCCGAGCGCGCGCTGCGCGACCGCCAGCTGGCCGGCGTGCTGCGCGCGCTCACCGCCCTCGAGGCGCGCCTGCGCCAGGAGCAGCGCCTCATCCGGCGGCAGCTCGTCGAGCGCGACGCCACCATCAGCGCGCAGGTGAGAAGCCGAGGAGGAAGGAGGACGGGAGGGGAGGGGGAATGAGGGTGGAATGGAAAGAGAGTGGGAGTGAAGAAGGAGAGAGAGAAGAACAGAGGGAAGAGAAGCAGATCGAAGAAAGGGGGAAGACAGGTAGGTAGGAAGGGAACTGGAGGTAGGTAGGAAGGGAACTAGAGGTAGGTAGGAAGGGTGATAGAGGTAGGTAGGAAGGTAATAGAGGTAGGTATGAAGGGTAATAGAGGTAGGTAGGAAGGGTGATAGAGGTAGGTAGGAAGGGTAATAGAGGTAGGAAGGAAGGGTAAGAGGTAGGTAGGAAGGGTAATAGAGATAGGTAGGAAGGTAATAGAGATAGGTAGGAAGGGTAATAGAGATAGGTAGGAAGTGGACTAGAGGTGGGTAGGAAGGAGACTAGAGGTAGGTAGGAAGGGAATGAGAGGGAGGGCGGGAGGAAGAGAATGTGAGAGAGGGATGGAGGGAATGAGAAGGAGGGTGGGAGGGATTGAGGGAATGAGGAGGAGGAATGAAAGGAGAAAGGGAGAGGTAGATATTGATAGGTTGTATACTTTTTCGTAGACATAGAGTGAGAATGAAAGGGCAGGGGATGCAACGCGATGGAATGAGGAACATTAGGATTTTGGGGGTCTAGCGAGGATGTGCAGAATGCGAGCGAGAGATGAAGGTAACATGTATTACGTGGTGCTTGGCGGAGATAGTGGCGTGTCTTTAGTGAAGAGAAACCATTAACCGGAGCCGGAAAATGCAAATTACTTCCTGTGGAATAACAGATTCATTCCAGAGTTTTACGTTTTGGAAGGTGCAATGCGTGATGCAATGCACAATGCTCAAAATGCTCACAATTCGGGGTCTCAAACGCTCAAACAGTAACATTTTAGTACCTGATTTAATGTGTCAGGAGAGGTATAAATTTCATTATATAATTTTTCGTATTTCTGGAACACCTGTCAATACTCTCACTCGCTCGTACAAAAGCGCAAAACCTTCATTTCTTGCTGTTAATGTACTTGCATTCTTCTACAATTTACAATTGAAAATGTGGATCATGAATGTTCATTAGCAGCACTTAACTTTATTGTAGGAATAAAAGAGTGGAAAACATTCTGGAGACAAGATGTTACGAATCAGAAACTGTTGTAAACTTGCATGGATTAGAGTTTTTCAGGTCATATAAAAGTAGTGTCCAAACCTCGTTTAATACTCTTAAGGACTTTTGGAATGCCAAATTATCGGGAGTGCAGATTGCCATCCTTTTCGCCTAATGACTCGGAGTCGTCTTTCATGCTGGAATGCAAGGAACGCTCTCAAGTCGGCCCACTTGTTATCGCATTTAGGTTAATAGTTTGGGATTTCCACTCGACGATACTCGTGTTTTATCGTGTGTCGAGGAAAGATTTTCACCGCCTAATGGCATTTTGTGACGTTCAGCGCTACAACACTTTTTTCACTGCTCGTAAACAGTTCACAGAGATTCCAAGAGGGGCCACATTACGGGGAAACGACCTCGAAGGGTGCAATTATCACAGAGCAATAAACATTCCTTGGCATTTCAAAATGTCCAACAAGTTGCGATGCGTCCTATCTTTCGATTGAGATAAGCTTAAACCTTTTACATTCCACAACGTTGTCGACGTCATGATGTAAAATAAGAGTGGCGATGTACTAAAACTATTCCAAAGCAATTCGATCTCAGTATTACTTAATGAAATAGCATGATGTAAGAAATATATAATTCTTTACATATGCTGTATTATTTAATTTTGGTGTCGGTCGTCAAGGTAATTGGGAAGCAAAGAAAGAAGGAAAGAATGAATATCTTGCAAGAAAGAAGTAAGGATGTGAGGAAAACGTATATGGATAAACATGAGTGGTGACTGGTAAAAGTAACACTGCTATTCTGGAATTAACAGCTAAGAATTCTGGACCATTGTTGGGATATCATAATAGAAATAATTGAATTACTGAGATGTCCAGAAGAATGATATGCAAAAATGCAGCGCGCGTTGTGAACATAAGTGTGTATTTTGAATGGGATATACCTTATGTACTGTTAGTTTCGTACTTCATTTCTTCACATTTCTACAGGGGAATCGTCCTCCACATTATTTGTGGTGGTGTAAATGCGTGTTGGCAGGGCCGAATTGACATGTCAATGCGCTCTAAACAGGGCCAACTATGGGCCTCCTTTTAATATTGAAATATTAAACTCATTGAGTAGTCAAACTGAATATGAAAATTACCCATAACTGTTAAAACGTAATTTATATATATTTTTATATTTAATTTTTAATAGACAAATACAAAAATTTGATTAAGAAAATATTAGAGACGTCTAATCAGTGGGAGTCCTAAGCACATGGAAATTTCGCCTACTATTTGCTGTACGCCTTCCTTTTCAATTAGAGACGAAAAACAAAGTTAATATAAAGCAAGGCAATTAAAACACAAAATTACGTTGATAATTGTAGACAGTCCATTTTAATCCCGACATGAATATAAAAGCAGGAGTATAAAACTCATCATAACTGTGTAGGAAGTTCAAACTGTCATTCTAATAATAAAATATGCAACATTTTATTATGAGAATGTAAATTGCATAATTGTTTCCCACGTAATTATATTTGTCACTACTGGTTTTGTATTCATTTTATGAGCAAAATGGACTCTTATCAGGCTTCTTCATAATTTTGTATGTTTCAATACTTTGATCTAAATTATTCTTTGCCTTTTTTCGGTGTGCAATTGAAAAAAAAGTTTTTTTTTCTTTCAATTTTCCCTCTCGAGTTACCCTGCAGAGGCGGAATTCATGATTCTGGGTACATTTTATAGCTGCAGCGGGTTAGGCTTATGCAGCAGGAAGGGCGCCTATTTAATTAAACTACTAAAAAACTATTTTAAGTGCTAACTACTACAATTGCTGCTTTCGGCATTGGCTAGTTATATACAGTTTATTAAGAAGTTTATAAAAAGTTCTTTGAATATGGTCTTGTCTTCTTCGAAAAAAAAAAAAATTGGCTCGTGCGTTAAACGCGGTGGTCCTTCTTCAGGCCGAGGAGCTGCGGCGGCTGCGCGCGTCGCAGGGGGCGTCGGAGGAGAGCGAGCAGCCGGGAGCGCTTCCGGTGGCCGGGCGAGGAGGGCGGGTCGGCGGGCGACGACGCGCCGGCGCCCCCGCGCCCGTCCTTCGCGCTGCACCGGTCGGCGCGCACCAAGGCGCACGGCGTCGCGGCGCCGGCCCCGCCCACCTCGGCGTCCGCGGCGGCGACGGCGGCAGCGGCGAGGCGCGAGCGAGTCCGAGGCGACGCTGCTGCGCTTCCGGCCCACGCTCAACGGCACCGCCCACACCGCCGCCGCCGCCGCGGAGCTGGACTGCAGCGCGCTCGACAGCGACTCGGGCGTCTTCCACGGCTCCGACGGCTCGGACAGCAGCCTCCGCAGCGACGAGGCGGCCGCCGGCGGCGGCGGCTGCTGCGCCGACGAGGAGCCCGACGACGACCTGCCGGTAGGTGGCGCGCCCGACTGGTCCCTGTACTACGATTTTTCTAACTTTTCCCCTCAAGGCCCGTCTTCACGATGGAATGTGTCACGGTATGTCGCGACGTTCTCAGTCGTGCCGCCAGGCATCGCATGATCGCGACCGTATCAAGCAGTGCTTGCGATCATGTGACTTCTGGCGGTTCGACGAAGAATGACGCGAAATGCCGTGTGATATTCCATCGTGGCGATAGGGGCTTGAGGGGCAGAGTTGCCTATTGCAACTATTGCCCTATAGACTCCCTAGATACAGAGAGTAGCGCATTCCATCCTCCAATCCCGCCATTTTATATCCAATTGTCAGGAAAATTGGAAATGCGTGGTAGTCTAGGTGTTGAGAACCATGAATCTCTCTCAAATCAATATTATTATTCTTAAAAATCTACATTATGTCACCAATTGTTATCATTTCTGTTCAACTTCTGAATTCTGCTTGTTGGGGCTAGTGGGTTAGGGGATATTAAATGGCAGTGGTTGCGCTACTCTCTGTACCTAGGGACTCTAGCCTCTGGAGCGGATACCGCGATCGTCAGGAACAGTTTTGGCATCAATTACCCGTGATCCACCTTGAGAAGTGCGAGCTGAATCTCATTCAATCCTTTGCAAACTCTTGCGGAACATATTCGCGGCTCCTTCACCTTCAGGTTTATCTATTCACTCATTCATTAACTCACACCCTCCCTAATATAATATATTTACTCATTGCTTATTATTTATTTATTAAATCATTTATTCACTTTTGCTTTCATTCATTCATCCATCCATCCATACACAGCCTTTATGAAGTGCGTAAAGAATGAAACCGTGTACTAAAATTAGTAGAAACGAATAATTATTCAGTACTTTTAAAAGCACTTTTCAGATATTTTTTCCTTCGCACCGATTTATACAAAAAACAGTAGATATCAAAGTACAAGGCATTGTTATTCCTAAGGATTTCGAGTGATATCGTCATGAAACGGTTTATTGGAATTATCGTGCCAGAGTTGTGCTTTATTTTTCTCGTCGACCCTTCTGCCTTCCTCTTACATTAAAGAAAGCCGCGAGGCTTGCTCAACGAGAATCGATTGTCGGAGAGGCTTCTCGCAATCGTAATGTTCATCATCACACCGACGTTTCTCACTGTAGTACTTTTGAACAATTTCTCACATTGAGTATAGTAAGCATCTCAGACAGACTGCAAACTTACTACGGAAATTAAAGAAAATAACTTTCTAATATTCAGGTAGTAAAATATTATGCTTGACTGGGTGTTTAAAAGGGCACCTATGTCTGCAGCCCAGAAAATCATAATTCTTTTTCTGTCACTTCCGCATCGCATATTCTTGCAGATGTCGATTCTTTGCACGATACGTATTCAGGATGTGTATTTCATCAAGACGGATGGTAGATTATTACAACGGTAAACTAATACTGTTCCTTTTCGTGCAGTCGGAGCAGGAAGACATGCTTTCAAATGCCAGATGCTAATCGGGCAAGCAGATCGATGCGTAGGTTTCTGCTGACTGTGCCTCTCCACCAGCTGAAAAGATGTTAACATACCAATCCCCTTTTGAATCTTCGCCTCCTCCACGCCGACGTTTTGCGTGTTAATGTCATTCTCTTTCTTGTCATTTCAATCGTTGTCATCCTACATTATTTTCTTTCAAGCAATTTTCCTATTAATTGTCACCATTCCGTCACCTTGTTGGAAACTATACGCCGGAGAATATGTTCCGCAGCAATGTATTATGACTATATGTATGTATTATGACGGGAATGGTGACAATTATATATACATATAAGGAGGATAGTGCGCTCGTGAAAACTGTTCAAAGGGTTGGTTGACTCGGTAGCTTAGTGGTCAGAGCAGCTGGGCGTAAACCAGAAGGCACGGGTTCGAATCCCGGTCGGCCGACCAATTCTTTGAACAAATTTAATTTTCCTATTATTAAAGTCCTTGGTTGTTTTAAGGAACATTTTGAAATTTGTACTAGATTCAGATCATAAAAGATTACAAAGAATTTGGGAGCCATTTTTATGAATCCACTAAGAAAAATTGACATTATATTTAACACATGACTCGTAAGTTTAGCTTCATGGACCGAAAAAAACCATGAAAGGTTCATTCATACGCCGCGTGATGTCGGTGTAGTTCACGTGTGGCCGATTAGCAGCCGACGCTACCACTTGAGTATCCTTGACCAAGTGACTGAAACTTTTATCGGCATGTTTCATGAACACAAAAAACTGTAGGAAAAAATTGGCTGAAAGGTTTAGGCGTTAGCGTGACCACAGACGGACAGACAGACGTTTTGCCGAAAATCGATTTTTTGATATCGAGGACACCATACATAATTGATTCTGAATAACCAACGCGTTAGACGAAGTAATTACTATATATATGAACATGATTTATCCACTTTTTCATAACCAGGTCCCGGCAATTTTTGTGTCGAAAATTCGTCGTTTTCCGGCGCACGAATACAACACTTTTTCTTCTTACGAAGTAAGGGTAAGAAGTTGCTGATTGTTGTTTTGGTATGCCAGGCCCCGGCGCGCGACCTGGCCAAGCACTACGCGCACAACCCGGTGCTGGAGTGCGTGAGCCAGATCCTGCTGCGGGACCGCGACGAGGCGGGCAGCCCGCCGGCGCCGGCGCACGCGCAGCCGCCGCCGCCGCCCCCCGCAGGGCCCCGCGGGCGCCCGCCGCGCGCGCGCCCCCGCCCGCGCTCTGGCCCAGCATCCGCGAGGAGCGCGAGTCCTGGCCGACGACGGCGACGACGCCGACGCAGAGGTGAGGGCGCGCGCGCGGGGCAGCGCCGTGGGATCCGCCTTGGAAGGTTGAAAGGGGTTCCACAAGACTGTGGTCATGGGCTAAAAGTTCTTAAGTCAAAAATCGTGGTTTCGGGAAACTAGGGTTAGATTATTGAGTCAACGCTTTTTTTCACGCTCAACGCTACTTTCCAACGCTTTTTTTTTGTTAAGGAGGCAACATTTGAATTCCGTTTTTTACTCAAATAAAATATAGATTCTTAACTTGTAGTATCAGTACTTAACCCAATTTCGCCAAAAATTGACTTAAGAACTTTTGCCCCGGGATCACAGAAGTGATCACTATTTGCTCAGCCAAAATACATAAAATGGAAACCTTCTGTGCAAGGAATTTTTCATGTTGGAAAGGGGTAATGGTCTGTCTGGCTAAAATATTAGATTAATAAAATATTTAAATAAAAATTACAATATTTAATACAAAATTGGACATAAAAAAGCAGTTGATTGTACAAACGTACAAGATTGATCAAACAATTCAAAAAAATTATAAAGATAAAACCAAGATAAGAAGTTTTTTTCATTTCATATTTTCATTTCGTTTTTTGGCATAAATTAATTTATATGAATTTTGTTCACATGTGATGATGCGTAAAACTATATTACGGGAAACCTCGTGCAACATAATTTTGACAATATCTTTCTCAGGGAAACAGCAATAGAACTGACTAAACACGTGTACGCTATGCGGGTTGCAGGTAATAATTTTTCAAACTTCAAGGGAAAACGGGTTTGAGTTTCTTGAAATGATGAATTTCCTAGAATTTTTGTAGTTGAAAAGAGGCTGGTTGTAACTTGCATGAACCGTATACATTTTTGTTAAAACTATAATTTCATAATAAATTTTAAGTCAAAATTCTGACATCTACTTAATTTTTTGACATCAGGGACCAAATTTCGCAAATGTTAGACTGCGTAAATACTTGTATTGGTGACTACAAGGCTAATAGACTAATTAGACTGGGTCTTTTTTGGTGCATCAGAGCGTTGATTTCCTTATAATGTTGGTGCTGGACTAATCATTTAGGCTCATATTTTTTAATCATGTTATTTTAAAATGAATATATTGCATTCACTTATTTCGTTATTTATCAGGTTATATGTAGATACTGAGTGTAGGCAAAGGTAGAAGGTAGGCAATAAAAACAAGTTCTATTACACTAACATTACTTATAATTCCGTATTAAAATACAAGGAGATATGAGCGCAGTTCGTTATTATCGCTGAAGTCGATGAAAAATAATGGAAAATAAACAAATGGCATGTCTAACTACTAAATGTAACTACTAAATGTGAGAAATTTTAAAATGTTTGCTAATGTATTGCGTTCAGCGCGTATCACAAAGCAGGAAAGACAAAATGTGAATCATGGAAAACGAAAGAGCGAAGAGGCTTTCTCTTGCTGATTTTTGTTTTGTTCAATCTCGAAAGCTTACGTCGGCCGCTTGTGTTGCAGGGAAGCGCCGTCGCCCGCCTCCCCCCGCCCTGCGCCCGCCCGCGCGCGCGCAGCACTTGCAAGAGCGCGCGTGCGCGCTGCTGACGCGGCGCCTCACCGTGGTGAGCCACCCGGAGCTGGAGCAGGTGGACGACAGCGGCGCTCTGCTCCGCTGGAGGGTCGCCCCCGCCGCCGTCGCCCCCGCCGCCGGCCCCCGCCCACCACCTGCACGCCCACAACCCACGCCCACGCGCCCGCCTACAAGGCGGCCGGCGCGCCGCCCGCCGTGCCGCCCAAGCCGCCGCAGCTGGGCGCCCTGGGCAGGCTGCGGAGGAGGGCGCCCGCGCGCGCCCAGACCTCCTCCTCGTCGGCCAGCACCTCTCCGGGGTCCGCCGGCTCCCGCCCGCACCGCCAGATCCTCAGCAATGGCAGCCTTCTCAGGTGGGCTCGCTTAGCTTTAGCTACTCAATAAACCCTTCAATCGCGAGCATAATGTTTTACAGACTTTATTCGCAGAAAATAAGGGGGGGGTTCATGAATATAAAATTACAGTTTTGACTGTCAACGGATACTTCTATAAATAATTTGTTAAATAATTTTAATTGGCGGAACATGCTGAACTACGACTAGGTCAGGGTAGGATTCCCGCGGAGCACCGCGTCATGATGCATTCTAGAGGATTAAGCCACGGTTCTGGACGGTCCGTCCTTCTCACCCCCGTAGTAGAATTTCAAATTTGGTGTTTTGTCTTTGTGCGTATCAACAAAAGGAAGTTTTATTTCCCTTGAAAAATTGCCCACAGTGTAATTCATCATGAAATGATACACAGTCTTTGATAGCTTCCTAAATGAACTTCTCTATTATATCTCTAAAACCTGTGGATTATTGTTATAAGATTTGTCAGCCAAATACCTCCAACAGTTTTTGATCGGGGGAGTATTCAGAAGTTGAAAATTTTATTTGATTATTTAAGAACGAATATATCTGTATTTTGTATCATGGGGTCATGTTGTGTTTTAATACCATGAGCAGATCCAATACCATTTTCTCACTATTCGGAATCGTACATTTGCGTTACCAGCTATTTATAACCTCTGGAGTGAATTTACGCATATTTCCATATTATACTTACATACTACATTTACAAGCATTCATTAACGGGACATGTTGGGATAATAAGACCGGGGTCACATTTGGGCGATAAGAGATTTTGTATACCCGTCAAACCCCAATGCATAATGAACCTACCAATTAAGGGACAACGTCACATTTGTAACTAGGCTATATGAAATAATCCACAACATGTTCGTAGTCAAAAAGTGATCATTTTCAACTCCCTTCAGTAGTTTGTAACATTTATTCTGAAACATCGGGCGTACATGTCCATATTTTGAATGAATTGAAAACTCGCCCATAATATAGTAATAATAATAATAATAATAACTAATAATAATAATAATAATAATAATAATCTATTTGGCTCATAAATTAAGCAGAAAACTATGTTTGTCAAGCACGATATTGTGTGGTATATATTACTTATTAAGAATTTGGTTCCAAGTACGTGTACCAAAGTTGTAAAGAAACTTGATATAGAAATTAATATAATCCAAACCATTTGCAGATAAATGTTACATTGATGATACCCTTGCAGGCGGCTGCGGAAACGTGGCGGCGGCGTGTGGCGGTGGTGGCGCGGGAGTGTCGGTGGCGGCGGTGGCGGCGCCGGCGCCGGGTGGGCGCGCGCGCGCGGGGCGTGGGGCCCGTGGCGGCGCGCGTGCAGCGCCAGTTGGAGAGCCGGCCCGCCGCCATCCGCGTGGGCAGCTCCGTCTCCTCGCTCATCACGGGCGCCGCCGGCGGCAGCATCGTCAACGAGCTGGCGCGCGACCGGCACCCCGACGCCCTGCACAGGTACGCACAAGCTTGTTACTTGTTCCACTCACTAAATTTAATTATTCTACGGAATGGAGGGGAAGTAAAATATTATTCAATATTTATTTAGGGCTGATGTTTCTATCACCATAGATCTGAGTAGAGCAACGTATTGAGAATACCATTAATTAAAACTCTTTCAAATTCAGAGTAAAAGATGGCATTTATTCACAATCAAAAATTAACTTGCACATTATTCTTTAAATGACATATAATAATAAAACGTCTAGCCAAATACACAATATTAATAACGACACCTATGTATGCATGTCTTCTTCACATTTGAAATCAATATAAGTCCTTCATTCAAGTCGAATTCCATGCGGATGATACGCTGTTTTCAAATATAATAAATTCAGTTGCTCTAATTCATTACTATTAATCATAAATCACTCCACCAAACTTACTCAGAATCTTAACAAGTTCTTCATCCGAAAACATGTGTCAACCAAACAAGGCGTGACAAATTGAAGAGCTTCAAAGTGATTGGCACAGTATTCGTATACAACAAGCTTCTTCATTTTATACGATTAAAGTAAGAATGGATTTGACTTACGAACAACCAATCGCAGCGCTTAGACATCACATGCATGTTCTGTTGTTCGGAAAGTGTTACATCTGTAAATGTCAATCAAGGATTTATTTTCATTAATTCAAACCGGCTTCGCTGGCTCAGGGTGTTGATGTTGCTGCAGTACCTCTGACTGGAGGTCCTAAGGTTCGAGTTCCGGCAATGGGCAGCATTTTCAGCTCTAGAGAGCTAGCTAGAATTCACCCGCTGTCTGGAGGAGAATTCTAGCGGCCGGTGCTCTGATCGGTAGTTGTCCGTGGTTTCTCCGATCAAAACCTGACGATTGCCGGAGCAGTACCCTAACAAACGAGCCACGTACGGAGCACGATCTTTCCTTCTTCTTCCTTGTCATATTCTCCCTCCTTACTTACACACATTTCTACTTACGTGGACTACACTACTACAGAAGTTGGGAGACCGGTCGGGAGCTTACTTATAAAGCTTGCCGGCTGGGGCGGTGCCCCGCTGTTGGTAGATACCTGGTTCGGGGAAAAACCTCGCTAGCCGACGTGAAGGTCGCTCCGGACCTTGTCATCCTGAGGGGGAAGATCACCGCCACATCCGCGATAAAACATGTATTGCACTTGCAGGACTAATGATCTTAGCAGTTGACGGGCGCGGAGACACTAATCAATATAGTTCATGATTTATTTTCTCCATCTCATCCCTCTGAAAGGGACATTCCTCGTATCCTCACCTTGCCCTGTGTTCGCAGCCACTTCGAAGAGTTCCGCCTGGAGGACGTGGACATCAGCGAGGCGGAGGAGCGCGAGCGGGCGTCAGGGGACGGCGCGGCGCCGCTGCCCGTGCCCGCCCGGCGCCCATGGGCCCCGCCGCCGCCGCCTCCGCCCGTCGCCGCCCGCCCCCCGCCACCCGCCCGCCGGGGCCCCCGCGGGCGCGCGCGGGGACGCCACCACGTACGAGAGCTTCCTGGAGGCGACGGGGCTGAGCCAGAAGCCGCTGCTCACGCCCTCGCGCATGCTCAGCAACCACCGCAGCGTGCTCAAGCCCAAGGACGTGAAGCTGCGCAGCCGCGCGGGCGCGGCGGCGGCCGGCGCCCCCGCGGGGCCCCCCCGACCGCCCCGCCCCCGTCGTGCGCTACTGGGTGGAAGCCCTTCCTGTGAGCGAGCGCCGCGCCCCGCCCCGCCCCCTCCCCACTGCACCTGAGCAACTGGCTTCACAACACGATGGCTTGAGGAGTTTGTCTCGAGACTTTCAGCCCGATTGTTGACTTACTTCACAAGACGATTCGAAACGAAGGAGATGTTTTACAACACTGGTCCATACTGTGCGGCCTTACCAACTAGCAAATGGACACATCAGTCAACGATACAAATATACAGATAGTTTTCTTATTATATTTCCTGAAAGGTTCAATAACCAAATTTACTTATTGTTATTCCAAAGTTTGTAGAGAATACAAATGTATTGATATTTTAACAGAATTCATGTTAAAGGGCTATAGAATATTCAGTTGAAATTCTTAAAAATTTTCCCTCTTTCAATGCCCCTGAAAGTAAACTAGTGATAACTTACTTATGATATTCTAGATCCACTATTTGAGTAAAGTAAAATTAGCACATGGATTTAAAGTTGTATGTCGTGTATTATGTGCTAATTGGATCTTTGAGGAATTGAGATTATTTCACTGATCCTTTAGTGCTTTTTAGACAACACATAACAATTCCCAGAATAGATATTTATGCATTCAACATTTTTATTTCCACTCCAGCATATACATCTACTCCTTGTCTCTAATACTTACCATGTTTTTGCATATGCAAAACTGGATTCAGTTTTTCTGAGGCTTACTCTTGTGTTTCAACATTGGTAATATTTTTCAAAGAATAATATCAATGATAATGCCTTTTCTGAATAATCTTGATTATTTTCTTATCAAGAAACTAGTTTGTTAACGTAAGAGGAATCCTTTAGATCTTTTCTCAGTGGATTGGGTCCAAAACAGTTCCTTAAATTTGCAAAGTACTTGTTACAATATGTACATAATTAGATTGTGGAGTGTAAATCATCTGAAATTTGGTGGAAAATACAAGTAAATAAAAATTACAATAGATAACATTATTTCTACAGAACAGTTGTTTTTAAAAAGTGCAAATTTCAAAGTGTGAATTCAATATTTAAAATACAAATGAATAATGTGTCAGCACACAATTAGCCTAGAATTCGAATAGTAGGCCCTATTGTGTCTTTCAGAAGGAAGTTCATGTAACATTTAATATCATTAATTTTTAATATGATATATAATTGTGATTTCATCATTACAAAATACTTTCAACAGCAATCAGAAACATGCTGCTCCTGATAAGTAAGGACACCCTTCAACAGGCTTTTCTTGATCAAGTGAATACATAAGAAAAATATATTTCTAATGGAAATTCAACATTGTTGATAGAATATCATTAACTTTTCATGACTTCAATTTATTTCATAAGGATAACAAAATTGTGTGAAAGTGTTTGCAGTAATTATGTACTAAATAAAAAATAATTTGATATTTAATATGTTGTTGGAGATGCATGCAATACATATTAATAAATTGATTTGCATTTGCATGTTATTGTATTAATTGTGTGAGATGTTGTCATGGGGGGGGGAAGTTTGTGTAATTTTCAACTGATGAAATTCTGCAATAAAATATGATGATATTGAATGATTAGCAATGTTCAATAAGGCAATTATGGGGCATATTCTTTCATTGTGTTTTGTTACTTTGAGATGTTCTATTATTTCAATGAACCAAATGCTTATAATGTTACTTTGTGAATAACATGTATTCTATGTTTGTTATGTTGTGTTTAATTGATGTATACAATGTGCATAAGAATTTTATAGTTATATGTACAATGCCTTTCTCATCTTCTCTTTTGTGAGAGTTGTGTATAATTTTAACACTCTTACCAATAGAAATCAAAGATATTTATGTTAACACTGTTCCTTAAATACACAAATATAATATTTATTGCACCTCGTAGATTGAAAGGCACAGCAAAGTTACTCAGGAAACGAAACAATTTTGTTAGATAAATGGAGTGTTGTTTGATTTCAGTGTTTCGTGAAGTTTATTCTAACCACATACTATGGAGTAATTAGTATTCTTGTTATATTTTGTTTCATATTGAAAGAAACAGAATTGCTTGTAATATTTGAAGCTCTGCAAAATGTATCTTAAATGTTCATAATGTATAAATGTATAATAAAATTGTTTAGTATTCAAATAATGTCTGTAGTGTATTTAGCATTTATTTCACAGGGACATAAGCCAAAAACTAAATATTCTTATTTTCAATTCACCATAGAGTTTCATTCTTTCAGAATATTTTTTGTGGTTTAATATGCGATATCAATATTAATATGAGAACAATACATGCAGATCATTCATGAAAAGTAAAAAGATGAGAAAATAAGTGTATTTAATAAATCTGCATTACAATATCATTTTCAGTACATGTGTATTAATTCAGAATTGGAAAATTAAAATATGATTTATTTAATGAACATGGTATTATAAGAACAAGTTTTTAACACAGATTTCTGATCACTTTTCAAAAAAGAATGTAATAATGGATAATTTTAAATTGATATTAAGAATAGGAATACAAAATTAATGGTAATTCTATTCATAATTATTGGGCAACCTGTATGTGTTTGTCTTTATTCTTCACTCACTATTATAAGTCTTCCAGTTCAATGCTTGGAACAAATGAGGTGTCATTCAAGTGTTCTCGATGCACTGATGGGAAATTGATAATTTGTTCTGGATTTTTCGAGCACATTCTAAGAGAAATAACAAAAAAATGTGTTGTTTCTTTGAAGGGGGAGGGGGAAGGGGGATAGCACTTAAATTTTTTTTTCGGGAGGCTTTATGATTCCTACAGATGGAACAACAGCTCATTCAATTATTTTATGAGATATTTCTAGAATATGTCTCAAAGAATTCTAAAAATCTTATTTGGGAGGAGGAGGGTTAAAGACATCTTCCGACAGGGATAAAATACTGTGAATTACTATAACTGAATCTTCACGTGATCATAAGATGAATAATGATTATACATAATTATGTAATGATGCACAAAACTTTTTAAAGAAGTATTCATGTCAATACTTTTTCAGTAACTCTTTGTGTCCAAGGATAGATGAGCCAGGCAACTGCATAGTATTAACCCGGCAATGAATGGGTTAAAAAATGTAACACGAATGGATGGGTTGGATCTGAGAGGCCCAGGTTAAAAAACAAGAATTACATAGCAAATATTTTGTTATGTTTTTACATGTTGTGTTATATAAAGTTCTCATTGTTAGAGGATTTTATTATGTTATTTTGATATAAAGAAAACATTTTGTTAATATATTATCAATTTTTTTATTTTTATCAAAAAATAAATTTAAGAAGGATCAAAAATTATACCATCCTCATCAGTCCAGTGATAATTTGACTTATTTTGAAATTACATTTGAATTTGACTTTAGTTATACATAATATTACATAAAAATTACACAATTATCTATATTGCAATAATAAATAATTCTAAAAATGCGAATACATACCCACAACGATTACAGTTACATGAATGGATGGGTTGGGTGTGAAAGACCCAGCAGGAAACAAATTATGCATACTATAATCACATATACAACTTACATGGCAATAACAATTACACTGAAGGTTTCATTTGAAAATAAAAGAAAGGTAGAGAGAATGGTTTCTGGTATTATCCGTTTGTGATTGGCTGAAGTTTGTGTTATGTCATGGGTCTCACAGATCCAACCCATCCGGTTTCTGGGTTAAATATTTATTTTTATTATGTCTGTGGGAACGTGCATAGCACAAATAAAAAACATGAAATTACCAGTCAGAGGAGCCACACTGAGCTAGTTGTAAGTGTGAAATAATATAAGAATTTCTTATTGTTGAAAGTATCTCATTGCTATTGCTTAACATAATCCAAGTTTAAAGAAGTTCACTTCCTTCTTGAAATTAAGACAAAAGTTATGTATTACATGTGAGAAGATAGTTAATTTTTAAAATGATTTCAAAGAAACAAGTAAAAAGTCTGAGTAGAGATAGTATTTGTCAAAGATAGAAAAAGAAAAGAAAATATTAAATATAGGAAATACAGGCTGAACTTTCTGGGTGAGCTAAAGGGAACAGAGCTCCTTACTTTTATGAGTAAGGAAAATTTAAATATATTACACTGTCGAATTTTTTTCCCCACCGAATAGTAAAGTTGTCATATAACCTATAACATTCAATTGTCACCATTCTGTCATCTTACTGGAGAAGCAATGTAGTGACACATGGTAACAACTGAATATCATAAAACGAACAAACAATATAACAATAATAAAAGAATTGGTAATCTGAGTAGCTCAGTGGATAGAGCAACCGGCGTAATCCACGATACTCGGGTTTGATTCTCGGTCCGGTGTGACTACTCTGAACAAATTTAATTATCTATATCTTAAAAACACTAAGTTTGTTTAGAAATAACTGTCTACAAAACCAAATTTCGTAATTTTTGTTTTAAACAAAAGATAGTTGGCTCTAGATGTGTTTTCACATGCTTTTCTTAATTCGACTTACTATTTAAACCCTAAATTTTTAATTTATTAAATGACTTAGAATGAACGCTTATCTACGTTATTTGTGCATTTCGTCATTTTCAAGACCTGCTACATTTCATATAGTGTATTGTGTTGATCATTTTGTTTTCAGAGTTGTAATAGATGTATCGACACAGTCAATGTCTCATAGCGGGTTTATTAAGTTCAAAGATTAGGAATATTTTAAATCCTAAGATAGTGAGTGTACATACGCGAAATGTGCAGCAGTCGTCTGACATGTGTCTACGAAAATGTTCAGCGATTATTATTATTCGTGATGAACAGTGATCTCTTTACTATTATACAGAGCACTGGTAGGGAACTACGATTTTGAAGTTGCAGTGGACAGGATTTTCCTGATGTAGTTCACAACAGACTTTCATGTGCAGATCATGGTAAATATAAAACATTTCAATTACATTTCAGAAACATGTTAACTAACTGTGATTATAAGGACTAGTGATAATATTATTCCAGAATTTACAACCTCAATTGATTTGTTCTAGAAAAATAACTACTACACGACGTAAAACAATATTTTTGAGGTTTTCGTTTTTTCGATCGGCATAGTACAATATCTTATTATTGTAACTTTCTACGGGTCTCGCCCCCCTCTAATAGCCTGGGTTCAGCTTGTACAAGTCCGTGATGTATTGATTAATTTTCTAAAACATTTATTGTGTGAAATCTGAAGGGTGTTGAAATGGTTTAGCAGAATTACGGCATATGGATAGGCATAAATTAATGTGGGTCTAATAACAATTTTTTATATGTGAAATTCCGCAATCAGTTATAAGTAGACTTACAATATAATTAGGGTGGAATTTTAATTATAAGGGTAGGTTGATCAATTATATAAATCAAGCCTGATAACACAGCAAGTGGAAGCGAGGGGTACTGTTGTTAGTTTCCATGGTCGGCGCCCAAACTATTTTACAATTGCGCGGGTCAGTCACTTCTACCGAATCATATTTTGCACTGTTTGAAGTCCACGCGGGACACTTCACCGCAGTTGCGTCGACTACTCCCCGAGGAAAACGGCAGACCAGACACAATACTAAGCAGCCTCTCATGTGTCACACAAGGATTTATGATATAACTGTAGCGGGTAAATACGAGTGCTGTTCGCAAAAGATCGCAGCTGGAATGAATCAGTCAGATCAGCAGGCTAGGATTGAATTGCGCTTTGTTCAATTCATTAAAAAAAAGATTTAGAAATAATTTTTAATATAAGAAAACCATTTTTTTTACAATCAGCTCCATTCCTCTTCCCAAGTTGAATATCCAGCTTTTTAAGTGTCCTATTAAAAATACATTTATACCAAAACTTTTTTCATAAAGATTTACAAACATAAACTAGTGATGCTACGGAATGGCACAGACTTTCCCGTCTTAGTTTTCTATTTCCTTGGGTCTTCACTAACTATTGGAATTGCCACAAACTCTTTCTTGCCAGCTGTTCATCTATCACGCCAAAAGTACATTTTTTTTCATAGTCTAATTTTTCGATTTTCCTATTGGTAGAAACATTAAAATTTAGAATATTATAGACACAAAAACCTAGTCATGAATGGCAATGTTCTTTAAAAATTATGTGTCGTTTACGAGAAATGGCGTTTTAGCGCTACTAAAAATGCGGAAATTGAAGCTCATTTTCACAGAAAAATGTTTGAGTTTTCAAAATACTTATTTGAAGTTATTTGAAGCGATACACTCACAAATATAATAATCTTTACACAAATCGTGGTAATGTGCATATTAAAGATGTGAGAGATCTTTCAAAAAAATTACAAATATGTAATTTTTGAAAAAAAAACAACTCAAAATAACTTGCTATTTATTATACTAAAGAGTGTAATTAGCACTATCCGTTACAAAAGTTTGAAGAAAAAATTTGCAGCCACATATAAGAAAAATGGCGTTTGACCGTTTCCTTGGGTTGCTCCACGTGAAAAACTACAATGAAACGTTTTAAATTATTTATTTATACAAACATTCACCTGCTGGAAAAGTGTTTGAAGACATTTATTATTTACGTTTCAAAATATTTCAAAAATGAAACAATTTAATTTGTTAAAATAAACTCCCAACTCAAATTTCTACATAATTGAACAACGATCGACGATCCATCTCGTACAGATGGGTATTCTCTGAAAACTATTCTGTCAAAAAAAATAGGACTGCGAAGTCTAACTATTAAACAAATCAGCCTTTTCTCAATAAAACTAATTACAGAATTTATTGAATTCCACATTTTATGAACTAAACTTTGTCATTCTATTTTCAACCCTAACTTTAGTGCAATTACTTTTCTTGGCGTGTCATTTTTATAGAAATATTAATTGCTTTCATTTATTAAGGACTTTTACATGTTCTATCTGATATTCTATTTGTAAAGAATTGTTTGTATTGTTTGCTCGACGTATTCCGCGGCGCTAACAATTCGTGGCAAAGTGGATTTTCCACGAAGATTCTTGAAGTCCTCGGGGAATCTTCTGTTCTTGTATCTTGATGTTAGAATTGAAAATTGTCGCTCTCTAATCTGAATATTAAAGGGTCCCCCCCGATAAGATGGTAAAAAGTTCCCCTCAACCAAATTACATATGAGTGGTTACACTATAATTCTAACATAAAAATAATATTTTGAAAGGTTTCTTAGCCTCCGTCCTACCACCCACACCCCTATACAGCCAAAAACGTGTTTTTTAATTTCAATTTTTTTCGACAACTGGACACTATTTTATCAGACAGAAAAAAATATGATAAATAAGAACACAACTTGGACTATCAGAAAAATATTTTTCAATATTTTCTCAAGACCAAAATTCGAACACAAAAAAATATTTTCGAAAAAAAAATATCACGAAATATTTTTACTGTGTCTTAGAAGCCTGGAACAGGCTCGATTCCAAAATCAAACTTCAGTGGGTGATACAGCAATGTATACAAATGTATAATAAACACTAAAACAAATGCAGAGAACCGTTGCAGTCAGTTTCAAAGTATATTGAAAGTCCAGGTGCTTTAAAGGCGGGAAAATGGTTTTTATTTTTTTAACTGCAGCCCAGTAATCGGAAAAATCTGAAAAAAAATACACAACAATTTGTGTGTAAAGAGGAACCTTTGACATTTTTTTTCAAGCCTGTTCCAGGCTTCTAAGACACAGTAAAAAAATATTTCTTTATATTTTTTCTCGAAAATATTTTTTTGTGTTCGAATTTGGGCCTGAGAAAATATTGAAAAATATTTTTCTGATAGTCCAAGTTGTGTTCTTATTATCATATTTTTTCAGTCTGATAAAATAGTGTTCAGTTGTCGAAAAAAAATGAAATTAAAAAAACACGTTTTTGGCTGTATATGGGTATGGGTGGCAGGACGGAGGCTAAGAAACCTTTCAAAAATATTATTTTTATGTTAGAATTATAGTGTAACCACTCATATGTAATTTGGTTGAGGGGAACTTTTTACTATCTTATCGGGGGGGACCCTTTACCGTGATACCAATAAAATTATTAAATAAGCAATATTATATATATATATATATATATATATATATATATATATAATTTCCTAAAACCTAATAATATTACTTAAAACTAGTTACAATTGATTACCCTCACGAATGTCTCTAATGGACATTTCTATTTTGACTGGTTTTTGCACTTGCGTTGGCTAAAAGTCCTTCTTCCTCGAAAAGAAATATTGCTTAGGGATAAGGGAAATTTGCTTTTAAAATAATATTGCTTAGGGAAAAAGAATATTGCTATTACTTAGAAAATTTCCATCACACACAAAAAAATTAACTATAAATGAAATTTCCCCTGCAACATACTCTAGTTGAACTCCTGATAATTCTATCTCGCGTATCTGAATATTTTCTTCGAGCGTCATCCTCCGTGTTTAGAATATCGTCAGCAAGCGTTTGTTACCGAATCCGAAATTCCGTCTGGCAAAGTCATGGTTCTACAAAAAGTGTCACTCTCTAATTTCACTTGTCTTTTAATTTTCCAATGCTAATTTTATAACTGGCATGAAACCGTCTGCAGGCAGTCACTTAATCTGTCCTGTACTGACGTCAACACCTATATTAAAACCATTTGTCATCGATTCCTTCCCCAAGTTCTTTTATGACTCAACCTAATAAAAAATTGTATTTTAACTCAGCCACGTTTCCACGTCCCGCATCGTGAATATATTTTTTCTATTACGGAGTATCCAATGTCCAAAATTTACTATTACAAATCTCGAATATTTCTGAGTTCTGAAATTTGGTTGGATCATCGGCGTTTGTATTTTCGTTGCGTCCAATATGGGTACCACATGTCGTCTTTGTAAATACGTTATTCCACTATGTTTGTCATTGTCCACTATGTTTGTATCATTTTTTCCCCTTGGGATGTTTGGGTATATCTCTATGTACTCGTAAGTGCGTGTATACAGTAGACAAAAATTTCACGTTTACTATAATCACACACACCGCGAAAAAATCTTCATGCGTCCATGGGGATATAAACCAACTAAAATATTATTTATCTGAAGTAACTGTAATGAAACTTTCAACCAATACTTTGTTGTTTCATACGAGTATATTAATTTCTAACTAGTGCTGAAATCTTCTGCGAAGACGTGGATTTTTACTTTCCCGTATACGTACGTATACACGGAGTGATATACATAGTATAGGGAAAGTTATGTAATGCTGCGCGAAAAAATTGCCAATTTTCGGCGGAAAAAAATTAATTGCCGGGCCGTGAAAACGAATAAGTGGATAAACCAGTTGCTAAATTAAGAAAAAAAATCCTCTATCTCGTGGTGTGGTCAAAATCCATGATTTGTTGCTTCTTTATACTTAAAAATCGATTGACGGCATTCCGTCCGTCTGTCCGTCTGTCCGTCTGTCCGTCTGTGGTCAACGCTAGCGCCTAAACCGTTCGGTCGATTTTCTTCAAAATTGATATTCCCCAATCGATCTGATTCTAGTCGAAGCTTTGTGATTTTGAAAAAGATTCTTTAAAATTTCGAGGTACTTTATATGAAGCCCCCCGGGGATTTTCAACATTTTCTCAAAAACGGCTCCAAATTTTTTCTTTAAATTTCTTGTATGAATAGAGGAAAATACACTTTTTAACATGGCATAGGTCCGATTTTCACGTAGAGCTCTGAATTTTCGAAAATTGTGAAAGTTTGAATTTTTTTCGGCGTCTTTCTCCAACTACAAAATTGAAGATAGAGATTTTTTCTTCAAATAAAATTTGTTCTGCATATTGAGTTCTTTAATAAAGGTCATGTAAATGTTTTTCACACTTTTGGTAGTTTTCGTGCAATATTGCGTGCAATATGTGCAATTTTAAAAAATTACAAAAACAAAATGTTCTCAAAAACGGCTCCAAATGTTTTCTTTAAACTTTTGGTAGGGATAGTGGTAAATGTACTCTATCAATGACATAAAAGCCATTTTGGTCTATAGGTTGGTTTTTTTCAAAAATTACAAAAATGTAAATTTTTTTACTTGTCTCTCACGTCGTTAATATTTACATTATCGGCGATTTTTTTACATTATTATATTTACGAGTATATATGCTTTAAATAATGTCAAGTAAAGTTTCTCGAAAACACTACCGTTTTCTGTGAAAAGTAGCTCAAATTTCGGCATTTTCAGAAATGCTCAAACGTCATTTTCTCGTATATAGCTGCAATTTTTTTCTTGAAAATTTTGTAACGGATAGTGCTAATTACACTCATTAGTATAGCGTGAAGTTTATTTTGAGTTTTTTTTTGTTTTTTTTTCAAAAATTATATAAATGAAAATTTTTTGAAAGATCTCTCACATCTTTAATATGCACATTATCCGTAATTTGTAAAGATGATTATGTTTGTGAGTGTAAGTGCTTCAAATAACTTCAAATAAAGTATTTTGAAAACTCAAAAATTTTCTGTGAAAATGAGCTTTAAATTTCGCATTTTTAGTAGTGCTAAAACGCCATTTTCTCTTAAACGGCACATAATTTTTAAAAGAAAATTGCCATTTACGGCTAGGTTTTTTGTGTTTTTTAATATTCTAAAATTAATGTTTCTGTTCTACCAAGAGGAAACCGAAAAATTAAAAAAGTGACAAAAAAATGTACTTTTGGCGATGATAGATGGTAGCTGGCAAGAAAGAGTATGTGGCAATTCCGAATAGCTAGCGAAGACCCAGGAAAATAGAAAACTAATACGGGAAAGTCTGTGCCATTCTGTTTCTGTTTTTTGACAAATAAATAAATAAAATAAATACGGTCATGCTTAATTTTTTCAAAATACGAGTAGTTTTTCTTTAATTTTGTGACAAACGTAATAGGCCGCTGTAAATTTACTGCGCTTCGGACAGCTGGATGCGTCGTAAATTAGAATGTGCAATTTTGTATATTATTTCTTTCTTCGTTTCTTACATTCGAACTTTGTTATAGACTTACACATTAATATTTTAGAAATTGTTTATTTTGAAATATTTGAAATAAGTAAAAAGAATTAATAGCTCTCAGAATAGGTACAATGCAGGGTCTGCAACAATGGAATTCACTTTGCGCTCGCGAATATCTGTGAATTAGTGTCATTGTTGTGACCTAATGGAGCTGTATGAAAGGAGTTATAATTGTCTAATTTATGTTGATATTTGCAGGCAAATATTTAGTTTTGCACCAAATGCTGTACCATTTGTAGTGAGTAGAGAATTTGTTGCATGGTTTTAAAATACTCTTCCCTAATCATGGCCCAATGGAAGGCATTTCTATATTTCCAGGGTATCAGGCTTCTTTTTCCAATGCAGGGTTACAAAACTTTTGCATTCTATTTTTGTGAAGTTGTAGAATTCACATAGTTCTGACAACACTGCATGGAAATAGTGAGTTCCAAGCGAAGATGTTAGTAGCGCATGAAGTGCAATATTACAGTACTACTTAGCTGTTTCCTCTAATACGGGAAAGTAAGTGCTGTTGTAGCACCACTAGTTTTATCAAGACATGGACGTCTGTCTTTCAAGACGTGGATTTTTAATCGTCCTTTAGTTATAGTTATGAAAAGTAGCAATACCTTAGCTAGTGAATCTTACTTTCAGTGGACAGAATTTTCGCAAGAATACATATAAAGTAAATCTTAGACTCTAAACACGATTGACGGAGAACGAGTGTAATAGCCCTGCTTTTTTTTAAACGAATTATGGCTTATATTGCAATATCCATGCCATACTAATCATGTGGTCCATAACCATCCATCCATACCATGTGGTCAGGCGGAAGAGCAGGCTAAATAGCCTGAGCCTCGCCAATAAAAAGACATTTATTTATTTATTTATACTAAAGTCCAGACAAGACCAATTCTCAAAAATTCCAGTTATAATAATTTTACACTCCGATTTGTTTTTTCTACGTTCCCTGAAGTACGAATTGCAAGAAGAAGTATGGAAAGATGCACCAAAATATTGGAAATATCAAGGAACACCTCAAAGTTGTCAAACGTCGACACTTAAATACATTTTTAGAACATAGGTTTATATAAATTTTCTTGATTTGAGGCTGGTATTTTCTCTGGAATGGATTAACTCTTTCTTGATGAACTTAAGTTCATAATCGTCTTGCAATGCGCTGGCGTGCTTTATCGTTGTCATGACCAAGTTTTTAAAACAGAGCTGCCATGAGCAATTCTTCATGGTCAAGGTGCGCATCATACAGGCACTCGTCTGCAAACAATAAGATCACCAAACGCCACATTTCTTCAATCACTTTATCCATGGAATTTGTGTGAGATCTGAATCGTTATTATTTTATAAAAAA
>JAHLJT010000631.1:199975378-199998038 GCA_031308135.1 Acheta domesticus | reverse complement strand
GGCGACTATGTACTGCAGAGCAACTCACAGATGCGACGTTATTATCTCTGCCCTTTATTCCTCCGACAAGTGCTCCTCCGTCATTGGTGACGGGCTATTTGGCTTTGTCCAATACGCACGAGGGAAATACTGGGCATGCAACGACCCTGTCGTGCGTCACACTTGTTGCACCTGCATTCTCGTTATCTCGATCTAGAGTTCCCAAAACATGAAATAATGGAAGTCGTTGGACTTTCCAGTGTCGCCGACGGGACAGACGCAGATAGATTAATGTTTTTCACACAAAATTTCATTTTTACGTGACAAACACATAAAGCAACTAATAGGACACGTTGGTCAAGAGTCGTATAAGAAATGAGTAAACTAAGACTTCTGGAAAGTTTTATTGATGTTTCGTTATCGACATCATCAAATCATTCCCATTGCATTCAAATCGCAAATAAAAACGTGCATATATGTACTTTTAGATATTTATGCATGTGTGAAGTAAAAAAATCCTTCCTGGATTCAATACTTCGTTTGTTGCTAACTGTAAGATGCTTGCCATTAACATTAAGGAATGACAATTTACACCTCCTTCAAGAAAAACAATCGCCAAATTCCGTGTACAATAGAAGGAATTAATGCATACATAAACACGTGAATATTAATGAAGTTACATTCACTTCAACAATAATTTGTTCACATGTTGTTGAATTTTTTGGGGATGGTTACCATAGCAGAGATACAAGAAAATATGAACTAGTTTTGTAAGACTGTTGGTTTTCATGAGTGCTTGTAATTTTGGGGTTCTAACCTATTTCATCTTTCGTGAGTGTGTGCGTTCTACACACGAGTACCCCCGACCTTCCGTTAAAGGACAAAGCAAGTCGTTCCGCGGCGTACCCTCATCTTGCGTGGCGTTGCGTGTGAGAAAGGCCGTCCTCTCAAAAATAACGGCCGCGGCCTCCGCCTCGCGCCCCCGCCCCCACAGCCGCCGCCGGCCACGCCCATTGTTTTCCCTCGCGCCGGAAGCGCCCCGTCGCGCCCCGCGCCCCCGCCGCCCGAGGAGCGAAGCAGCTAATTTGACTGACGCGGGTGCGGCGCGGGGGAGCGCTGTCGGCAGCGCGGGACGCGGCTCAAGAGTCCGTTAGAGGCGGCGGGCGGAGGCGACAGAGGTTTGAAGGGGGAGATTTCTCGTGGTCGGCTGTGCGTCTTAAACATGCAGGTATTAAAATTTCCGGCGTGGGGCATCAATTGATGTTACTGCAGTGTCTCTGATTGGGAGGTTCTGGGGTTCGAGTTCAGCCGCTGTCCGGAGAAGACTTCTAGCGGCCGGCTGCTCTGATCGGTAGTTTTCCTTAGTTTCTCCGATTGATATCAGGCGAATGCCGAGCAAAACACTACCAAATGATCCACAGACCGCACGCGATCTTTCCTTCCTCTTCTTTATCGTATCTCCACTTTTTACGAACACACACTAACATCACCTGTACTACCACAACATGTCGGGAGCTTAGAGCTTGTCCCGGCTGGGGCGGTACCCCGCTGATGGGAGGTGCATGGTTGGGGAAAACCTGGAAGACGACGGTTGGGTCGGCGCCATCCAGGGGCAAAGACCAACGCCACCTCCCGCGACAAAACAGGCACAACACTTACGTGACTAATGACCTTAGCAGTTGACGCGCTCATAATCACTAATCACTCAGTCAATCATCTGACTGACGCGGTGCAGCGCGGGGGAGAGCTGTCTACGGCAGGACGCGACTCGGAGGTCCGTTAGAGCGGCAGGCGGAGGCGACAGAGGTTGAAGGGGAGATTTCTCGTGGTCGGCGGTGCGTGTTAGACATGCGGGTATTAAAATTTTCCGTGTTGGGTCACCCAAATTATCCGATGACCGCATTCGATAACAGTGTAAACGCAGACTTTGAGGTGATGCGGAAACAGATTGGTGATTGCGATTGGGGTTATCTTTTCTTTCCCACCCAATTTACCTTCTCGCAGGCAACTGTTTTGTTTTACTTGAAAAGGTTTAGAAAGAACGAATGTTTAGACATGGCAGAAATGCAGGTCACCGTAATGGAAATGCGGAAAGGAAGGTATAAATGTGAAACTTTTTCTATATTTGCGTCTTATCCACTTACACAAATTCTAATTTTCCATTTTGTTGTTCATGGGTCAATACCCATACTCATGAACAACATATCCCATCCCATATTCCATATCCCATACTTATGAACAACAGGATGGATTCTACTACAGATGGTTGTGAATGACAGCAGAAGTTCTAATTTTGTAGTATTTTCATTCGTGCAGGAAGGATTGTTTCTTTTGGTGTTTGCAATCAGTTTGGGATTTTTTTTCGTAATGTGAGATTTATTTACACATTGAGATTCTGTCAAGTAAATAATATTGCTGGCGTTTGTGACCAAGTGGCACTAATAAAACTCTTTTATGTAGGGAGGTAATAAATAAAAAATGGCTAGGATGTCACATTTCAAGTATGTTTATTTCATTTTGCAACATACATATTTTAAAAATGAAAGTATGTTTAAATAATATGAATTGTTTATTCTATTATTACATTAAAAATGAATGTAGGACTCTGGCACAATTCTAGCTGAAAAGATTTGTATTCGAGCCACCTGTCCATATATAGAGCATACTTCCACGGCTGTTGGTGGGGATACGCACAGGCACAAGGGCCAGGTGCTCGCATGGGCGTGACCTCAATTCGAGGCAGTTGTGTGCGCATGCGCGCTCGCATTGTGCCCACCATTCAGCTGCTACCAGCAACACATTGTCGCCGTCCTTCTTCCTTGTGCGATGGCCAGTCAGTTGACACTCATGAGCGCATGGGAGAAAATCTTTATTCTTTGTTCCGTTGTTGCTCTTCTCCTTTCAGAAAAGTAAAATTTGTAATGCGGGTATGAAACAAACAAGAAAACTCTGAAAAACTACTTAAATAAAATGCTGCTACGTACATGTGAAATGTTTTTTTTTCTGAAACCGCAAATAAATTATTTCTTGTGTTACTGCTATGAATACTTCAAAGAACATTGGGTGTTATTATTTTTGAAACTTAATACATATATTCCTACTCTTCAGCTGAATCAATCATGAAAATGCTACAATACGTGTGCAGAAACACGAAAAGAATGTCACAAGAAGAATGCCAAGAGAGTACATCACACAATCTACAGCGGAATTTACCATGAGTACTTTCGGACGTGCGTGATTTGCATGTTCTTTGACGAGCTTCGGGGGAGATGTCAGGCGCAAGACTCGAGTCACATGGCCGCGCTGCGCTGTCGTGCTCTTTTTCTGCGCGCGACATCGCCGTGTCGGCAGGCGCAGACGCGATGACGATGCTGGAAGACTTCTAAATGCTTGGGCGCGCGGCGGAACGAAAGAAACCTACCAAGTGGGTTTAGAACCAATAGAAGGGCATTAGCATATTTCAGGAAGCGTTTGAAAACTGCCGATGACTTCTAACTGCTGTTTGATATCGATATAAACACTCATTGTGGAAAACGTCAAGACGTCTGCTGTGTACCGATACAAAATGACAATTTCACTGAGTATCCATTCTTTCTGAAGTTTGCAGTGAATTACGAATATTGTGTAAAATGAAATTTTTTCAAATAGAAATATTTGGAAAATGTGCAAACTTTCTTTCTTATTCTCTTTCACTGCACTCTTGTTGTTTCTTCCAACCATTTATATATCATCAATGAATTATCTCTTGTTTTAATTTCATTTCTTTCTTCAGTTTTGATTGCAAAATACAGTTTCATTCTTCTGGGGCAATTTACTTGCATTTTGGTTGTAGCTAATACTCTGTCTGGGTCATCAATCATGCTTAAATATATTTCACTAGTTTTACTAGTAAAGTTTTTTGCTGACTTCACATTATTCTAACAAGCATTTTCTTCCTTGTTTTTTTGTTGGTGCACCATCTTTCGTGTTCTTTTTGGTCCTTATAGTCTTTCCTCTTACCATTCATTTGGTCTCGATCCTCCAATTGGATTTCCGTTTCATCATATTTGCCTACATTTCATCCATTTCAACTCGTCGCAGTTCATTTATTGCGTTTCATTGCCGTACTCCCCCTTCATAGCCTACCATTGCGCCGCGAGCGGTCATGTGGCGCGCCAGTGGCCTAGACGAGCGCCCGGAGCTGCCAGACGCCGCCAGCCGCCGGCCAGGGCGGAGCGCGCGTTCGCGTGGCGGGCCGCGTTCGCCGTCGCGCAGCACCCGGGAGGCTGCGGCCCGTTAGGGCCCAGCGAGGCTGACCTGCTGGCCCACACCGGGATCGGGCCGACGCCACCACCGCCGGCGTACGTAACACTTCCCGCCGCCACCAGCCCGCCAACCCGCCCGCCGCCCGCCGCCCGCCACCAGCCCGCCAACCCGCCCGCCGCCCGCCGCCCGCCGCCCGCCGCCCGCCGCCCGCCGCCCGCCGCCCGCCGCCCGCCGCCCGCCGCCCGCCGCCCGCCGCCCGCCGCCCGCCGCCCGCCGCCCGCCGCCCGCCGCCCGCCGCCCGCCGCCCGCCGCCCGCCGCCCGCCGCCCGCCGCCCGCCGCCCGCCGCCCGCCGCCCGCCGCCCGCCGCCCGCCGCCCGCCCCCGTCGCCCGCCCCCGTCGCCCGCCCCCGTCGCCCGCTCCCGTCACCCGCCCCTGTCGCTCGCCGCCCGCCGCCCGCCTCCTGCCGACCGCCTCCTGCCGCCCGCCTGATGCCACCCGCCTGATGCCACCCGCCTGATGCCACCCGCCTGATGCCGCCCGCCTGATGCCGCCCGCCTGATGCCACCCGCCTCCTGCCACCCGCCTCCTCCCTCCTGCTACCCACCTACTGCCACCCACATCCTGCCACCCACCTCCAGCCACCCGCCTCCAGCCACCCGCCTCCAGCCACCCGCCTCCTTCCACCCTCTTCCTTCCACCCGCCTCCTGCCACCCGCCTCTTGCTATCCGCCTCTTGCCACCCGCCTCTTGCCATCCGCCTGCTGCCACCCGCCTGCTGCCACCCGCCTGCTGCCACCGGTCTCTGCCCCCCAACGGCCGGCACTGGCAACCACCGCCTCCACCGCCAACCCCTCCATCCCCGCCGCCATCCACGCTGCCCTCGATGAAGTCACAGCGCAGCGGCGGGATTCGAATGTGAATCATTTACGAGCGGCGAAACCGGTGGCGGCAGGGGCGGCTTCGGCGTTGCGAGCGATCAGGAGTCGCGCGGCGCGGCGCGATGCTGTGCGCCGCTGTTGCCGCGAGCTCTTGGCCCTGAGTCGCCGCCGCGCTCCCCGGTTCGCCCGTGCCAGCGCGCGAATCTCTCGGCTCCGCTGGAGGTCGCTGACTCCGCGGCGAACCGCCCGAGGATGGGCGACCGCGTGCTGCGAGAGAGAGCCCGCGCGGCGCGGCGCGGCGCGGCGCGGCGCGGCGCGGCGCGGGGGGGGGGGAGGGGTACGGGCGGGGCGCGGAGGGAAGGGAGGCGCGCGCGGATTTGAGTATTTGTGTTGGACGGTGCGGGCGGATCTCGCGTCGAGAGGCGGGGCGCGGAGGCTCTAGTCAAGTAGCGAGGATCCGGCGCGGCCACGTGATTCCGCATGGTGAAGGCAGAGACAGCCATGTTCAGGGCAGCTTAGTTGGTATAACCCGGAGACGTTGTTCTCCCCTTCATCACCCTCTTTCCCCTCCCATCTCTCTTTCTCACTGTCTCTCCCTCCCTTACCCTATCCCTGTCTGTCTGTCTCTGTCTCTGCTGCTCTCTGTCCCTCTCATTCACATTTACTTGTAGATTCTGCACGTCTCTGAGCAGGTGAGGTAATATTGGGAAGCGCCGGACCAGGAACAATGTAATAGAATGTTCAGGAGGTGTTCATTCTATAGATTACGGCGTGAGAAAGATTTCTTTGAGGCCTTAAGCCTCAAGATTTTAGTTTTTAAGGCCTAGAACGCCTCGTTTAGGCGTTATTTAACGATATAGATTCAGAATGCTGCCGAGTGTGTTGCAGGTTGCATTTGACGTGAATATTTAGTTTTGTTCTACAACGCCATGTAGTTGAGTTCCAACAGAATTAGCAACACATACGCCTGGGTGAAAAAAAAAAAAACATGTAGAGGCGCCAACTTTCATGGAGATCGGTCTAACGGTGTCAGAGTTTTGCTCTATTTATATATATTCAGAATTCTGATATCGAGGAGATGTAAAGGTCCACAAAAGTGATTCGTTCAAAAAATAACAATTTATAAAAACAGTGAAAAAAATATTCCTTAATATTAAACTTCTGGAAAGGAAATTTATTACTGGATCTTGAGTGGCTCTGGGTTACATTCGTAGGAAAACACACGATTTGTTTTTTACTTTCTCGCATACTGCTCACATGGAACATAGAACGTGTTATAATGTAGCGAAGAAATGCGATATTTCGAGAGAAAAACTTGTTTTGTGCGCTCCTGATACCGAAAAAGTGGATAATTCGTGGTCGTAAATAACTTCCTCTAAAACGTTGTGTAGTCAGAAAGCACGTGTTATAACGCCTTGATACCAAAAATTGATTTATGGCAAAATGTCTGTCTACGTGTAAACAATTCTAGCGGCTAAACAGTAGGCTAACACCGTCCGTATGGATGATGTCCTCGTTCTTTGTACGAAGCTCATATTATTATTTTTGGGGAGGTCTTTACAGAAGTATCAAGAAAATTTTCAAAATTTTACCAAAAATGACTTCAAATGTTTTTTTTCAAAGTACTTTATAAAATTGTCGGAGGTCCAAAAATCTGTGTAAACTGCATTGTCGAAAAATGGGAAAGCTTAAAATGTTTTTTGGAGACTTCCTACAAATACAGTATTTTGAAAATATTTTCTGAATGAAATCTATTCTTCAAAATTAGATATTTAAATGAGTTCAAACACAAATTTGGCAAAACGGGAGTAGGTTTTGCGTAATTTAATGTGATATAAAGTTCATTATAAAAGGATGTTCTCAAAAACAGTTTCAATTTTTTCTTTATCGTTTTTGGATGACGCGAAGTACTTTTATGAAAATGGCGCAAGTTTGATTTTCGTTGAACTCTCTGAATTTTCGACAATTGAAACAGTTAAAAATAATGCAAGAATATTTGTGCTGTTGTCAAACTACTAGTTTAAAGTTAGCGAAAAGAATAAATACTACATATGCATTTTTAGAGTGGGGATTGTGTCCTTATGTATTTTATATTGTAAGAGGATACATTATTAAAAGCTTGGCAATAACATCTCATCTAAAAACTCTGGATGTAAGAGATAACTAGAATGTTTTATTCCTTCATTTTTAAATATAGTACATAATCCCTAGTTTAGTTTATACCATCAACACATTTAAGTACATGAAATTACAAATGCATTATAATACAACGCGGAAATAATTTGGAGACCAATTTCGTATCTGATAAAGTTCTGATGAATATTTCGTGCGTTTATACACATTACTAGATATCACAGTACGTTATTACAACTTTCGTCAATTAACAATATGTGTTCTCAATTGTAGGACAATTATTTAGAACCAGAAGCGAACGGTAATTTGTTGCAATTGCATTACCATACAGTGTGGGTCAAATTCTAATTTTCAAGGAGTGTAGAATTCATTACCGCATAATCATGAAAAGTTATTATTCACATAATTTATTTTCTTGAAAATTCGAAGCTGAATTGTCACGTTTACGTGGAAAAGAAAATGTTTGTCAAATCTCACAAATGCTGTACATTATTGTATGGGTTTATGTTTAATGTTAGAAGTTCAGATCATGTGTTAGATTGTTTTTAACATTTTAATATAGGTCGTGGGTAATGTTCTTCAGACGATGATTTTTGTACGACAAAATTCACGGTTGCTGGCTATGAAGTTCATCATAACCACTGAGCTGTAAAAACAAATACGGATAACTGGCGTCCTACTCATAAGTAATGAGGTTAACAGGATGGCCTTGGCGCTGATGAAATTATTAGTGGAAAATTGTGATTGAAATAATGCTACTGATTATATTAAGAAATAGGTCACATTTAAGCACGTGCTCGCATATCAGGTTTTGCACTTTATGAGCATTTCTACGTTCGCCTTTGATAATAGCTCACACCCCAGTAATAGACCACGCATCAGCGTAAGGACTTGCATCGGCGTTGCCAGCCCGCGGCTCATCAGTCCTCCGTCGGGCACTTCGACGCTCATCCTCGACGCGGCGCTCCGTGCGGACGCTCGGCTGACCCCACTGACCCGCGGCCGCCGCCAGCACCGCCACCGCCGCCGCCGCGGGGGCGGGACTGCGAGAGAGCTGGCAACCCTGCGCGCACCTGGCGGTCCAGCCCCGCTCCCGACCGCCCCTCCCCTCCCCGCTTCACTCGGCGTCTCCGTCTATCCTCCTCAGGTTGGTTTCTCGGCCTCCGCCGCCACCACCGCCGCCACCGCCACCGCCACACAGTCACAGTCACAGCCACAGTCACAGTCACAGCCACAGCCACAGCCACAGCCACAGCCACAGCCACAGCCACCAGCACCATCGCCACCAGCACCATCGCCACTGCTATCACCGCCGTCACAGACGATTTCGCGGTTGGCGCCGCCGCCCGCGACCCGCCGCCGCCCTCTGCCCCGCCCCCGCCGCCGCTTCTCACGCGCGCCGTGCTCTACTCGCACGACGCCGCCGCCTCCGCCGCCGCCGCCGCCGCCGTTCATGCGGCGCGGGCCGCGTGCGTCGATGCCCTAAAAACCCGGCTGACTCCTCTCGGTCGTCTCGTAAATTGCTTCGGCGTCGTAAATCGAAACTGCGCCCTCGTGCAATATTTCTCGCGCACAATTTCGCCGAGCTTCCTTGAACCAGAGTCCAGTTTTGGCGCGTGTGGATCGTAAGGTCAGTGTGTGGGTAATTTTGCAGGGGTTGCGCAACGGGGCGGGCTTTACTACGGGAACTACCTAGTAACTCTGACGCGGCGCTGAATCAGAGTTCATTTAACCTGGCACTACATCGCGATGTTTACCTTTGTGGGAAAGTTTCTGGAGCTAAATATACGACACAAATCCAAACATAATATGTCTTCTTATTATTTTTTACCACCAAAGTTTGTCGAGAGTAGATTAGGTATATTAACTGGAATAATTTATGTACAGAACGCAATGACTGTTTAAGTTATCGTTCTATTAACAGAAAATATATTTTCGTTCATGGTAAGGAAAGTCAGCTTCTATCTATACTAAAATATATCCAATATTTAATATTGTTCATAGACGAAAATACTCATATGCATGTGCACTCTGTACACGAAATACAATAACCGTAATTAGGAAACATATCATTACGTCTTATCTTTTGTGGATCAGTTACTAATGAAAATTCACTACTTTTAAGGAACAAAGTGCTAGGAGCATAAAGAAAATGGATTTATGCTTTGCAGAATGTATCCTCCCCGTCGTACAGAGCGCGTGGGCGATGCAGGCAGCGCGCCTGCGAGGTCTCGGTTCGCCGGATAATGCGCCAGCTCCTTGCGCAAGCTCCTCCCCCGGCGGCGTCCCCTTCACTTCCCCATCGACACTTCTCTCTGCGGCCGACGGGCGCCTCACTGACTCAAGTCTCCGCCCCCGCGCTGCCCCCGCCTCGCACCTGCCCCGCCACACCGCCCCCGTCCTGGCCCCGTCCCGTCCCGCCCTCCCCTCGCCCCACCCCGTTCCTCCTCGCCCCCTGCCTCTCCCCCGCCAGCTTCTAATTTTGCTTGTTTATCGCGCAGTGAAGAATAGAAAGCACTGGCGCAGACATTTCGCAATATTGCACGTTTTTACATTCACTATCTATTCCCTATCTAAAGGGATCGACTCATATATTCTAGTTCTATAGTTAATTCCTATGCAATTACAATATTTTGGAGGCACAGAGACTTCAATATATGCGTTTGTTGTTTCATATATTAACTTACAACTTCACATGGCGAGGATCGGTTATATTTGGAATATATTCTTATATTTGGAAATTTTCTCATTATTCCTATGTTGAATTCATTGAACTGAGTCGATCTTTTAATTGATTGATCTACTGAGCAATTTGTAGATCATATATAGAGATGGCAATAAATATATGAAAAAAAGTTCATAGTGACACTAATCAATGTCATTTGAATTACATTATTTGAAGCCATTATTGCTTGGGGCAGTATCTCTAGAATTTATTTAACTTTGCTCAATGACGCTTCTCAGAATGTTTATTAATCTTTAAAAAAGGTTTCAAACGTCCCCATTGAATTTGCATAAGCACTGCCTCAATTATTTGAAGTTTGCGATATAATCTTCTGATAGAGTATGTTCAAGGTAAAACGATTAAAATTACCTAGACCATCTACCCTCATAACTGATACAATCTTATAGAGTTAGTTCAAGCAGAAAAAAATGGCTGATTCAAATAGGCACCCTCTTGATGGGCTAATACGTCGCTTGGAGAAGGTGATTTTTCCAATTGCAATTTGAAATTTGATTCATTCGAGAAGTAAATTAATTTTCTCTTTAATGGATAATTATTGGGAGATGTTTTTAATGAAGAGGAATCAACAATTTGAGTTCCTATTCGAAAAATCGCAGGTGTGGAATTTGTCTTTGAGAGGAATTCCTTTACATTAGTATATTACAGGTATTCAATTTACATTTTCACTTACAGCATATTCCTCGCGATGGGGATGCCTCACTTCTTGTCAGGGCTATTTGACCGTAGGTCTACACCTCCAAGCTTTCCTCTGAGATTGTAAATCTGAGGGATAAGGGATTCGAAGTATCTTGGAGCATATTGTATTTTCCAACACATTACGGATATTGTAAGAAAATATCTGATAACTATTTCTTTGAACCACGTTATTCTCGTTCATGGGCATATTATACTGCCTATTCATCTCAAATCACGATCTTCGTTAACTTATTACTTGGGTGATAACAAAATACAGGTCCAATTTTGCCAATCAATAGAAAGTTAGAACGTTTTCACTTGTATATCTTTGGTTAAAAATAGTGTATTGTTTTACACAATTCATTACCATGCGCTTTTTAATAATGAAAAGTTACTTAAAAGCATGTATTACGCCAGATTTGTGCTGTTTGAAGCTGTATGGCCATTTCCATACCTTCAATAGTCTTACACTATAATTAATGCGTTTGATGAAATTAATTTTCCTTCTCATATTTCTCTCTTCCTAATGAGGAAATGATGGAGAGTTGTTAATTGAACTGAAGTGTCAAAATGTTTGAGTTTTAAATGACTCCGAGAAATCAATGCATAAGACCATTTCTCAATCTAAGCCATTAAAAAGAGCGCAATCATATAATTAATGGAGCTTAAGAGACAATTCATATCTTGAAAACTGTCAGCAGTGAGAACGAGACTTCATTTGCTACTCTTACCTGCCAACGCTTCACTGCGCCACGTTCATCTTCTGGAGTTGCCAACGATGTATACCCACAAATGCCGGCCGTGAGTAGGGATGTGGCATCAATTTCCATGTTTTCAGAATATTGATGTTTTTGTAGAAATCGGTGTTTTGTGATCAATGTTTTTTTCTTTTCCGATGTTTTATTTCTGAATGAAAAATTCACATCAAACAACTCTGTAAAAGTTAATATATGAAATAGTAACTGATGGTAATTCTGTTGTTGTTGTTGACGGTAATAGTTAGTAGTGTTGGAACCAAAGGAACCTTTTTTGTACTACCTTCTTCGACCAAACTCGCTCGCGTGAGATGACCTCCATGCCTTTGTATTTCCTCTTTCTCCATGTTCATTCGCACATTGAGATATGGTCAACAAATACGCTGTGGGCGTAGGATATGCCCCTTCTCGTGCTTTGGCGAATTGATAAACACGAACATCAAAGTTTAATGCATAGGAATTCAATGTTAAATGATACTCAACCAACTTGAAAACATCGATATTGAAAAACATCGACGGTTTTTATTCGATGCATTTTTAACATTGATATTTCCATTTTGAACACAGACGTTTGTCAATATCGATGTTTTGTTATCGACGCCGCATCACTAGCCGTGAGCAGCCGTTGAGCGCCTGTGCGCAACACGCGGCGTTGAAAGCGCAAGTGGCGTGGGCGGGCGGGGCAGGTGGCGCGGCAGAAGCACCGCTCCGCGGGAATAGCCCCTGTCACACCGCGTGCTTCTCCCTTTCTCAGGAGTCGCCCCGCCAGCCCCTCTCCTTTCCCCGTCCCGCCCGTCCCGCCCGTCCCGCCCGTCCCGCCCGTCCCGCCCGTCCCGCCCGTCCCGCCCGTCCCGCCCGTCCCGCCCGTCCCGCCCGTCCCGCCCGTCCCGCCCGTCCCGCCCGTCCCGCCCGTCCCGCCCGTCCCGCCCGTCCCGCCCGTCCCGCCCGTCCCGCCCGTCCCGCCCGTCCCGCCCGTCCCGCCCGTCCCGCCCGTCCCGCCCGTCCCGCCCGTCCCGCCCGTCCCGCCCGTCCCGCCCGTCCCGCCCGTCCCGCCCGTCCCGCCCGTCCCGCCCGTCCCGCCCGTCCCGCCCGTCCCGCCCGTCCCGCCCGTCCCGCCCGTCCCGCCCGTCCCGCCCGTCCCGCCCGTCCCGCCCGTCCCGCCCGTCCCCGCTCCTCGCACCTCATCATTCACCGATCCATTCCTCCCCGTCCCATCCTTCCCTCCCCATCTCCCACCCCACTCATTACACCCCGCCCCACCCACCCATCCCTCCCTGTCTCCCACCCCTGAGAAATGTTCCCTACCCACCCCGCCGAACCACAGTACGTGCCACGCCCTACCATGCCGTTCCCCGCTCACTCCGTCCGAGAACTGTGCCTCGCTCCTCACTTCCCCACCACTCGCACCACCTCTCAGAATCTCCCCCATCTCACCCTACTCCTCCCTGACCCCGATCCCCTGCCCTGCCTCCACTCAGTGATCAACCCCGCCATGGTCTCCGCCCTGGTTTCCTCCCTCCTCCCCCACTCACACCTTCCACTCCCCCCATTCGCCCTACCCGCTCCACCTCACCCTTTTCTTCCCCGCCCCACCCCACCCCACTGCGCGGTGGGTGCCTTAAGGAGGAACCTGCTGCGCCCCGCGGAACGAGTCGACTCCTCTCGTGTCGTCCCGCCTTGCACCGCCGAGCAGCGCGCGTGGGCGACCTCGCATGCCCTCTCGCGAACCACCTGCTCCCGGGATTCGTTCCGCCGGGGAGAACCGGTGGAAACGTTTCGTTTCTCACATACGTCGAACGAACGGATAATACCTTAAGTACAGGACTTCTCGAAGCCAATTCGCTGTGGTCTTTGGAAACGCTTTCAGGGTGTTCGCCTTTGCCTCTTTCCACAAACGTATTACATGTTGAAGACCAACGTTCTGAATGTACGAAGTGTTATGACACATGAGACAGTTTTCAATCACTTTTCGGATGTCATGGGTTCGGTTTTAGCACTTACGAGCCGATCCGTTAAGAAATTTAAAGCACTTCATGAGTGAGAAATAGAGAATATTAGTGAATACAATATTTTCGTTGCTGGCTACCGTGTCTAATAATTCATTTCTTTAACCGTGATAAATGAGGTGGAACCATTGGGGTTGACCTCTCCCTCTTCCTCTACTTTTGCGATTCGTTCCACTTGAAGTTGAAGTTGATCCTGTTGAAGAAACGCTGGAATCACTTGCTGACGGGAAGTAGAAGGGTTCGGTGTTTCTTTCTTATGAAGGAACGATTAATGTATTGATTAATACCATAGAGGATTTTAGGAGCCCATCGTTCATACCTGTTCTTAATTTTTTACGGTTTTCAAAATGCCAAGAGTCACGAAAGAGGAGGGTTTAGCACAAAAGTGTAGGTGTTTTCTTTTTTCGTGGAACTCCTTCCTGTTTGCAGATAGAAACTTCTCTGACCGGTCGAGCCAGAATTACATACCACGGATTTCCTCGGTGAAGGAGAACGAATTTTTCACCGAATCTCTCTCGTATGTACGTTAATGCGTACAAAATGTTATCTCTGCGGAACTATTTTATATTTATATTGCAGTTTATATTATTTAAAGAGAACTCTTTCATTGCAAATAAAACGGTGCGTGTGCATTTTGTGAAATGAGATATTTTGAAAAAATGTATAGCATTTTCGTGGGAGTATGCACAAAATAATCTTTGATGAAAATAATAAATGTGAATTTTGGGAAAATATTCATGATTTGTTTTTGTTAATAATTTGAAATATTGCTATGAAACGGGAATATTCGAGAATGTGCATCTCCAGTTTTGCATCGTTCTGGTGGCTTGTAGTTGCAAACGTGGATGTAGAAACTTCGCAGACCTATAGGTCGTGAAGCGAGTCCCGAAATTGTGCAGTCCAATTTTAAAACTCATAGTTTGGTCGAAGCCACTTGCTGAATAAGAGTTCGAGAGTCTGGCAGATCTAATCGTTTCTGAGGTTTAATTCAATCAATTGAGTCGGATGCCGGATTCCTCCTTAAGACAGGAAACGAAACTCGCTTCTTCCGCACTGCTTGCACTCCCAACCGCAGAGTCAAGCGATGCACTGTCTCGCATTTCCATATGGTCCATCCGCATTGGTCGTAAAACTCTCCGACAAACCGAAGTTGCGGGGTGCTACAAAATGCTGTGAGGCTTTCGAAATTTCGGGTGGAATAACTAGCCTAGGCAAGTTTTATGGATTTTTGTAAGAAGGAAAGACAGCTTGGCTACTGCTGACAACAGGGCCTTACACTTGTGGCGTCATACGGATGTATTAAAACACAGACGAGGGTGGGTAGAATAATCAGTTGGTTTATTAATAAAAAAACACTGACCGAAGTCGTAAAACATCATAACACTGCCTTCTACTAACTAAATAAATAGAGCCCACCACAAGAAGTGATATTACAGTGCGGCTACCACACCGCCAAACAACAAACGTTTCCCCTCGGTGTGATGCACCGCTCTGCCGAGACAAACCTACATGTCTCACGAATGACGACAAACTAATGCCGGCTTCCCCTCCGCGTGCTAGTCGCACAGCCTCCTGCTCACACAGCTCGAACTACAGAAAAGAAGAAAATGGGGCGTTCGTCACCCGGCTTTTAAAGGCGCCCTGGCGTCTTCCCCCGCCACCGTTGCCGTCCCAGTACCTGAGAACGACGCTACGCGCTCGGAATAACCGATGCGTCATTGCGCGTCACCACGCCAATGTCCAGCCCTTTGTTCAGCTTCCGGTGAAATTCTACCGTCTGCGCGTTTGAGCGTGCATGACGCTACACACTCAATTCGTCAATGGGTTCATTCATTAGCTAATTAGTGAATAATTTTCATCGCCAACTCTTGCAATGCCATCGCTCTACATGTCATTCATTTGTTTCTCGACGTGAAAAAGCTGGTCCCATCTTAGAGTAACCCCTCTATAAATTGTGATCATTCTGCAGTTCCTACGCCGATTTCAATTCACCATAACGTACTTAACCCTTAGCTACCAGCAATATGTATTCACATCGTTAAAATAAAAAACCGTAGTTTGTCTAATCACGTATGTAGATATGTGGAATTAAAATCCGTACAAAAACGGCTTGATCTCGACTGGTAATAAACACGTGAAACCGCGGATATGAAATTCACAAACCCTCTCGTTTTCACCAGCCCCGGCGCGTGCTCTTGACTGACATATCGGCCCGGGCGAACTGCGATAGCGGGCTGTGCGTCAGCCTCTGAATGGGACGCAGCGGCGTAAGCTGCTTCGCCCCCGCGCCGCCCGCCCGCCCGCCCGCGTGGAAAGCCCCGCGCGCACGCCCCCGCGCGCAGCTATCAGAGCAGAAAGGAGACAAAGGCGTCGAGTCGCGCGCGCCGCTTCTTCCCTTGCGCGCGGGGAGAAACCGCCGCGCTTTCCCTGCGCGCGGGCGATGCGCGGCGATAAGCCACCCGGGCGGAGGGCGGGGGGGGTGCATACGGGGAGGGATGCAGATTTTATGGAGATAACTATATTGCACTCCTCTCATGGAGTTTGCGTTAAATGATCCGAGAAGTAAGGTATTCGAAACTTAGGAAATGATTGCTTAATAGTTATTGAAGCTCCTAGGTGGTTAAAAGGGTTCGATCCAAAGGTCCTTGGGCATTTTGTCGGAGGAGATGGATACGGATGGATAAGGAGGGCAGAGGGGATGCATCCTGGAGGAATGCAGATTTTATGGAGATAACTATACGGCTACTGCATTGCACTCTTCTCATGGAGTTTGCATTAAATGATCCGAGAAGTAAGGTTTTCGAAACTTGAGCAAATGATTGTTTAATCGTTATTTAAGCTCCTAGGCGGTTATAAGGGTTCGATCCAAAGGCCCTTGGGCTTTTTTCGAAGGAGGTGGATGCAGATGGATAAGGAGGGCGGAGGGAATGGATATTGGAGGGATGCACATTTCATGAAGATACCTGTACGTCTACTGTGTATTCGTTGCACCCCTCTCATGGAGTTTGCGTTAAATGATCCGAGAAATAAGGTTTTCGAAACTTGAGGAAATGCTTAATAGTTATTTAAACTCCAAGGTGGTTATAAGGGTTCGGTCCAAAGGCCCTGGGGCTTTTTGTCACCGTGCGATTATTAGAAACAGTCAACGCCCGTGCTGCGTTCAAGATTTTTTTAACTTGTTTTAATGATTCAGATTTACTAATTAACTAAATGTTAACTTGACTCGGTTTGTCCTTTCATATTTCCCTCCCTTAAGTCCCCCTATAAGACAACATATAGCATTATTCAAGTTTTCATATTTTCCTCGTAACCACAATTCTGTCGACCCAGGTAATTTATGCAGCTCCGTATCGAAGACAATAACTATATAAGGTATAAGTATAAAAATAAATGCATTTTTGTGATCATAATTTTACTCGTTGAACGTCTGTCAAAAATTAACTGCTGTGTTTGTTTGAAGACAGTGCAGTTTGTCTACTGATGTAAAGCAGATGATCGGAGAAGGGTGAAGAGAGGTGTTTTGGTGAAGGATATAGTAGTCGAAACCGAGGAAAGGGAAAATGTCGTTGTTTACAAAACTTACGGAAGGTATGAATAAATGATGTGAACGGAAACGGTCTTGATAGAAGTGGAAAGAATTTGAATCAGCGAATCATGAGAAGACAGACTGATGGTGAGGTAGCGGCCTGCGATACCTCGAAGGGCGTACTCCAATTGCATCTCGCGACCAACTTTTCCTAAGCCTTCTACCTACCTTTCCAAATGGCATAGCCCGATTGTACCCCCTCGTGAGTACAAGGATGAGCTCTCCTATATATCTTCTTCCAAAATCAACCTCCCGCTTTTATATTTGAGGAACTTGAAAGAACAAGTCATGGATTTTGACTACACCACGAGATAGAGGATTTTTTTTCTAAATTTAGCAACAGGTTTTAATCCACTTTTTCTTTACCAGGCCCCTGCTATAAGAGTTTTTCTGGCGAAAATTCCCCGTTTTCCGGCGCACGATTACATAACTTTCTCTTCTTACGAAGTATTCGTAAGGCGAGAAAGTAAAAAACAACAAATGCTGTCTGTTCATTTGTTTCAAACAAAAGTTTGTTCATTTTGCATAACTCTAGTATCGTAAAGGTCAGTTACAGTAAAGAAAGCTTGTTTGGAGTTAAACTGTACTGATTGTTCTTAATTTACTGTGGTCACGGGGTAAAAGTTCGTAAGACAATTTTTGGCGAAATTGGGTAAAGTATTGAAACTACAAGTTAAGTGTCCATATTTTATTTTAGTAAAATGACCGAATTCAAATGTTTCCTCGTTAACGAGAAAAAAGCGTTGGGAAATAGCATTGAGTGTAGGGAAAAGCGTTGGCTCAATAATCTAATCCTTGTTTTCTCCGAACTAAGATTTTTGACTTAAGAAGTTTTAATCCGTAACCACAGATTTATTGAAAACCTTAAAACATGAAGAATTAAAATCGGTAAATTTTACTTCGACTGCATACACAGTTCCGTCGCGTTTATCTGTGTTCAAGGTTTTCTCTCGCGATACTCAGAATGGAAACTTACTACATCGTTTTCTTGTTGAGGTATTCTTTCATTTTTAGACAATCCAATTAAATACTATCAAAGCTTGATGAAAATATCAGTCTACATTATTTGAGTTAGTTGAAGGAGGGTATCCCGATTCATTACTTTAAATAACTTCATGCAATAATATAAGAGGATGTTACAACCGGTTGTAAGATATATAGGTCTTCAACTGACTAATTGAATAAAGAATGATTTTTCTATTAAGTTTGATATATTTTAATTTGATTGTCTCAAAAATGAAAGGATATCTCAATAATTGAATGTATAATATATGGACAATCATTCAACAGAACTAAATTGTTTCCTTCTTCACCGTTCCAAAGCACCTGATGGGATGCATTCGGGCAACGCCTTCTCAGGTATTCAAAAGTGAAACGGGATTAACTGGGAAGCGGGTGTGAAGGGAACCTGACTCGGGATGCAATCGGGCAATCCCCTGCGAGTGCCAGCTGCCGCTTTTCGCTCTCCTTATCCTCCATCGCTTCTCGCCTCCTTTCGCGATCTACCGCGCCTTGCGATTTGGTTTATCTTGCTGTGAGCGGTTTTCGTTACGCGTCTTAAGGGGCGAACTGTTGTGTGGTGTGTGTAGTAAAGCAGATAATCTGATCATCCTTCAATTCATTGTTATATGAGGATGTTTCGTCTTAGACATGCTGAAAGTGAAGTAATTGCACCTATGAACAACGGTAGTATGTTTCCTTTTTTACCCATCAACTTGTTTCTTCACTAGAGATAAAACATAATATGCTTTTCTAACAAGGGAAATGTATAAATTACGAATGCAATAGGCTCCTGTACCTAACACGATTCTATGCATTATATTATTAGTCAATTATGCATTTTATTAAATTTTAAATTCGTGTGATAATAACGTCCTTTTATCATTGACTGAAACATTTATTTGACATAATGATCACGATTAGAAGAAGGAAAGCATGTTTTGATGACTATGTCGTTTTTCAAATATCATACTTATCGATTTTAGAAGAGACTATTCCGATTAATTAGTTTATGTAACCTCATGCAACAGAAACAAACTACGTAAATTAATTGAATTTTCAGGTGTTTGTCGTATTGAAAGGATCGTTTAGGTAACAAATTGCTTGTTTCTAAATAGATACATTTTTAATTCTATTTTTCACAGTAAACCTAACTATTTCAATAAGTATATCTCACATATTATTACATATAATGTCTTTTGGGTAATTTTAAAACACAGTTCACTTTCTGAGACTTCCATCAAGGCGATATATCAAGGCGAAGTACGTAAGTTTATTTAAGTATATCAGTATGTTTCTTGGATATTTCGAACAGAAAATGACCATGTGACTTTGTCACGCAATTCAGGTAAACTTTTACGTGAACTTTTATAAGTTATACTTGTTCTTTTCTTTAAATAATTAATCTTTAAACGGCTCATTTTGAATATCACATTTACTTATATTAGATCATTCATAATGACTCCAAAATTCAAGAGAACAATTTGTATTAAAATAAATTGGGCTACGTATTGTTCTCAGGAACTTGGATTATGACGCAAAAGTAAACATCGTTTAAAATAAATATACAATTATCAATTACAAGTCGTGCTACAAACTGAACATTAAGATTTATTGAAACTTAAATTTATTTTTCTGTTAATTAGAAATTTAGTACGTCGCGTAATTAACTATCGCCCTGTAAACGGATTTGACTAGGCTATTAATTTATAAATTACGTGCTGAGTCCATCGTGAGCTTTCGAATGAACTCCGAGTTTCAGAATGGATGATTATTACTTCCCTTTTAATTACCCACCTCTGTCGCCACTTTCTTCGTGTGCGACGCGACCTGAGTGGCTTTTGGAGGAAACCGAAGCAGTGAAAGTGAGTCCGTTGAGCCAGGAGCGCCCCGGCCATGCTGCGCCGCATTGCCCTCCTCGGGCGCAGGGTCACTGTCGTCGTGGGGACGCGAGCAGCCGAATTCCCCATAGATAGATAGATAGATTGATTGACTGATTGATGATTTGCTACGCGTCAATTACGAACGTCGTTAGTGCCGTAAGTGTAGTGCACGTTTTTATCGTGGCAGGTGGTAGTGATCTTCCCCCGCTTCATGATCCGCTGTTACCTTCTCGTCAGCTTGCGATTTTCCCTCCACCAGGTGTCTTCCACCAATGGGATTCAGCCCCAACCGGGACAAGCTATAGGCTTCTGAGTGGTCTCCCGGCATGTGTGGAAGTGCAGTGAGAGTAAGTGTAAGTAAGTATAAGTGAGTTAAATAAGGGGTGAAGTTAGGATAAGGAAGAGGAAGGAAAAATCGCGCGCGGTCCGTTGCACGTTTTCTTCGGGTACTGCTTCGGGATTCGCCTGGTGTTGATCGGAGAAACCATAGAAACCACCGGTCAGAGATGCCTGCTGCTATAATTCTCCTCCAGTCAGGGGCTGAATTCAACCTAGCTATGTAGCTAGTGTCAAAAATCTTGCGACCGTCGACCCCTAGGACCTGCCGGCCAGAGGCACTGCACTGACATCAATTGACGGCCTGAGCCGGTACCGAATTCCTGGGTAACGACCGCCGCAGCAGGCACTTTTCCGGACGCGTATTGCGCGCCGGGGATCCGCGCCTCACGCGGCAATCGCCGCGAATTATGGGCGGTTTCCCATTTCGCGCGGCGGCCGGTGAATGCTTTTCACATCCCATTGGCACGGGCAGCCCGGACGCGGATTCCTGCTTGCGACGTGGAGTTATCTCCTGCTCGTTTTTGTTTTCGCTGTGTGCAGTGCTGGAGTTAGACAAATTTGGGTCCGGGGCAATGTTGAAGCTTTGCTCCTCCCTCCCAGAAAAAATTAAAAATGTGGAAGTTATCCGAAGGAACTGTAGGAGTTATTTTATTACAAGAAATAACAAAACTTTCGTTTAAGGTAGAAAAACGTTTTGGAATTATATTTTAAATTATAGTTTAAGTAAAAGTATGTATTGTTTTATCACTTAATACAATCTCCACGATAAGATTAAAACGCTAAAAAGATGTGTTTAGTTAGTTTTTAATAAAATCTCTTGTTAAATATGTTAAATAATAAATATGAATTTCAGTAGAAACTTTTTTATGTTGGCGTCATTTGACTAATTTCATAGAGTCCTTATCAGTAATAACTGTGCCTATTTGAGGTAAAAAAGTAATTGAAAAGTTTATGAACTATCAGACTACTGTACTGCGACTTACAAAATCATAAGAATGATTTTCTCGAGTTCTAATTTATTTTTCAATTTTTAACTAATTTTCTTCATTAGTTCCATGATTGGCCCTCTTGACTTGCGAGGCCCCGGGCGACCGCCCGATCTGCCCATGCGCTGGCACTGGCTGACCCTGCGCTGGCACTGGCTGTGTGCGAGGTAGTGTTCGTCGTCAAGGCTCTGCCGATGTTTGATAGTTAAAACTGTCACGAGGACAACATTTGAAAAGAAAGACCTCTTAAGAATTATGTTATTTACATTTGAGTTAGCACGAAAAGATTAATGAATTTTGTACAATAGAAAACTCATTTTCATAAGAAAATTATTTAAAATCAAAATGTTATCAATGCACTGTAAAGTAGTATGGTTCAAGAATACTTTGAAGTACAATATTTCGATGTACCTTTATTAGAAACTGACTGGCAAATGCAATGATACTTGGAATATTCTTCATTACATTGCTTATGTCTGATGAAACGGACAAATAGTAAGCTAAACTTTTATAACACTTGCTGTTGGTTAAGTCGGATATGACCATATTGTAATACTCTATATAGACGTTAAAGAATATTGTAAAAAGTATTGTAATAATATTGTAAACAATATTATAAACAATATTCTTTCACGTCGTAATATTTTCGAGGCAGGTTTCTTAAGGGATTTACTTTCTTTATGAAATTTGCCCAAGAAATTACGGTTTAGCAGTATTTTCCAAATGAAGTGTACTTTATTTCTATCATTTGTGTATGCCTGGGTATTCTACTTCATTTACTATTAAGTGCATGGATAAGGGAAATAAGAGTCGCTTATCGAAAAGAATGAACCAGTCTCGTCAATCAGTAGTGTTAGAGCAAATATAAATACTGATGATTCAATAGGAGAGCTTTTTCTCTCAATACTAAGAATAGAGATTATCGTCGCATTTCATGAGTCCCGTTATGTCTACAAGAAATTAATATGTACAGTTATTGTGTAGCTGAGAACGTTCCCAGTCGCACTATCCAAACGATCGCAACCTCTCGTGTTAAGCTGTATGCTAGACCACCGACGGCGATGAACATGAACCCACAACGCCAACCTGCCTCGTTTCCGCAACGAGCACCTGCTGAACACGCCCACCCTGCGTCCCCTCTCCACCACCCCTTCATCCTCTCATCTTCGTGACTCCTCGCGTTTCATCTCCTCTCTCTCTCTCGCGCGCGCTCTCCCTCCCTCTCTCTCTCGCGCGCGCTCTCTCTCCCTCTCTCTCTCGCGCGCGCTCTCTCTCCCTCTCTCTCTCGCGCGCGCTCTCTCTCTCCCTCTCTCCTCCTTTCTCTCCCTCTCTCCCTCTCTCTCTCCGCACATCCAGCCAACACACTTCATCGCCACCGCATCCATCTCCATTTCATCCATCGCCTTCCCATCCATCACCTCCCTCCCATTACCCTTGCAATCACCACGT
>JAHLJT010000631.1:199687856-199974378 GCA_031308135.1 Acheta domesticus | reverse complement strand
TTATTAAAGAACTCAATATTCAGAACACATTTTATTTGAAGAAAAATCTCTATCTTTCATTTTTGTAGTTGGAGAAAGACGCCGAAAAAATTCAAACTTTCACAATTTTTTCGAAAATTCAGAGCCTCTACGGTGAAATCGGACCTATGCATGTTAAAAAGTGTATTTTCCTCTATTCAGAACAAGAAATTTAAAAAAATTTGAGCCTTTTTGAGAAAATGTTGAAAATCCCCGGGGCTTCATATAAGTCCTCGAAATCTCGAGGAGGTTAAAGGATCTTTTTCAAAATCACAAAGCTTCGACTAGAATCAGATCGATTGGGGAATATCAATTTTGAAGAAAATCGACCGAACGGTTTAGGCGCTAGCGTTGACCAGACGGACAGACGGACAGACGGACAGACGGACGGAATGCGTCAATCGATTTTTAGTATAAAGAAGCAACAAATCATGGATTTTGACCACACCACGAGATAGAGGATTTTTTTTCTTAATTTAGCAACTGGTTTTATCCACTTATTCGTTTTCACGGCCGGCAATTATTTTTTTCCGCCGAAAATTGGCAATTTTTTCGCGCAGCATTACATAACTTTCCCTATACTATGTATATCACTCCGTGTATACGTACGTATACGGGAAGTAAAAATCCCGTCTTCGCAGAAGATTTCAGCACTAGTTAGAAATTAATATACTCGTATGAAACAACAAAGTATTGGTTGAAAAGTTTCATTACAGTTACTTCGATAAATAATATTTTTAGTTGGTTTATATCCCCATGGACGCATGAGATTTTTTCGCGGTGTGTGTGATTATAGTAAACGTGAAATTTGTGTCTACTGTTACACGCACTTACGAGTACATAGAGATATACCAAACATCCCAAGGGGAAAAATGATACAAAACATAGTGGACAATGACAAACATAGTGGAATAACGTATTTACAAAGACGACATGTGGTACCCATATTGGACGCAACGAAAATAAAACGCCGATGATCCAAACCAAATTCAGCTCAGAAATATTCGAGATTGTAATAGTAAATTTTGGACATTGGATACTCCTAATAGAAAAAATATATTCACGATGCGGGACGTGGAAACGTGGCTGAGTTTAAAATACAATTTTTTTATTAGGTTGAGTCATAAAAAACTTGGGGAAGGATCGATGACAAATGGTTTTAATATAGTGTGTTGACGTCAGTACAGGACAGATTAGTGACTCCTGCAGACGGTTTCATGCCAGTTATAAAATTAGCATTGGAAAATTAAAAGACAAGTGAAATTAGAGGTGACACTTTTTTTGTAGAACCAGAACTTTGCCAGACGGAATTTCGGATTCGGTAACAAACGCTTGCTGACGATATTCTAAAACCCGGAGGATGACGCTCGAAGAAATATTCAGATACGCGAGATAAATTATCAGAGTTTCAAACTAGAGTATGTTGCAGGGGAAATTTCATTTATAGTTAATTTTTTTGTGTGTGATGGAAATTTTCTAAGTAATGCAATATTCTTTTTCCTAAGCAATATTATTTTAAAAGCAAATTTCCCTATCCCTAAGCAATATTTCTTTTCGAGGAGAAGGACTTTTAGCCAAACGCAAGTGCAAAAACCAGTCAAATAGAAATGTCCATTAGAGACATTCGTGAGGGTAATCAATTGTAACTATTTTAAGTAATATTATTAGTTTAGGAAATTATATATATATAATTTATATATATATATATATATAATATTGCTTATTTAATAATTTATTGGTATCACGGTAAAAGGTCCCCCCCGATAAGATATTAAAAGTTCCCTCACCAAATTACATATGAGTGGTTACACTATAATTCTACATAAAAATAATATTTTTGAAAGGTTTCTTAGCCTCCGTCCTGCCACCCATACCCATATACAGCCAAAACGTGTTTTTTTAATTTCATTTTTTTCGACACTGAACACTATTTTATCAGACTGAAAAATATATGATAAATAAGAACACAACTTGGACTATCAGAAAATATTTTCAATATTTTCTCAGGCCCAAATTCGAACACAAAAAAAATATTTTCGAGAAAAATTAAGAAATATTTTTTACTGTGTCTTAGAAGCCTGGAACAGGCTTGAAAAAAATGTCAAAGGTCCTCTTTACACACAAATTGTTGTGTATTTTTTCAGATTTTTCCGATTACTGGGTGCAGTTAAAAAAATAAAAACCATTTTCCCGCCTTTAAAGCCCTGGACTTTCAATATACTTTGAAACTGACTGCAACGGTTCTCTGCTTTGTTTTAAGTGTTTATTATACATTTGTATACTTGCTGTATCACCCACTGAAGTTTTGATTTTGGAATCGAGCCTGTTCCAGGCTTTCTAAGACACAGTAAAAAATATTTCGTGATATATTTTTTTCGAAAATATTTTTTTGTGTTCGAATTTGGTCTTGAGAAATATTGAAAATATTTTTCTGATAGTCAAGTTGTGTTTCTTATTTATCATATTTTTTTCTGTCTGATAAATAGTGTCCATTTGTCGAAAAAAATTGAAATTAAAAAAACACGTTTTTGGCTGTATAGGGTGTGGGTGGTAGGACAGGGCTAAGAAACCTTTCAAAAAATATTTTTTTATGTTAGATTATAGTGTAACCACTCATATGTATTTGGTTGAGGGGAAACTTTTTACCATCTTATCGGGGGGGACCCTTTATATTCAGATTAGAGAGCGACAATTTTCAATTCTAACATCAAGATACAAGAACAGAAGATTCCCCGAGGACTTCAAAGAATCTTCGTGGAAAATCCACTTTGCCACGAATTGTTAGCGCCGCGGAATACGTCGAGCAAACAAATACAAACAATTCTTTACAAATAGAATATCAGATAGACATGTAAAAGTCCTTAATAAATGAAAGCAATTAATATTTCTATAAAATGACATGCCAAGAAAAGTAATTGCACTAAAGTTAGGGTTGAAAATACGAATGACAAAGTTTAGTTCATAAAATGTGGAATTCAATGAAATTCTGTAATCTAGTTTTATTGAGAAAAAGGCTGATTTGTTTAATAGTTAGACTTCGCAGTCCTATTTTTTTTTGACAGAAATAGTTTTCAGAGAATACCCATCTTGTACGAGATGATCGTCGATCGTTGTTCAATTATGTAAGAAATTTGGAGTTGGGAGTTTATTTTAACAAAAATTAAATTGTTTCAAGTTGAAAATATTTTGAAACGTAAATAATAATGTCTTCAAAGCACTTTCCCAGCAGGTGAATGTTTGTATAAATAAATATTAAAAACGTTTCATTGTAGTTTTCAACGTGGAGCACCCCAAGGAAAACGGTAAAAACGCCATTTTCTTATATGTGGCCTGCAAATTTTTTCTTCAAACTTTTGTAACGGATAGTGCTAATTACACTCTTTAGTATAATAAATAGCAAGTTTATTTTGAGTTGTTTTTTTTTCAAAAATTACATATTTGTAATTTTTTTGAAAGATCTCTCACATCTTTAATATGCACATTACCAGCGATTTGTAAAGATTATTATATTTGTGAGTGTATCGCTTCAAATAACTTCAAATAAAGTATTTTGAAAACTCAAACATTTTCTGTGAAAATGAGCTTCAAATTTCGCATTTTTAGTAGCGCTAAAACGCCATTTTCTCGTAAACGACACATAATTTTTAAAAGAACATTGCCATTCATGACTAGGTTTTTGTGTTCTATAATATTCTAAATTTAATGTTTCTACCAATAGGAAAATCGAAAAATTAAGACTATGACAAAAAAAATGTACTTTTGGCGGTGATAGATGACAGCTGGCAAGAAAGAGTTTGTGGCAATTCCAAATAGTTAGTGAAGACCCAAGGAAATAGAAAACTAAGACGGGAAAGTCTGTGCCATTCCGTAGCATCACTAGTTTAATGTTTGTAAATCTTTATGAAAAAGTTTTGGTATAAAATGTATTTTTAATAGGACACTTAAAAAGCTGGATATTCAACTTTGGAAAGAGGAATGGAGCTGAATTGTAAAAAAAATGGTTTTCTTATATTAAAAATTATTTCTAAATCTTTTTTTAATGAATTGAACAAAGCGCAATTCAATCCTAGCCTGCTGATCTGACTGATCATTCCAGCTGCCGATCTTTGCGAACAGCACTCGTAATTTACCGCTACAGTTATATCATAAATCCTTTGTGACACATGAGAGGCTGCTTAGTATTGTGTCTGGTCTGCCGTTTTCCTCGGGGGAGTAGTCGACGCAACTGCGGTGAAGTGTCCGCGTGGACTTCAAACAGTGCAAAATATAGATTCGGTAGAAGTGACTGACCCGCGCAATTGTAAAATAGTTTGGCGCCCGACCATGGAAACTACAACAGTACCCCTCGCTTCCACTTGCTGTGTTATCAGGCTTGGATTTATATAATTGATCAACCTACCCTTATAATTAAAATTCCACCCTAATTATAATTGTAAGTCTACCCTTATAACTGATTGCGGAATTCACATATAAAAAAATTGTTATTAGACCCACATTAATTTATGCCTATCCAATATGCCGTAATTCTGCTAAAACCCATTTCAACACCCTTCAGATTTCACACAATAAATGTTTTAGAAAATTAATCAATACATCACGGACTTGTAACAAGCTGAACCCAGGCTATTAGAGGGGGGGCGAGACCCGTAGAAAGTTACAATAATAAGATATTGTACATGCCGGATCGAAAAAACGAAAACCTCAAAAATATTGTTTTACGTCGTGTAGTAGTTATTTTCTAGAACAAATCAATTGAGGTTTGTAAATTCTGGAATAATATTATCACTAGTCCTTATAATCACAGTTAGTTAAACATGTTTCTGAAAATGTAATTGAAATGTTTTATATTTACCATGATCTGCACATGAAGTCTGTTGTGAACTACATCAGGAAAATCCTGTCCACTGCAACTTCAAATCGTAGTTCCCTACCAGTGCTCTGTATAATAGTAAAGAGATCACTGTTCATCACGAATAATAATAATCGCTGAACAATTTCGTAGACACATGTCAGACGACTGCTGCACATTTCGCGTATGTACACTCACTATTCTTAGGATTTAAAATATTCCTTAATCTTTGAACTTAATAAAACCCGCTATGAGACATTGACTGTGTCGATACATCTATTACAACTCTGAAAACAAAATGATCAACACAATACACTATATGAAATGTAGCAGGTCTTGAAAATGACGAAATGCACAAATAACCGTAGATAAGCGTTCATTCTAGTCATTTTAATAAATTAAAATTTAGGGTTTAAAATAGTAAGTCGAATTAAGAAAAGCATGTGAAAACACATCTAGAGCCAACTATCTTTTGTTTAAAACAAAAATTACGAAATTTGGTTTTGTAGACAGTTATTTCTAAACAACTTAGTGTTTTTAAGATATAGATAATTAAATTTGTTCAGAGTAGTCACCCGGACCGAGAATCAAACCCGAGTATCGTGGATTACGCCGGGTTGCTCTATCCACTGAGCTACTCAGATTACCAATTCTTTTATTATTGTTATATTGTTTGTTCGTTTTATGATATTCAGTTGTTACCATGTGTCACTACATTGCTTCTCCAGTAAGATGACAGAATGGTGACAATTGAATGTTATAGGTTATATGACAACTTTACTATTCGGTGGGGAAAAAATCGACAGTGTAATATATTTAAATTTTCCTTACTCATAAAAGTAAAGGAGCTCTGTTCCCTTTAGCTCACCCAGAAATTCAGCCTGTATTTCCTATATTTAATATTTTCTTTTCTTTTTTCTATCTTTGACAAATACTATCTCTACTCAGAATTTTACTTGTTTCTTTGAAATCATTTTAAAAATTAACTATCTTCTCACATGTAATACATAACTTTTGTCTTAATTTCAAGAAGGAAGTGAACTTCTTTAAACTTGGATTATGTTAAGCAATAGCAATGAGATACTTTCAACAATAAGAAATTCTTATATTATTTCACACTTACAACTAGCTCAGTGTGGCTCCTCTGACTGGTAATTTCATGTTTTTTATTTGTGCTATGCACGTTCCCACAGAACATAATAAAAATAAATATTTAACCCAGAAACGGATGGGTTGGATCTGTGAGACCCATGACATAACACAAACTTCAGCCAATCACAAACGGATAATACCAGAAACCATTCTCTCTACCTTTCTTTTATTTTCAAATGAAACCTTCAGTGTAATTGTTATTGCCATGTAAGTTGTATATGTGATTATAGTATGCATAATTTGTTTCCTGCTGGGTCTTTCACACCCAACCCATCCATTCATGTAACTGTAATCGTGTGGGTATGTATTCGCATTTTTAGAATTATTTATTATTGCAATATAGATAATTGTGTAATTTTTATGTAATATTATGTATAACTAAAGTCAAATTCAAATGTAATTTCAAAAATAAGTCAAAATTATCACTGGACTGATGAGGATGGTATAATTTTTGATCCTTCTTAAATTTATTTTTTGATAAAAATAAAAAATTGATAATATATTAACAAAATGTTTTCTTTTATATCAAAATAACATAATAAAATCCTCTAACAATGAGAACTTTATATAACACAACATGTAAAAACATAACAAAATATTTGCTATGTAATTCTTGTTTTTTAACCTGGGCCTCTCAGATCCAACCCATCCATTCGTGTTACATTTTTTAACCCATTCATTGCCGGGTTAATACTATGCAGTTGCCTGGCTCATCTATCCTTGGACACAAAGAGTTACTGAAAAAGTATTGACATGAATACTTCTTTAAAAAGTTTTGTGCATCATTACATAATTAGGTATAATCATTATTCATCTTATGAATCACGTGAAGATTCAGTATAGTAATTCACAGTATTTTATCCCTGTAGGAAGATGTCTTTAACCCTCCTCCTCCCAAATAAGATTTTTAGAATTCTTTGAGAATATTCTAGAAATATCTCATAAAATAATTGAATGAGCTGTTGGTTCCATCTGTAGGAATCATAAAGCTCCCCGAAAAAAAAATTTAAGTGCTATCCCCCTTCCCCTCCCCCTTCAAAAGAAACAACACATTTTTTGTTATTTCTCTTAGAATGTGCTCGAAAAATCCAGAACAAATTATCAATTTCCCATCAGTGCATCGAGACACATTGAATGACACCTCATTTGTTCCAAGCATTGAACTGGAAGACTTATAATAGTGAGTGAAGAATAAAGACAAACACATACAGGTTGCCCAATAATTATGAATAGAATTACCATTAATTTTGTATTCCTATTCTTAATATCAATTTAAAATTATCCATTATTACATTCTTTTTTGAAAAGTGATCAGAAATCTGTGTTAAAACTTGTTCTTATAATACCATGTTCATTAAATAAATCATATTTTAATTTTCCAATTCTGAATTAATACACATGTACTGAAAATGATATTGTAATGCAGATTTATTAAATACACTTATTTCTCATCTTTTTACTTTTCATGAATGATCTGCATGTATTGTTCTCATATTAATATTGATATCGCATATTAAACCACAAAAATATTCTGAAGAATGAAACTCTATGGTGAATTGAAAATAAGAATATTTAGTTTTTGGCTTATGTCCCTGTGAAATAAATGCTAAAATACACTACAGACATTATTTGAATACTAAACAATTTTATTATACATTTATACATTATGAACATTTAAGATACATTTTGCAGAGCTTCAAAATATTACAAGCAATTCTGTTTCTTTCAATATGAAACAAAATATGAACAAGAATACTAATTACTCCATAGTATGTGGTTAGAATAAACTTCACGAAACACTGAAATCAAACAACACTCCATTTATCTAACAAAATTGATTTCTTTTCCTGAGTAACTTTGCTGTGCCTTTCAATCTACGAGGTGCAATAAATATTATATTTGTGTATTTAAGGAACAGTGTTAACATAAATATCTTTGATTTCTATTTGGTAAGAGTGTTAAAATTATACACAACTCTCACAAAAGAGAAGATGAAGAAAGGCATTGTACATATAACTATAAAATTCTTATGCACATTGTATACATCAATTAACACAACATAACAAACATAGAATAACATGTTATTCACAAAGTAACATTATAAGCATTTGGTTCATTGAAATAATAGAACATCTCAAAGTAACAAAAACACAATGAAAGAATATGCCCATAAATTGCCTTATTGAACATTGCTAATCATTCAATATCATCGTATTTTATTGCAGAATTTCATCAGTTGAAAATTACACAAACTTCCCCCCCCCCCCATGACAACATCTCACACAATTAATACAATAACATGCAAATGCAAATCAATTTATTAAATATGTATTGCATGCATCTCCAACAACAATATTAAATATCAAATTATTTTTTATTTAGTACAATAATTACTGCAAACACTTTCACACAATTTTGTTATCCTTATGAAATAAAATTGAAGTCATGAAAAGTTAATGATATTTCTATCAACAATGTTGAATTTCCATTAGAAATATATTTTCTTATGTATTCACTTGATCAAGAAAAAGCCTTGTTGAAGGGTTGTCCTTACTTATCAGGAGCAGCATGTTTCTGATTGCTGTTGAAAGTATTTTGTAATGATGAAATCACAATTATATATCATATTAAAAATTAATGATATTAAATGTTACATGAACTTCCATTCTGAAAGACACAATAGGGCCTACTATTCGAATTCTAGGCTAATTGTGTGCTGACACATTATTCATTTGTATTTTAAATATTGAATTCACACTTTGAAATTTGCACTTTTTAAAACAACTGTTCTGTAGAAATAATGTTATCTATTGTAATTTTTATTTACTTGTATTTTCCACCAAATTTCAGATGATTTACACTCCACAATCTAATTATGTACATATTGTAACAAGTACTTCGCAAATTTAAGGAACTGTTTTGGACCCAATCCACTGAGAAAGATCTAAAGATTCCTCTTACATTAAGCAAACTAGTTTCTTGATAAGAAAATAATCAGATTATTCAGAAAAGGCATTATCATTGATATTATTCTTTGAAAAATATTACCAATGTTGGAAACACAAGAGTAAGCCTCAGAAAAACTGAATCCAGTTTTGCATATGCAAAACATGGTAAGTATTAGAGACAAGGAGTAGATGTATATGCTGGAGTGGAAATAAAAATGTTGAATGCATAAATATCTATCTGGGAATTGTTATGTTGTTGTCTAAAAAGCACTAAAGGATCAGTGAAATAATCTCAATTCCTCAAAGATCCAATTAGCACATAATACACGACATACAACTTTAAATCCATGTGCTAATTTTACTTTACTCAAATAGTGGATCTAGAATATCATAAGTAAGTTATCACTAGTTTACTTTCAGGGGCATTGAAAGAGGGAAAATTTTTAAGAATTTCAACTGAATATTCTATAGCCCTTTAACATGAATTCTGTTAAAATATCAATACATTTGTATTCTCTACAAACTTTGGAATAACAATAAGTAAATTTGGTTATTGAACCTTTTCAGGAAATATAATAAGAAAACTATCTGTATATTTTGTATCGTTGACTGATGTGGTCCATTTGCTAGTGGTAAGGCCGCACAGTATGGACCAGTGTTGTAAAACATCTCCTTCGTTTCGAATCGTCTTGTGAAGTAAGTCAACAATCGGGCTGAAAGTCTCGAGACAAACTCCTCAAGCCATCGTGTTGTGAAGCCAGTTGCTCAGGTGCAGTGGGGAGGGGGCGGGCGGGCGCGGCGCTCGCTCACAGGAAGGGCTCCACCCAGTAGCGCACGACGGGGGCGGGGCGATCGGGGGGCCCCGCGGGGGCGCCGGCCGCCGCCCGCGCCGCGCGGCTGCGCAGCTTCACGTCCTTGGGCTTGAGCACGCTGCGGTGGTTGCTGAGCATGCGCGAGGGCGTGAGCAGCGGCTTCTGGCTCAGCCCCGTCGCCTCCAGGAAGCTCTCGTACGTGGTGGCGTCCCCGCGCGCGCCCGCGGGGGGCCCCGGCGGGCGGGTGGGCGGGGGCGGGCGGGCGACGGGGCGGAGGCGGCGGCGGCGGGGCCCATGGGCGCCGGGGCGGGCACGGGCAGCGGCGCCGCGCCGTCCCCTGACGCCCGCTCGCGCTCCTCCGCCTCGCTGATGTCCACGTCCTCCAGGCGGAACTCTTCGAAGTGGCTGCGAACACAGGGCAAGGTGAGGATACGAGGAATGTCCCTTTCAGAGGGATGAGATGGAGAAAATAAATCATGAACTATATTGATTAGTGTCTCCGCGCCCGTCAACTGCTAAGATCATTAGTCCTGCAAGTGCAATACATGTTTTATCGCGGGATGTGGCGGTGATCTTCCCCCTCAGGATGACAAGGTCCGGAGCGACCTTCACGTCGGCTAGCGAGGTTTTCCCGAACCAGGTATCTACCAACAGCGGGGCACCGCCCCAGCCGGGACAAGCTTTATAAGTAAGCTCCCGACCGGTCTCCCAACTTCTGTAGTGGTAGTAGTTCACGTAAGTGGAAATGTGTGTAAGTAAGGAGGGAGGATATGCCAAGGAAGAAGAAGGAAAGATCGTGCTCGGTACGTGGCTCATTTGTTAGGGTACTGCTCCGGCAATCGTCAGGTTTTGATCGGAGAAACCATGGACAACTACCGATCAGAGCAGCCGGCCGCTAGAATTCTCTTCCAGACAGCGGCTGAATTCTATCTAGCTCTCTAGAGCTGAAAATGCTGCCATTGCCGGAACTCGAACCTTACGAGCTCCGGTCAGAGGCACTGTAGTGACATCAATTGGTACCCTGAGCCACTTACGCCGGTATGAATTAATGAAAATAAATCCTTGATTGACATTTACAGACGTAACACTTTCCGAACAACAGAACTCATTCATTTGTGATGTCTAAGCGCTGCGATTGGTTGTTTGTAAGTCAAATACATTCTTACTTTAATCGTATAAAATGAAGAAGCTTGTTGTATATGAGTATTGCCAATCACTTTCAAGCTCTTCAATTTGTCACTCCTTGTTTGGTTGACACTTGTTTTCGAATGAAGGACATGCTAAGATTCTGAGTAAGTTATGTGGAGTGATTTATGATTAATAGTAATGAATTAGAGCTACTGAATTTATTATATTTGAAAACCGAATAATCCGCATGGAATTGGACTTGAATGAAAGACTTATATTGGTGTCAAACATGAAGAAGACATCCAGACATAGGTGTCGTTATTAATATTGTATATTTGGGTAGACGTTTTATTATTATTGTCATTTAAAGAAATTAGTAAGTTAATTTTTGATTGTGAATAAATGCCATCTTTTACTCTGAATTTGAAAGAGTTTTAATTTAATGGTATTTTCAATACGTTGCTCTACTCAGATCTATGGTGATAGAAACATCAGCCCTAAATAAATATTGAATAAATATTTTTACTTCCCCTCCATTCCGTAGAATAATTAAATTTTAGTGAGTGGAACAAGTAACAAGCTTGTGCGTACCTGTGCAGGGCGTCGGGGTGCCGGTCGCGCGCCAGCTCGTTGACGATGCTGCCGCCGGCGGCGCCCGTTATGAGCGAGGAGACGGAGCTGCCCACGCGGATGGCGGCGGGCCGGCTCTCCAGCTGGCGCTGCACGCGCGCCGCCACGGGCCCCACGCCCCGCGCGCGCGCGCCCACGGGCGCCGGCGCCGCCACCGCCGCCACCGACACTCCCGCGCCACCACCGCCACCGCCGCCGCCACGTTCCGCAGCCGCCTGCAAGGGTATCATCAATTGTAACATTTATCTGCAATGGTTTGGATTATATTAATTTCTATATCAAGTTTCTTTACAACTTTGGTACACGTACTTGGAACCAAATTCTTAATAAGTAATATATACCACACAATATCGTGACTTGACAAACATAGTTTCTGCTTAATTTATGAGCCAAATAGATTATTATTATTATTATTATTATTATTATTATTATTATTATTATTATTATTACTATATTATGGGCGAGTTTTCAATTCATTCAAAATATGGACATGTACGCCGATGTTTCAGAATAAATGTTACAAACTACTGAAGGGAGTTGAAAATGATCACTTTTTGACTACGAACATGTTGTGGATTATTTCATATAGCCTAGTTACAAATGTGACGTTGTCCCTTAATTGGTAGGTTCATTATGCATTGGGGTTTGACGGGTATACAAAATCTCTTATCGCCCAAATGTGACCCGGTCTTATTATCCCAACATGTCCCGTTAATGAATGCTTGTAAATGTAGTATGTAAGTATAATATGGAAATATGCGTAAATTCACTCCAGAGTTATAAATAGCTGGTAACGCAAATGTACGATTCCGAATAGTGAGAAAATGGTATTGGATCTGCTCATGGTATTAAAACACAACATGACCCCATGATACAAAATACAGATATATTCGTTTCTTAAATAATCAAATAAAATTTTCAACTTCTGAATACTACCCCGATCAAAAACTGTTGGAGGTATTTGGCTGACAAATCTTATAACAATAATCCACAGGTTTTAGAGATATAATAGAGAAGTTCATTTAGGAAAGCTATCAAAGACTGTGTATCATTTCATGATGAATTACACTGTGGGCAATTTTTCAAGGGAAATAAAACTTCCTTTTGTTGATACGCACAAAGACAAAACACCAAATTTGAAATTCTACTACGGGGTGAGAAGGACGGACCGTCCAGAACCGTGGCTTAATCCTCTAGAAATGCATCGTGACGCGGTGCTCCGCGGGAATCCTACCCTGACCTAGTCGTAGTTCAGCATGTTCCGCCAATTAAAATTATTTAACAAATTATTTATAGAAGTATCCGTGACAGTCAAAACTGTAATTTTATATTCATGAACCCCCCCCCTTATTTTCTGCGAATAAAGTCTGTAAAACATTATGCTCGCGATTGAAGGGTTATTCAGTAGCTAAAGCTAAAGCGAGCCCACCTTGAGAAGGCTGCCATTGCTGAGGATCTGGCGGTGCGGGCGGGAGCCGGCGGACCCCGGAGAGGTGCTGGCCGACGAGGAGGAGGTCTGGGCGCGCGCGGGCGCCCTCCTCCGCAGCCTGCCCAGGGCGCCCAGCTGTGGCGGCTTGGGCGGCACGGCGGGCGGCGCGCCGGCCGCCTTGTAGGCGGGCGCGTGGGCGTGGTTGTGGGCGTGCAGGTGGTGGGCGGGGGCCGGCGGCGGGGGCGACGGCGGCGGGGGCGACCCCTCCAGCGAGCAGAGCGCCGCGTCGTCCACCTGCTCCAGCTCCGGGTGGCTCACCACGGTGAGGCGCCGCGTCAGCAGCGCGCACGCGCGCTCTTGCAAGTGCTGCGCGCGCGCGGGCGGCGCGGGCGGGGGAGGCGGCGACGGCGCTTCCTGCAACACAAGCGGCCGACGTAAGCTTTCGAGATTGAAACAAAGCAAAAATCAGCAAGAGAAAGCCCTTCGCTCTTTCATTTTCCATGATTCACATTTTGTCTTTCCTGCTTTGTGATACGCGCTGAACGCAATACATTAGCAAACATTTTAAAATTTCTCACATTTAGGAGTTACATTTAGTAGTTAGACATGCCATTTGTTTATTTTCCATTATTTTTCATCGACTTCAGCGATAATAACGAACTGCGCTCTATCTCCTTGTATTTTAATACGGAATTATAAGTAATGTTAGTGTAATAGAACTTGTTTTTATTGCCTACCTTCTTACACTCAGTATCTACATATAACCTGATAAATAACGAAATAAGTGAATGCAATATATTCATTTTAAAATAACATGATTAAAAAATATGAGCCTAAATGATTAGTCAGCACCAACACTATAAGGAAATTAACGCTCTGATGCACCAAAAAGACCCAGTCTAATTAGTCTATTAGCCTTGTAGTCACCAATACAAGTATTTACGCAGTCTAGCATTTGCGAAATTTGGTCCCTGATGTCAAAAAATTAAGTAGATGTCAGAATTTTGACTTAAAATTTATTATGAAATTATAGTTTTAACAAAAATGTATACGGTTCATGCAAGTTACAACCAGCCTCTTTTCAACTACAAAAATTCTAGGAAATTCATCATTTCAAGAAACTCAAACCCGTTTTGCCTTGAAGTTTGAAAATTATTACCTGCAACCCGCATAGCGTACACGTGTTTAGTCAATTCTATTGCTGTTTCCCCTGAGAAAGATATTGTCAAAATTATGTTGCACGAGGTTTCCCGTAATATAGTTTTACGCATCATCACATGTGAACAAAATTCATATAAATTAATTTATGCCAAAAACGAAATGAAAATATGAAAATGAAAAAAAACCTTCTTATCTTGGTTTTATCTTTATAATTTTTTTGAATTGTTTGATCAATCTTGTACGTTTTGTACAATCAACTGCTTTTTTATGTCCAATTTTTGTATTAATATTGTAATTTTTATTTAAATATTTTATTAATCTAATATTTGAGCCAGACAGACCATTACCCCTTTCCAACATGAAAAATTCCTTGCACAGAAGGTTTCCATTTTATGTATTTTGGCTGAGCAAATAGTGATCACTTCTGTGATCCCGGGGCAAAAGTTCTTAAGTCAATTTTTGGCGAAATTGGGTTAAGTACTGATACTACAAGTTAAGAATCTATATTTTATTTGAGTAAAAAACGGAATTCAAATGTTGCCTCCTTAACAAAAAAAAAGCGTTGGAAAGTAGCGTTGAGCGTGAAAAAAGCGTTGACTCAATAATCTAACCCTAGTTTCCCCGAAACCACGATTTTTGACTTAAGAACTTTTAGCCCATGACCACAGTCTTGTGGAACCCCTGTCAACCTTCCAAGGCGGATCCCACGGCGCTGCCCGCGCGCGCGCCCTCACCTCTGCGTCGGCGTCGTCGCCGTCGTCGGCCAGGGACTCGCGCTCCTCGCGGATGCTGGGCCAGAGCGCGGGCGGGGGCGGCGCGCGGCGGCGGCCGCCCGCGGGGCCCTGCGGGGGCGGCGGCGGCGGCTGCGCGTGCGCCGGCGCCGGCGGGCTGCCCGCCTCGTCGCGGTCCCGCAGCAGGATCTGGCTCACGCACTCCAGCACCGGGTTGTGCGCGTAGTGCTTGGCCAGGTCGCGCGCCGGGGCCTGGCATACCAAAACAACAATCAGCAACTTCTTACCCTTACTTCGTAAGAAGAAAAAGTGTTGTATTCGTGCGCCGGAAAACGACGAATTTTCGACACAAAAAATTGCCGGGACCTGGTTATGAAAAAGTGGATAAATCATGTTCATATATATAGTAATTACTTCGTCTAACGCGTTGGTTATTCAGAATCAATTATGTATGGTGTCCTCGATATCAAAAAATCGATTTTCGGCAAAACGTCTGTCTGTCCGTCTGTGGTCAGCGCTAACGCCTAAACCTTTCAGCCAATTTTTTCCTACAGTTTTTTGTGTTCATGAAACATGCCGATAAAAGTTTCAGTCACTTGGTCAAGGATACTCAAGTGGTAGCGTCGGCTGCTAATCGGCCACACGTGAACTACAACCGACATCACGCGGCGTATGAATGAACCTTTCATGGTGTTTTTCGGTCCATGAAAGCTAAACTTACGAGTCATGTGTTAAATATAATGTCAATTTTTCTTAGTGGATTCATAAAAATGGCTCCCAAATTCTTTTGTAATCTTTTATGATCTGAATCTAGTACAAATTTCAAAATGTTCCTTAAAACACCCAAGGACTTTAATAATAGGAAAATTAAATTTGTTCAAAGAATTGGTCGGCCCGACCGGGATTCGAACCCGGGCCTTCTGGTTTACGCCCAGCTGCTCTGACCACTAAGCTACCGAGTCAACCAACCCTTTGAACAGTTTTCACGAGCGCACTATCGCTCCTTATATGTATATATAATTGTCACCATTCCCGTCATAATACATAATACATATAGTCATAATACATATGACTGCGGAACATATTCTCCGAGCGTATAGTTTCCAACAAGGTGACGGGAATGGTGACAATTAAATAGGAAAATTGCTTGAAAGAAAATAATGTAGGATGACAACGATTGAAATGACAAGAAAGAGAATGACATTAACACGCAAAACGTCGGCGTGGAGGAGGGCGAAGATTCAAAAGGGGATTGGTATGTTAACATCTTTTCAGCTGGTGGAGAGGCACAGTCAGCAGAAACCTACGCATCGATCTGCTTGCCCGATTAGCATCTGGCATTTGAAAGCATGTCTTCCTGCTCCGACTGCACGAAAAGGAACAGTATTAGTTTACCGTTGTAATAATCTACCATCAGTCTTGATTGAAATACACATCCTGAATACGTATCGTGCAAAGAATCGACATCTGCAAGAATATGCGATGCGGAAGTGACAGAAAAAGAATTATGATTTTCTGGGCTGCAGACATAGGTGCACTTTTAAACACCCAGTCAAGCATAATATTTTACTACCTGAATATTAGAAAGTTATTTTCTTTACTTTCCGTAGTAAGTTTGCAGTCTGTCTGAGATGCTTACTATACTCAATGTGAGAAATTGTTCGAAAGTATCTACAGTGAGAAACGTCGGTGTGATGATGAACATTACGATTGCGAGAAGCCTCTCCGACAATCGATTCTCGTTGAGCAAGCCTCGCGGCTTTCTTTAATGTAAGAGGAAGGCAGAAGGGTCGACGAGAAAAATAAAGCACAACTCTGGCACGATAATTCCAATAAACCGTTTCATGACGATATCACTCGAAATCCTTAGGAATAACAATGCCTTGTACTTTGATATCTACTGTTTTTTGTATAAATCGGTGCGAAGGAAAAAATATCTGAAAAGTGCTTTTAAAAGTACTGAATAATTATTCGTTTCTACTAATTTTAGTACACGGTTTCATTCTTTACGCACTTCATAAAGGCTGTGTATGGATGGATGGATGAATGAATGAAAGCAAAAGTGAATAAATGATTTAATAAATAAATAATAAGCAATGAGTAAATATATTATATTAGGGAGGGTGTGAGTTAATGAATGAGTGAATAGATAAACCTGAAGGTGAAGGAGCCGCGAATACGTTCCGCAAGAGTTTGCAAAGGATTGAATGAGATTCAGCTCGCACTTCTCAAGGTGGATCACGGGTAATTGATGCCAAAACTGTTCCTGACGATCGCGGTATCCGCTCCAGAGGCTAGAGTCCCTAGGTACAGAGAGTAGCGCAACCACTGCCATTTAATATCCCCTAACCCACTAGCCCCAACAAGCAGAATTCAGAAGTTGAACAGAAATGATAACAATTGGTGACATAATGCAGATTTTTAAGAATAATAATATTGATTTGAGAGAGATTCATGGCTTCTCAACACCTAGACTACCATGCATTTCCAATTTTCCTGACAATTGGATATAAAATGGCGGGATTGGAGGATGGAATGCGCTACTCTCTGTATCTAGGGAGTCTATAGGGCAATAGTTGCAATAGGCAACTCTGCCCCTCAAGCCCCTATCGCCACGATGGAATATCACACGGCATTTCGCGTCATTCTTCGTCGAACCGCCAGAAGTCACATGATCGCAAGCACTGCTTGATACGGTCGCGATCATGCGATGCCTGGCGGCACGACTGAGAACGTCGCGACATACCGTGACACATTCCATCGTGAAGACGGGCCTTGAGGGGAAAAGTTAGAAAAATCGTAGTACAGGGACCAGTCGGGCGCGCCACCTACCGGCAGGTCGTCGTCGGGCTCCTCGTCGGCGCAGCAGCCGCCGCCGCCGGCGGCCGCCTCGTCGCTGCGGAGGCTGCTGTCCGAGCCGTCGGAGCCGTGGAAGACGCCCGAGTCGCTGTCGAGCGCGCTGCAGTCCAGCTCCGCGGCGGCGGCGGCGGTGTGGGCGGTGCCGTTGAGCGTGGGCCGGAAGCGCAGCAGCGTCGCCTCGGACTCGCGCCTCGCCGCTGCCGCCGCCGTCGCCGCCGCGGACGCCGAGGTGGGCGGGGCCGGCGCCGCGACGCCGTGCGCCTTGGTGCGCGCCGACCGGTGCAGCGCGAAGGACGGGCGCGGGGGCGCCGGCGCGTCGTCGCCCGCCGACCCGCCCTCCTCGCCCGGCCACCGGAAGCGCTCCGGCTGCTCGCTCTCCTCCGACGCCCCCTGCGACGCGCGCAGCCGCCGCAGCTCCTCGGCCTGAAGAAGGACCACCGCGTTTAACGCACGAGCCAATTTTTTTTTTTTCGAAGAAGACAAGACCATATTCAAAGAACTTTTTATAAACTTCTTAATAAACTGTATATAACTAGCCAATGCCGAAAGCAGCAATTGTAGTAGTTAGCACTTAAAATAGTTTTAAGTAGTTTAATTAAATAGGCGCCCTTCCTGCTGCATAAGCCTAACCCGCTGCAGCTATAAAATGTACCCAGAATCATGAATTCCCGCCTCTGCAGGGTAACTCGAGAGGGGAAAATTGGAAGAAAAAAAAACCTTTTTTTTCAATTGCACACCGAAAAAAGGCAAAGAATAATTTAGATCAAAGTAATTGAAACATACAAAATTATGAAGAAGCCTGATAAGAGTCCATTTTGCTCATAAAATGAATACAAAACCAGTAGTGACAAATATAATTACGTGGGAAACAATTATGCAATTTACATTCTCATAATAAAATGTTGCATATTTTATTATTAGAATGACAGTTTGAACTTCCTACACAGTTATGATGAGTTTTATACTCCTGCTTTTATATTCATGTCGGGATTAAAATGGACTGTCTACAATTATCAACGTAATTTTGTGTTTTAATTGCCTTGCTTTATATTAACTTTGTTTTTCGTCTCTAATTGAAAAGGAAGGCGTACAGCAAATAGTAGGCGAAATTTCCATGTGCTTAGGACTCCCACTGATTAGACGTCTCTAATATTTTCTTAATCAAATTTTTGTATTTGTCTATTAAAAATTAAATATAAAAATATATATAAATTACGTTTTAACAGTTATGGGTAATTTTCATATTCAGTTTGACTACTCAATGAGTTTAATATTTCAATATTAAAAGGAGGCCCATAGTTGGCCCTGTTTAGAGCGCATTGACATGTCAATTCGGCCCTGCCAACACGCATTTACACCACCACAAATAATGTGGAGGACGATTCCCCTGTAGAAATGTGAAGAAATGAAGTACGAAACTAACAGTACATAAGGTATATCCCATTCAAAATAACACACTTATGTTCACAACGCGCGCTGCATTTTTGCATATCATTCTTCTGGACATCTCAGTAATTCAATTATTTCTATTATGATATCCCAACAATGGTCCAGAAATTCTTAGCTGTTAATTCCAGAATAGCAGTGTTACTTTTACCAGTCACCACTCATGTTTATCCATATACGTTTCCTCACATCCTTACTTCTTTCTTGCAAGATATTCATTCTTTCCTTCTTTCTTTGCTTCCCAATTACCTTGACGATCCGACACCAAAAATTAAATAATACAGCATATGTAAAGAATTATATATTTCTTACATCATGCTATTTCATTTAAGTAATACTGAGATCGAATTGCTTTGGAATAGTTTTAGTACATCGCCACTCTTATTTTACATCATGACGTCGACAACGTTGTGGAATGTAAAAGGTTTAAGCTTATCTCAATCGAAAGATAGGACGCATCGCAACTTGTTGGACATTTTGAAATGCCAAGGAATGTTTATTGCTCTGTGATAATTGCACCCTTCGAGGTCGTTTCCCCGTAATGTGGCCCCTCTTGGAATCTCTGTGAACTGTTTACGAGCAGTGAAAAAAGTGTTGTAGCGCTGAACGTCACAAAATGCCATTAGGCGGTGAAAATCTTTCCTCGACACACGATAAAACACGAGTATCGTCGAGTGGAAATCCCAAACTATTAACCTAAATGCGATAACAAGTGGGCCGACTTGAGAGCGTTCCTTGCATTCCAGCATGAAAGACGACTCCGAGTCATTAGGCGAAAAGGAATGGCAATCTGCACTCCCGATAATTTGGCATTCCAAAAGTCCTTAAGAGTATTAAACGAGGTTTGGACACTACTTTTATATGACCTGAAAAACTCTAATCCATGCAAGTTTACAACAGTTTCTGATTCGTAACATCTTGTCTCCAAGAATGTTTTCCACTCTTTTATTCCTACAATAAAGTTAAGTGCTGCTAATGAACATTCATGATCCACATTTTCAATTGTAAATTGTAGAAGAATGCAAGTACATTAACAGCAAGAAATGAAAGGTTTTGCGCTTTTGTACGAGCGAGTGAGAGTATTGACAGGTGTTCCAGAAATACGAAAATTATATAATGAAATTTATACCTCTCCTGACACATTAAATATCAGGTACTAAAATGTTACTGTTTGAGCGTTTGAGACCCCGAATTGTGAGCATTTTGAGCATTTGTGCATTGTGAGCATCACGCATTGCACCTTCCAAAACGTAAAACTCTGGAATGAATCTGTTATTCCACAGGAAGTAATTTGCATTTTCCGGCTCCGGTTAATGGTTTCTCTTCACTAAAGACACGCCACTATCTCCGCCAAGCACCACGTAATACATGTTACCTTCATCTCTCGCTCGCATTCTGCACATCCTCGCTAGACCCCCAAAATCCTAATGTTCCTCATTCCATCGCGTTGCATCCCCTGCCCTTTCATTCTCACTCTATGTCTACGAAAAAGTATACAACCTATCAATATCTACCTCTCCCTTTCTCCTTTCATTCCTCCTCCTCATTCCCTCAATCCCTCCCACCCTCCTTCTCATTCCCTCCATCCCTCTCTCACATTCTCTTCCTCCCGCCCTCCCTCTCATTCCCTTCCTACCTACCTCTAGTCTCCTTCCTACCCACCTCTAGTCCACTTCCTACCTATCTCTATTACCCTTCCTACCTATCTCTATTACCCTTCCTACCTATCTCTATTACCCTTCCTACCTACCTCTATTACCCTTCCTTCCTACCTCTATTACCCTTCCTACCTACCTCTATCACCCTTCCTACCTACCTCTATTACCCTTCATACCTACCTCTATTACCTTTCCTACCTACCTCTATCACCCTTCCTACCTACCTCTAGTTCCCTTCCTACCTACCTCCAGTTCCCTTCCTACCTACCTGTCTTCCCCCTTTCTTCGATCTGCTTCTCTTCCCTCTGTTCTTCCTCTCTCCCTTCTTCACTCCCACTCTCTTTCCATTCCACCCTCATTCCCCCTCACCGTCCCTCCTTCCTCCTCGGCTTCTCACCTGCGCGCTGATGGTGGCGTCGCGCTCGACGAGCTGCCGCCGGATGAGGCGCTGCTCCTGGCGCAGGCGCGCCTCGAGGGCGGTGAGCGCGCGCAGCACGCCGGCCAGCTGGCGGTCGCGCAGCGCGCGCTCGGCGCGGGCGGCGGCCTCGCGCTCGCGCAGCCGCGCGCCCAGCGCCGCCACCAGCAGCCGGCAGCGCGCCTCCTGGCGGCGCAGCGCCGACCGCGCGCCCTCCAGCTCCTTGCGCAGCGCCGCCGCCTCCGCCGGCCCCGCCGACGCGCCGTTCATCGCCTCCGCGCCCGGCGCAGGGCCAGCCGCGCTGATGCCCGCCAGCTGAAACAAATTGATCTCTTAGCCGGTGCAATGCAACACCCCATCACTTTCAATAAAATGCAAATTCACTGCCAAAATGTTTGAAATATAGTAAGAAATATCAAAATTTAGGAAAGCCTTGTAGGTGGAAAGGACTGGATAAAATGGCAAGTTTAATTGAATCGGTTGCTTCACTTGAATGGGAATTCAATAACTATGGGGCTCTAAATTATTCTTATGGTGAATATAGCAAACATTTCACGGATCAGTCGTTTATTATAGAATGATCGGCAAGCAAAACGAACTGCAAGAACGGTGAATGAATCTTACATTTCACGAATAATATTTGAGAAACAAATGACGTGAGTATTGAAAAGCAGGTTAAAATATGAAATTGAAAAAATTAAACTCTTCCCTTAATGTCAAAATACAAAAAAATCGCCAATGACAATGATCCAATCAAGTCATCGGCTCAACACTTTCTACGTCATTCCTGGTCAATAATCTTCTATTAAATTTTCTAGAACAATCTTCCGAGAACTCTTCTTTTTCGTAGGAATAAAAGACCGAATATTTCTATAAATGCTTCATGTTTTAAGTATGGTTTTGAATTTCGAAGTTCTTAATATTATATCTGATCACATTCCAGACAATCACGTTACGAATTATATTTAATTTTTTGAACTTCTCACACTGCTAAGAAAAGGGGTTAAGAACACTCGTACACCGTTCTTCCAAAGTCGGCCTCAAGTGTTTAGACACGCAAATAAACCAGGAAACGAGTCCTGCGTTAGCGTTGAATAGTGCGACGAGACGCTGCGCTGAACACGTCCGTCATCCCAACGCTGAGCGCCATAAAAGACTAGCAATGAATCATCAATGGAAAGAGACGGCGAACAAGAAGTTAACGCGACGGAGAGAACCCGCTTTGTGCAAAGACCCGCACACAGACGCGACTAAGAAAATCGAAGGAGCGTGAGAGAAGCCCTGACAATCACGGTCCATCGGTTGCTCGGAGAAGCCATTCGTTTCGGTACAGTCGTCGCAAACAACGCCACCATGTCGCATTAGCGCCTGACGCGCGCATTACAATGTACCGCCATGCAGTATTGTAGAAAGGGTTGCCGATTCACAACATCGCAGGGGCTTAGTTCCAGTGTTAGTCGCAGGAGGCGCGCCACACAAACCGTTGCCAGAGAGCGCTGCGATCAGAAACGACTTCTTTCCCACTTTGTTCCAATAGACTCGGTTAACTGACATTAATTAAATGTAGCAACCTATTAAGTTTTACGACAACGAACAATACTAGATAATCACAAGGTCGCAGCAATTAACTTTTCCATTCAGTCAGCGATACGATAGTCAAGCAGTTTAGAATTAAAAAGTTAAATCAGTTCTCATCGTACGGAAAAAAATATTAGGAAATACGAAAGCTACCTAGAAACAGCTGACAACAGCGCTCTATATTTCTTAACCGAATTTTCAATTTTTAATCTCGAAAGTTCTATGCGAGTCTTTCTTATGAAACTCTTTTAAGTTTCTCAATTTCACGTTAGTTGATACAGATTTTTATTTTGTTTTCAACAAACACACAATTAGTTTTATATAACTTTCTTGTTATTCATGTAAATAAACGCACTCTTTAGGTACTAACCAACTAAATAACGAATAAAATCCGCGACCATAGCGGTGGGTTATAATACAGCTGTAGGATATTCAAAGAGATTATGCGACTTTATTATTCAGATTTTAATATTGCCCTTAAATCACTGACGTTAAGTATTGAAATTACCACGATATTACTGTATTATTTCAAATGATAGGAAACAGTAATGCCAATATCCGTCCACAATTTAAGAGATGTTTTAGCATTTAAAATGAAACCACAAAATTTATAAGTTCATTGTCAATGCTTACTCATTTAAATCACACTTGAATCGCTATTTTCGTTTATTTCTCGAACAATTTATTTATTTCGCAATTTACAAAAACATATGTCTTTTCGTATGTAGTTCCAAATTTCAAAGACAATGAAGTATAGATTTCGACTTCTGTTTTGAGCATTTATATGCTGGAAGGTTATTTTAAAACGACGGTTTGAATACAACAAAAAAGTGTGTGCTACACGCCTTCTAACTACGCCCCTTTAAGAACTCAGCTCATTAATTAATAGCCTTTAATACAGCTACGCCTTGGAGTTGACCCTTCGGTCTCATCCTTTTTGACTTGAAGGGCTAACAACATGAACAACTATACATGTTACAATCAATTCGAAGACTTTTATTTTTATTATTAGAACACTTATTTTTATTGTTAACAGTAGTTGAATTGTGAACATATATGGCAAACGTTTTGCACCAATACTAGTGATATGCGTCAAATACATTTATTTATATAAATATGGGTTTCAAATAGAGCACAAACCCCTAAAAATTGAGTTAAAATAATGACTTAAAATGTCCTCAATTTTCAGTTTGACAGAACAGTTAAGCAAATAGTAAACGCAATGGCTGAATTCATCTTAGTGTATCGTTCACGACAGAAATATAAAATGAAGCATAACTCACACACACACACACACACACACACACACACACACACACAGAACATAGCACAAAATGAACATACAAAAATAACACTTCCACACGAATTTTTGGAAAGGCCATGTTTAGAATCACTAAAAATTCTCGCCGAGGTAGACGCTCAGAAACCCGGACCAAACATCCCAACTGGCTGGCTGGGTGACACGTCGCGACCTACGCCGGCGAGCGGCGGCGCCCGGCGCAACGAGCCGTGCTGCCCTGGGCCCAGACGTGCGTGGCGAAGAGTGCGCCGCCGCGCCGCGCGACAACGGGAACTCGCTCCTCCCGCGCCGCCGCCGCCGCCGCCGCCGCCGCCGCCGCCGCCGCCGCCGCCGCCGCTGCTGTCGCCGGCGCGCGCATAAATTGCAGTCTCGCGCTTTCCGTGAATCTGGAGAAGAAACCTGCCACTCCGCTGAACGGACTTTTCGCCCCCGGGCAAGTACAGGGTCACGGCGAGAGTTTCGCGGAACACAAAACACACGTCTTTCGGAGGAATACATGTCATTATCGTAATTGAATATTCACAAAGTGACAGTACACTGGAAACTACGATCAGTGTTTAGAACAAGAGGAACAATGCAGTGGGTAAACAAAGTCGGGATGGTCATTACTTTAAAAGAACGAAGGAGATAGTGGTAATGGAGTGGTATCTACCAGTCAAATAATGAGTTAAGTGATCTAAATGAGAATAGTTATCCTGTCCTTTGAAGTTTCTTCGTTGTGTTGCTAGAATTCCTTTTGCTTAATAGGGTTCATAGGTCAACTTCAGTTCAGTGAATGGGAGAGTCTGATACTCAAAACATTCTTTTGACGTGGAAGGTAGATAGTAATTCTTTATTTAATGTTGATGCTGGAAGATTATAATAAACAATAAATAATATTAATTCAAAAATACTCTTATTAAGATGAAATACCTCAACAGTAGAAATTACGTAATATTCATCATCCAAAATAGGAGATTCCAATTTACTAGGACAGACAAGAAACATTTCATTTCTAAGAAACATTTTTCGTTTAAAGTGTATGTAATAAATAAAACTAAATGGTTTGTGTGAACGTATTTGGCATTATTTATATGATATATTATCGGTTCAATGTTTATACTTTCGCATTTATTAATTATTACTATGTAATTTCGTGATCCTGTCAGACATACTTTTCAAAGAAAAGTCGTAAAAGTCGTGACTCGTCCTTGATTTTTCGTTCCCATATGAATTCGTTGAACTGTTGACTTTCTACACTTGGATTTCCACTCCAGGTTCACTGGATTGAGGGCGAAGAAAAACCGCAGATCCGTTCGTCTCAATTGCTCACGCAAGCTCTCTCAATAAAAACTGGATAATTCTTCAAAACGTGTTCCTTGGGCATGATCGTTGCAAACATTTCAACTTGCATGCAAAGTATTCTACGAAGTCAGCTGGAAAAACATTCGCTCTAAGAACCCAAATATCTTCCAGCTGCTTCACCAATCCCTAGACCTGACCAATAGACGTTACCTTAAGTTGTTGGCTCCTAGCCACAAACATGCGAGGAGCGTTGACGTCGGCATTAATGTCTGGCCCGGGTTCGTGTCCTGGTAAGTTCCTGTTTTTATATGCGACATCGGACGACGACCGTGGAGAGTTCCGGAAGAAAAATAAATAAAAATTTGAACATTCTGGAATCAGACACACCTTTAATTTCTGCTAAGAAACCTATCAGTGTATTTTAGATAAATTTTAAATTTAAATGTGATAAACATCGTGGAAGGAAATGAATAACTTAAAATTATAGTCATTAACATAAATATTATTAAAATGAAACAAAACTGATTTCTTTTCGATTTGGGTTCTTCGCCATTTTACGCATAATAAAGTACATAGTTCTTGGGAATTGGTAACTATTAGATTACTACCAACTTTTGGTCTACATTTTTCGCATTAAATAGCGTAGACAATCACAGCACAACATGATACAACACACAACATATAATTAATACCGATTTCATTACTAAGCCATACGGAGATGTACAATTTTATGAATTGGAAGAAGAAACCAATCAATTGAAAGCAAATTTTCTTGTATCAGTTCTTCCCTAAGATTCTGATGCTCTTTCGATGCTCCTTATCCATTGTTTCTAGACACAGGCCAATGACGGAGCAGATATGTTACGAGAACGACAATCGTCACTCAAAAACCACATGGGCGATAGCATTTCTCAGTACAGCGGAAGGAATCCATTGCGGTTGCTATTCCATGTTATCAAACAACATGCTGACTTACGTTTAGTAATAAGGTTTCCCCGTTGGAGTTCGTAGGAGCACGTTTATGTCACTCGCTTCGTCAAACTTCAGTTCATCTAACATCAGAACGGCTAAAGAAAGTTTTGCTAATAATACAAAGATGACAGAGAAGAATCTACAAGAATAACTAATATGGAAAACAAGTTCAATACAATGGTTTATAGCAGAATTAATTGCAAATTATTAAATGGAGATAATGTAAACATATTTGTAAATGAAAGCAATAATTGTATCCTTCACAATTTTCATTCACAATTATGAACCACACGTTAATTTTTTTTGTGTGTGTTAACAAAGAAGAAAAATATTTTCCCATAGCTGTAGCTTCGGTAATAGTGACGTAAGGAATGCTGTAACTCGTCTCAGGCAGTAAAATTCACGTCTATGCACCGGAAAACCCGTTTGACCTAATTACTTCTGGCAGACTCCCTGAGACCGGTCGCGAAGACACGTAAGCTCAAATTTGCATCTAAATGATCGGAGGATGAGAGGCTGAAGCAAATGAGACTAGATATTCAGTCCTCGTAAACAGGTAAAGTAGAAAATAAGAAATGTGCTCACTACACTGTTTTATTGAGGATAATTCTCATTTAAATGGAATTTTTTTGCACATTTCGCGTCTGTTGAGTTTTCAAATTTATTTTCTTTCCTTTATTGCATTCAATCCTACACTATTTTAGATTATATACATATGATTAAAAAACAAATCTGACAATTAAAATTATACTGGTAAATAATCTATAAGAGGTCCATCTACTTTTAAGTATAGAATATAGAGAATCTAATACTTGAAATCCTATCACACAGAATAACGAAAAATGCGCAAGCATTAAAAAATATTAGTGCTAATAAATTCAGTGGTAGATACAGAATTTTATGTTCATTACCATTATATCACACACAAAAGTTAAATTTTCGAAAATCAAACGAAATCAGAAAAAAACGTTCATTAGAATAGTTCAACACCAGTTAAATGTCTCCACAGAAAAACGCTATTCGCATGTAAAATGGAATATCACATAAAATAAACGAAAGTCATTGACCAGTCGAACTGTTTGGTAAACATTCGCTTTGTTTTTCCGCGTAAGTCACAACACAATCGTCTTCAAATAGGGCGCGCGCTGTTTGTTTCCTTTTGTCTAGAAAGGCGTTCGGTGCAGATGCGGGAGCAAAAGAAGCACAGAGGAAGCAAAGCAGCGATCAAGCGCTTGGGCCAGGTGCCTTACCAGAGCAGCTGTCATCGGGCCACGGTGTTGCCTCGAGGGCCTCCGGCAACGAACTGACAACGCGAAGGAAGTGGCGTGGGGCGGTGGCGGTGGCGGCGGCGCGGCGCTAGCGAGAACAGCGCGCGTCAAAACAAGTGCCTCCGTCGCCGCGCAGCGCCGGCCGCGGGCTTGACGTCATGCATTCCGGCTGAGACAGCGCGACGGTCGCTCGTGACTCAATGTGCGGTAGCACGCACCTCGCGAAGAGGACCGACGTGGCTTTTGCCGATCGCGCGGATTTCGACACATAACGTAATCATCCGCGCTTCCGTTTTTGGAAGATGATTTACCATTTCAGATGAATCTCGGCAATTAATACAGTAAAGCCGCGATAATCCGAGATAATTGAAGTTGATGGTACCTCGGATTACAAAAAACTCAGATTACATGAAAAAGAAAAAAAAAGGAAAATACATAACGGAATTTTCAACTAAAACGACGTCAAATTTAAAGTGTAGATACTATTAAAGTTACAGGTACATTTACATAAAATTTCAAATTACAGTAGGCCTACTGTAGTAACGCACTCTACAATGAAGAAAACAAAGAGCGCCAATCAATCACAACTGGCAGACTGACACTGGCACCGACCGTCGCACACGTGATCTTCGACGCAGTGTTGCCAAACCGTCAAGAGCCAGCTCTACATTATCGCAGCACGTTTGCTTGTTTGCGTGACTCGGCATACATCAAGGTTTTTTGATCTAGGATTACACGGAAGCTCAGATTGGGGAGACTCGGATTACCGCGACTCTACTGTAAAACTATTTAAAATGAAAATGTGAAACGAAGATCTACACAAGAGTATTGCGGTCTGGTTCAGATAAATACGAAACAGTTTTACGAATGCCCGAATACAAGAAACACTCACTACACAATGGATAGAAATAAAATTCGTGAGGCACGTAATCCAAATTCCGGATGCAGGTTATCTACAGAATTCGCTGATGGAAAAGACAGTGTTAACTAATTAAAAATACAATGTACAAAATTTTATAACACCCAAAGACATTACTGACGAAGGAATCACAGTAAATATCGAATTACTTAAGTTTTTTTCTAGAATTCATAATAAAAAAATTGTTAACTATATATTTATACATCTGAAGTGATCATCTTACTGCACAGAAAAAATTGTCTGTAGAGAAAAATAGTCTCGTATACTTATTCGCGAACATTAAACGAATTCAGCTTGTAACAATTGTTTTCATTTCAAAATTCTATCCCCATCTATCTTATCCAGAAATCGGAAGGACATTGAAGAGTGAAAAGAAAATGTTTGAAAATGAAAATGACTTTAAAAAAAAGAAATGGTATTTTCTGCAATTCCTCATTATCCAGTGTGTTAATAAACAAAAAAGAAAGCCAGAAGTTGGCATTCCATTCTTTGGGAACTTTAGAAGATTTCAACAAGCTATTTTTAGCTGAACCGGACTTAAAATGCAGCTGGTCTTCCCAACTGTTGGCGTCATGAGGGACTATGCCTGCGAGTTGTTTGTCTGCGTGTTTTCATGTTCTCAAACAGCTGCACTCGGGTCAATTCGCAGCGAGGACGAAGCTACGACAATAAAATGAATCATTCATTCAGATAACGAGGCGAGTTGACCCGGTCCGCCCCTAAACGGACGTACTTTCATGAATGAATTCGGGTCCCTTTTGTTTGCCCGAACCTATTTGGCGATTCAATTTTCAAGCAAAGTTCGTGTAATTAAGTCGAGCAAATGCAGATGTAATGGGAAATTCATAGATAAGGTGTGTCAAGATAGACGGCCTACATATTCAGGAAATCGCTGACAGGTGTAAGCGCCTTCACATTGCACCACGTGAAACAGGCACACACCTGCACGGCTGACCTTCTCACCAGAGTCCGGTGCGGGAATTCATAAAGAATGCGAGGCTGTCGCAATACTCCCGCCGTTCGCGCAACCCTTAAAGCAACTTTCCACTTTCGTCCTCTTCTGTGAACTATCATTTGGAAGAACACAAGTCGAATTTGAATTTTTAATGAAAAATTTGGAATATAAGAGGATCTCTGATATGATGAATACCAGGAATGACTACCAGGGGTCTCTGATGTTACTGTCTATATTTTAAGCGAATCTGTTCGGTATTGGTACTTCTAACACCCATTTTCATTTGAATAAATTCAATGTTCATCAATTTCATCTTAATTCTTGGTCTTGCACATTTCAGATGACTTTAGGATATTGAGGACTAATGTCATCTAGATATCTAGCCGATTTTAACAATCTCTTCCGGGGAAACTGAACTCTTAAAACAAGCAGATTAGTAGTAAACTGTATGAATAAGAAAAATAATTTATGCAAAAAAGTCAATTATGTTTGAAAACATGAGCTAGAGATGGTTTTGAAAATTAGCAAACAATTTCTTTCAATAATAATTCCTCATCCTGTATTTTTACTCGCTTTTTACGAGAACATAAACGTAATGTAAACTCGATAGCTTATGGTCCATAGATAGGTTTCGTAATCATCCCAGCGTTTTCCTTGGCAGGAAACATCACTATTTACTATAAAACTATCAATATAATTATGCGCATACCTTCTTATGAGAATCTCATCCTTTCGTGGGGATGTAGAAAAGAAATTCCTGACGTCAAATTCTTTCTTTCGTTTATTACGAAAAGCTGTTCGTCACACGCAATATGCATATGTTCCAGGATATCACGATATTCTGAAGTACATCCGCGTATTTAGATATGACCAAGAAATACTATCTCTTCGAAATTAACGATGGTGCCGAAGGTCTTCGGCACAAACCAGTAATTAAATGTTTGAGATGAAACTGGTCTCTGATTTTCTTCCGTGTAAGGGATGTGTGCAAGTGCGCTAGGAAATTGAAGACTACCTTTTCAATACGTGTAATACAATTGGTTAGTTTCGCTGGATATATTAGTCACCCTTATTCAAGGCTGAAACCACAATAAACATTAAGAAATTAATAAGACAGTCTGTCATTGAAAGAGTGGCAGAAAAATGAAAAAGTGCATTGTAAACCGTTTGTAATTGTGGAAAAATAAATTTTACAAACTGAAGAGATAAATATTACAATACACAACAATTCAGTTTCTATTAACAACAAGATAATAGCTAATAATTATCATCAGGAGAAGTTCTGTCTTACTTGGAAATGGGGAATGGACTATATTGGGAGCTCCAAGAAAAGGTAGCGAGCCATTCCTTATTAACTGATCAAGTGAACCCAAGGAATATGCTCAGACAAATGGTATGTAATATGTTATTATTATTCCACTACATCACGACTAAAGATTTTGGGTCTGCTCAAAATATAAATTATTATGTATTATTATTATTATTATTACAATTGTTATTATTTCAAATCATAAGAGCCAAATATCAAAACGAATTAATGGAAATTTGTAATTAATGAGGAAATGTGTGACTGGAGTTTAAAGAAAATTCTCTCTACGCGTTAAAAAACGGATTTTTTTAAACAAAAGATATTCATCTCCACAAACTGAAGTTGACACTGAGGCGTTCAGAGAATACATGACAGATGCAAATAAATACTTTACATATACCTTCAAGCTGCATGCTTCAGAAAACATACCGTATCTGGACAGGTGGGAAGGAACAAAATGAACTGGGAGTATTTTTGCAGTTGTAACGCGAGGGGTTTCATCTGGGTTTCAACACGTTAATTTACCCGCAGGACCTTTCTTTATTTAGTATGCTTTATTTGGGGCATGACGCATGGCAAAGGCGTATTCCGTTATATACGTATCTGTCAGTTCTGCCTCAATGTCGTTATAGGGCATCTCACGAACAAAGGACGAAACGATCGAATTCACGAATACCCTCTGGAGGTGGATCTGAAATAGTTCACAAAACTCACAAGAATACTTAAAACTGGATGTTTTTCAGAAAATTCGGTTCCGCTACGTTACCACGTATTACGATAAAGTATGCCATCAGTAAGAGGGACTCTCGATAATACCTGGGTAGTATATCCACAATTCGTCTACACTCAATCACACATAAACTCAGACAAACTGATAAATTTCGCTATCGAGCACGATGGGCGTCATCCTAAATCATCGAAGTCGTCATCATTTCATAAATGTTTGGGTGAACTAAAGACGTGTTGATTAATTGGTTCTATCGTTTCAGTGAGACACATACGGCACCACTTGATCGTCCAAGTCTCATAAGGTACATAACACTAACAATAATCCCGAAGAAGAGTCCGATTTGTGCCATCGTTTTCGCCACTCCAGGTACACGGTCACGTCGTTGTCATCATTTCATAAATGCTGGGGAAAAGTAAAGAACTGTTTGATAAGTGGTCCTAACGTATGTCCGAAGTCCAATGAGACACCCACATACGGCACTACTTGGTCGCCCGAGTCCCGTAAGGTTCATTACACTAACAATAATCCCAAAGAGTTCGACTAGTGCCGTGGCTTTCGCCACTCCGGGGCATATGGTCGGGTCGATGTCATCTTTTCATAAATGCCCGGGCTGTTTGATACTTGGTCCTATCGTATGTCCCAAGTCCAATGAAGCACTACTTGGTTGCTCAAGCCCCGTAAAGTACATTACACTCAATAACAATAATCCCAAAGAAGAGTTCAACTGGTGCAGTGAATTTCGCCACTCCGGGGCACATGGTCGCGTCGATGTCAGCATTTCATAAATGCTCGGGCTGTTTGATACCTGTCTATGTCCCAAGTCTAATGAGGCACCCACATACGGCACTACTTGGTCGCTCAAGTCCCGTAAGGTACGAGTACATTACACCAACAATAATCCCAAACAAGAGTTCAACTGGTGCCGCGCCTTTCGCCGCTCCGGGGCACACGGTCGCGTCGCGTCGCGTCGCGTCGCGCCGCAGCGTCGGGGGCTGGTGACCCCGGGCGGGCGCCGGCGGCGGGGGCTGGCGGCGCGCCACACGCCGCGGGGCGACGGCCGCGCGCGGCTGCGCCTGCCAGAGGCGCGTCGGGGGCGGAAGGACGCGCCGCGGCCTTGCCCCGCTCCCGCGCCAGCGCCAACGCCAACGCCAGCGCTGCACCTCACCTCACCTCACAACGCCTCGCGCGGCCCCCGCCGCTCCGACAACACTATGTTGACTAGTAATGGTAGACTAAAAACACTAGTTGACAGGAATCAATACCTCCCACCGAGCACAGCAATAATTCTATACAGAACAACAATCAGACCGACACTTCTCTACGCCTAAACAGTACGGATCAATGCTGCAAAAACTAACGTCAACAAAATACAAATAGTCCAGAACCACTCCAATGCACGCTGGTTCATTTCTAAACACCAATTACACAATGAATTCAACCTGGATCCCATCATTCACCACATTGCCCACATATCCCATAACTTCTTCTCTAATATCCATCACATCCAAAAGTTAACTTCATTCAACCTCTGTAAAATCCCCACTCATTCTACTCTCATACAAAACAAATATCAATCTCTTTTATTTTGTAAACTGTTTTCATTTCAAGAATAGAGTCTATGAGGTGTCATCATGGTTCCCTCACCCTATGCATTAGTATTAAGTTAGGTTAAGATAAATGTATTAAGCTATTCACTACATATGTGTAATTGAATGAACTGATCTATGTATTCGAAAATCAAATAATAAATAAATATTTATAGTAATGGTAAAATTTATCACTCTAAATTTTAAAAAATCGCATTTTGAAAACAAGGCTACAGCATTTTAAAGCATTCTAAAAATTAAGATTTAGTATTTTGTAGTATTCATTGAGAAAATTATTATTAAGGGAGGACACTTTGAAATTAAAAAAATGTTTGATGCTTTTTAGATTTTTCCATTAAAATCACGAAATAAGGGAAATTAATTTAAAATTTTGTAATTTGTAAACACGGTCACTGTCAAATTAAATATTTTCAAACATCGATGTATTGTTGTCAATGTCGCATCTTTAGTTAGAGAGCGAACACAAAGCAAACCATAAAATGCACTTTAGCAATTACATCGTAGATTCACAATCATTTTGTACTTTGTACGTTATTTCGCATTTAGAGATCAATTTCGCATTTAATCACAGATTTAAAACCTTCAGAAATGTACTGCATTGACCGTCAAACAGACAATTATCATTTTTTCATGACAATAATCAGTTTTCATCATTTCAAGATTGTGAAGAATTATTCATCCTAATCTGATGAAACAACTACAAGTCAATGTAAGTTCGTTTTCTAATGGTTTCTTATTTAGTCACCACTTCCTCTTCATCAGTTGTAATGAACTTAGTCACGCCCTCGCGAATAGAAAATGGGGCACATGCATCCTGAGGTCTAGGCTCTAGAGTTTACATTGAATGTTAATGATAATTGATATCGAGTTAACCGCAAAGGTGAACTAATATTCAGCTATCGGTATATTAGACGTTCCTATGTCCTTTCAAGAGTCTTCATGTCCTCAGTGTGTATCAGGGGATTATAAATTTACCTTCCAAGTTCTAATCACAATGTTATTATTACCATGTGTAACAGCTTTACATACTCAACTGAAAGTGATACCTCTGAAAACCGATTTTATATTGTGATTCACTCTTACAAATCCATATTATTAATTTCCAATGGGCACAGAAATTAAAAGAAAAGTATTTTTCGTTTCGTTAGTAAATTTTTCTTTCTTTTAATTTTTATATTTGTACGATTTTTTTTGCTTAACTTCCATCGAGCGTATTTCTAATCATAAGTAATAATTAACAATAATAATAATAATAATAATAATAATAATAATAATAATAATAATAAAACATGATACAAATGTCCATTCTTCTGCAACAAACAAGGCACAATGAATTTTTAAAAAAATGGTTAACGTAAGTTAACGCTTAAATTATTTTATTAGCTTGCTTGGAAAATGAAAGTTTTATGCAGCATTAATTTTGTAGAATAAACGAATATGATGACAGAAGTAATAGAATACCGTGATGTGTAGCAAAACTACTCGTCACCCGCTAGCTAATGGTCTGTGTATAACAATACGAAATCCAATTAAAATGAGACGTTACAAACTGTACCTCTACTTTACCATTCCCTTTTTGTTTCGTCCCAGATTTAAAAGCCCTGGTCACGTCTCCACATTCCGTCAGCGAAATGAAGTTGGCTACCCTGGCATCGAGGCGCACCTCAAGCACGCAAAGTCGCGCGCGTCGTTCGCTTTCCGAACAGCCCAGCCAACAGCTGCAGCGGCCCGGCAAAAACTAGAAAATACCGACTCAACTACCCGCCACCTCCGCCACCGCCGCAGCAGCAGCAGCAACCAAGTAACGAGCCACGCAACACAGTCAATTTGCGAGGATTATCCAACCGACAGCGGGTGGTTGCACGTAACCCCCCTGTTGGTGACGTGACATCGATGTTATCAAACATAGATGGTCAAAATAAAATCATCATGTTAATGCTCCACCAACTTCCATAATTGTATTATTTTTTGCCAATCCCACATGTTCGAAATGTTTATTCCTTAACATATCTAAATGTGCTGCTCTCATAAATTGCATAATGTAACTATTTGATTTGACAAGCCTTCAAGGTTTTTGTGGATGTAACAGCAATGTAAATATTTAACTCAAAAATTGTAAATTCTATTGTTTTATGTTAATTTATACAACAATACAACATTGTTAACCGTTGCCATAATTGCTCTTGACAAGGCATGTACAAAACGTGCGAAACGTTGAGCCATTAATAAATGTTTTTTAAAGTTTAATTCCTGAAATCAATTTTGATTGATCCTATATGGTCAAATATATATAACTATTCGTACCATCAACACCTCTAATTTTACAAAATCTGCAATACGTCACATACGACCTAAAGATTTTGAATATCTCCTCCCAAAATTTGTCTCAGGATCCGCTCCTGGCTTTAATAAATCTGTTTCTACAAAAAAACATTAATTTTTCGAAAATACCGATAAGTATATCGCATCCCCACTCCCTGGTGTCCTTCGCACGCAGCAGGGCAGAGGCCGCTCGTCGCCCACCCGAGGAAGGCCACGTCGCCCGGCGGACACGTCGGATTGCACCCACGGGCGCCCGACACCTCCCGACTCACAATGCGCGGCCAGGCAGAGCAGCCTTAAGGATTGCGTCAGAGCACGAAATGCGTTCTTGAGCAGTAGAATTCACACTGATGTTTCGGATCGGAAGGGAAAAAGAAAATTTCCAGCGAGCTAGAACTACGATACACAGGTACTGGCGTTATTGCTGTATAATGCGTAAGAAATGGAAAAAAAATGAATCGGTTGTATCCAGGAATTCTAAATATTGAAGTTCCATTATTGAGGTTTCGATGTTTATTCCATTGGTTTTAAATTCATGTTACTGACTACACGCACGTGGGTTAATTCAAACGTTACATTATCTCATTATTTTAACTTCCGTAACTTGTATTGTAACAGTGAATGGTGTTCATCAAATGCCACATCACTCCTTCATCCAGGAGCGGATCCAGCCGATCATTGGGGGGGGGGGATGCATCAAAGATTTTTGTTAAATAATAACAAATATGTTTATTATGTTGTATATTGTTTTTGTACCGTAAATATGGTAGTATACAAATTATTGTTTAAATAATTACGTAAGTATAATATAGATAAACATGTAAATCAATTTGGCCAAATAAAGAAAGATAACAAACTAAAACTCGAGGCCTTTGGAGGGGGGGCAGGGCCCCCATAATCCCTCCCACTGGATCCGCCACTGCCTTCGTCCAACACAGTTCAGCAGATGAACCTGTCAAAGCTGTCATTTTCTTGCATCTTCCTAGACACTTCATCCTAAAGACAATGCATAGTGACTCATACTAGAACCTCTTAAGTGCACTTCCTCAAGAAACTTTGTGAAAGAAATGTTGTGAGAAGTTATTTTCACATGCATCGGCATAACTGTATGATTAAAGATAGTGTTAACGTCAGCGCACTCGTGGGAGCAGAATTTGAAAACGCGTTTACAGAGGAAAGGAAGTCAGCATCCGCCAAAGTGTTTGTACCGGAAGACGGTTAAAATTTTCTCCTGCTAAGTGTATCAAGTATATATTAAAGGAAACGTTTTACCTAACTTTCTTTTCGACAAGTTCTCGTTTATAAAGGAAATACCACACATGTCACATCATGATCCAATATAAACATGTTTGCAGTTTTTGTCGGGTCGCACCAGCCTCACACTTCTCTTCTATGTGGATCAAAGTAAATAAATTAATTTTCAAACTACTAAAAGATTTATCGTAAGTAATTTCACGAGTGGCTTCAAAGTCAACGAGACGAGTATTAGTGGGTAACAACTAAAGAGTCGCGTACCCTGTAAGTTGATAGCAGTGGCGAAGCGTCAGGGGACGCTGAGATGTCGAGCATCCCCATATATAATATTAATAAAGAACCCTAAATATTGTATTGATAATCTTACAAGTGGTCCGTTGAGAGAACACGTTTAACATGTATAAATTAACAAGTGGTCTCATTGCCATTCGCGTATAAGAATTAAAGCTGAGCCAATGTATAATTTGCTTTCAAGATATCGGCAGTCCTGACTGCTGTGAGGATTTGGGGGGAAGCGCCTACACCGTCGTAAGCAATCGAGATCTAGGAAGTAGTTCCAGTGTGTCTGCTTTGTGTTCGCCTGTCAGCAGGGGCACCCAGAGAAAACCAGGGGCCCAGGGCGGTTGATCCAAGGGGGTCCCTTATTTCAAAACAAAAATTCCCTCCTCCCCCAATACATTAGCAGAAGTAATTTCTCCAACCGAAATAACTTATTGCGTTAAATTTGGATTAGAAATAAATTTATTTCCCGATTTCTTTTTAATGTGAAAAAAAATTCGGAGCCCCAATTAAGTCGGAGCCTGGAGCAAGTTCGCCCCACCTGCCCCCCCCCACTCTTCTGGACGCCCCTGTGGGTGAGTGGCGGCGACGGCGTGGAGAGCGGGCGGTCCGCGCGGCTCCTGCGCCGCGCCGCCGCCACCCGCACCCGAGCGGCGGCGGCGGCGGCGGCGGCGACCGCAGCGCCCGGCAAAAACCCGGCGGCCTTCACCGACCTGCGCCGAACCCGGTCCCACTGCGCCCGCGGCCCCTCCGGAGCACACGGCGCGGCGCGGCGTGGCGTGGCGAAATTATACTGCGCTGGCCGTGAAAGGAACTCTGCATACACCACGCGTCAGGCGGGAGGCAGGCCCACAATAGAATTGCACTCGGAGAGCGTTCATTACGACTTTGCAACACAACCTTCAAAATGGCTCGAATGCACTACAAAATGTCTTTGCATTTCTATTCTTCATTCCGTAACGATAGATAAATTCACTAATGGTTGTTAGCTATATAGTTAAGTAATGTGTTTCCAATAATTATGCATCCCCTTTAGAGATTTTCCCTAATGCCCCAGCAAAACAGTATGTTTCTAATCTACTGTAAATAGACATTCTTCCGTATAGGTTAAATTGAAATATAGTATGAGTACCTCATCACTTTACAAAATATCTAGAAAAAACGCCGTAATTGTTCAGGTTTTCGCTTCTTCTCAATCATTTCCTACCTACGGTTTAATGAAGTAATTTTTACGATTTTTTTTTCGGACGTGTGAAAAAAATGCAAATTTCTTCTTAAAGATTGTTTTGGATTCAAGTTATCACTGAATAAACTAGTGGTGTTACAAAAGCACATACCTTCATGTATTATTTATTACTTTTGCAATTATCGAATATTCAGATAGTGCAACGAAAGCCTGCGCCATTTTTATATGTATAATTTTATTTATTCGATAAAACAAATTAAAAGAAAAAAATTGGAGGAGAGTTTTTTAAAATTGCCCTCCCTTCAAATAAAAACGACGCGAAAAGTCCTCATATTTTCAAAAAATTGAACTACACTTTATTTTAAGCTTTTTTTTACAACTGATTTCATTAAGGGAAAAAATGTCTGTGTTCAATATTGTGGCTTGGCGATGTTAATTGTTTGCAATTTTCAAAAATAGAGGGTCTGCCGAAAGTGGAACCTGCGTCATTTTTATAGCTCTACTCGGGAAAAACATTAAGAAAAAAATTGGATCTCTTTTTGAGAATACATTTTTGAATTACTACCTCTATTTCACGAAAATGTACGCGAAAACCACTCATAGTTTCGAAACATTGTGCGTAATCTTATTTAAAGATCTGTCAATGAAGAATAGATTTCAATAAAGAAGAAATCTCTATCTTAAAAATTCTTCTGAAATAAAATATATATAAAGAGGTCGAACATTTTTGAACATTTGCGATTTTCGCAAATTTAAACAATTTAAAGAAACAGATCTGCACAACGTTTGCTCCATCCGAGGAAAAAATTTCAAGCGAAAATTTGGAACCTTTCTGAGAAAATTTTGAAAAGTTCTCGAGTTCGGCCAGATCGACCGGAGAGTGTCAATTTCGGATAAAATCTTCCGATTTAGGCACAAGAGCTAATGACAGACGGACAGGACTTTTACCCTAAATCAATGTTTTGATATCAAGGACCCACAAGACGAGGATTCTGTCCAAACAACGTGTTAAACGAAGTAATTTACTACATACAGGAACAAGATTCATCCACTTTTGCAATATCATGTTAAATTGCCACTTTCCGCTGCGGCATTTCAATACTTTCTCTTTACTTCGTAAGTGTTTAAGATTCAAGATACGACTCAAGAAAAATGATGTGGATTTCCACTCATACTAACTGAATAAATCATGAAACAGAATGTGTAAACGCGCATGAGCTTGGATTTTCCTGGGTTTAAAATAACGTATGCCACTTCATAAGTTTTCCGGTAAGTATATGATTCCATGCTATTGATGACTACTTGATTACATATGAGTCCATTTCAACTGTACCTGAAAAGAAGAGGAAATCTTAAAAAAACGAATTCAGATCGTAATTACGTTCTAAATGTCTTGAAGATTACAACCATAGATCGCGAGATGCTGCTCCTGGGTCTGAATGTCTTCCAAAGCCCCCTGAGGGCGGCGAGAACACACGGACAGCCTTGCTCTACTCCACTCCGCCGCGACAGTCGAGCGAGGCCGCGCGACCTCGCCTCCGCCGGAAGCAACACGAGGCCACTTCCGGTTCCATGAGACGGCGATCAGTGGCGTCTGTCCTTGCTCCGTCGTTCTCGACGTGTGCTATGTCTCGCTTGTCTCTTTGACCTGTAACGGTTTCTATTCTCGATTAATTAAATAGCTGCATCTTGCTCTGCAATTACCGTAGTACCGTTCACAGGACTTGCTTTAACCATTGTTTCCGTATTATAGCGACCTTCCGTATAATTAACCTAGCATTTAAGAAGTAAACATTTAATTGGTAAGGAAATCCTTTTCTAAATAATCTGTTGTGAACTTTTAGTTTATTTTAATAACATTATTCCTTATAAAAAGTACAGGGACATCTTAAAATTAATAACGATATTAGACAGACATGATTTAAATTTAATTACAAAATTGCAAATATTGTGTGGTGATAATATCCTTTCTTTGCTTTTCTGGCACTAAATACCCATAAAAATCAACGAGGTTTCTCTAAAAAAAAGTTATGAGCTACAGTAAGAAGTACATATAGAGAAGAATAAAAACATGTTTTATTATACTTCATTTCTTCTAGGCGAAAGATTTGCAAGACTCATTTGTATCATATAAGACGCACACATTTGAAGTAAAATGTATTCCCAAGTAGACCACACTGCTCTACACATTTGAGGGTGTTATCGTATTAGTATTATATTTTCGCCCTTTTCCGAGGTACGACTCCTTTTTATCCCATTAAGCGTTGACGCCTTCAGTTGTCAGTGTTCATCAGTGACAAAATGTTCAGGTACTGAGGTCGGGAAATGTTAGAAGTACTTCCACATCAATAAGTTGCATATTTGTATATATGAATAAACTTGAACCTAATAAAAAAAAAACATCGTTTGCGTATAGGAAAATTTTTGCCTGTAAACCAACTGAAAAATAATTGTAAAATTTAACTGACGTGTCCACAGTTATACCGTAATCGTGATCATTCAGATGTACTTAAAGGAAACGTAGTTATTAACTAAATTTGCTCATAAACAAAGTAGTTTTGCTCATCAGAACTGCACATCCAATTTTCTTTTTAGAACGCATCCGATTAGAAAAACAATAAATCGAATTAACTGGACTCCCAATTCAACATTTCTAAACCAGAGTCGGTCGCGAGAGCTACTGCAACAAGATCTCGTGGCCCGGGCGAGGTAAGGGGGGGGGGAGCGCCACCACAAGCACGTGACTAATTGGCCCGTGTCCGGGAGCGGCTCCTCGACCTAGGGCCTATGCGCCTGCGCGGCGCGAGGCGCTCCCCTCCCGGACTCGCCTGGGGCAGGATGCGGCCTATCCCACAGGACGCGGGCGGCAGCCTGACGTCACTCCTGCGGTCTCGGGCCCCAGGGGCTCAGTCACGCAGCGGACGCCGCGGGGCGGGGCCCCCCACAACACATTCCGTTGTCCCGTGGGCTTGTAAACAAGGGCAATGTACCCACTTCCCAAAAAGTAACCCGCCGAAAGCAGAAGCGCGTAATGTAGTCTGCGAAATGGACGGAAGGACATGCAACGTGGAGATTCGAGGTTCAAGTTCCAGCGTAATACTCGTATTCCAGATAAAAAGTTCGTCTGGCTGAGAATTACGAAAGTGCACTCATTTCATGGTTAATTTTCGCGGTTTTATCCGATAGATTCTAACCAGATGTCCTGGTAGTAATTAATAAATACTACTGACAACAATCAATCAGTTTTCTCCATCGCCTTCCCATTCATAGGCGTGTTATTCTGACGTATCTTCATTACAATATGATATTAATCTCTGAACTAGAAATGTCTTCGGAAATTCTGCGAGTATTTCTCCAAGAACCCCAACATCATTAGCAGTAATGCACGATAAATTAATATTTTTCGGTCTATCCATCTTAATATCTTGTGCAACGACGACAATCCATTTTGGAAGTTCCATAAACACAAGAATGGAAATACTAAGTTTATTTGACAATACCTTACAAATTGCAGCAATCTCCGAATTAACGGGGAGATGGGAATACAGTCCATTAGAACTACTTTTCAAATTTAACCTTGAATTCCCCGAAGTCTTCTTGAGCTATCGCAATTAATTAAAATGCATTGTGTATGACATTTTCTGGGCTTTAAGAATATTCAGATGCACCATGAGATATTTCCAATTTCCGAGATTTTCGAGGAAAACTGAACGAATTCGCAATTTAATGCTATTTTCCAGGGCGGGAATGGCGAGTGAAAGTTTCTTTTTAAAACTGGATATACGCTTAAAATGAACTGTTATCAAACCTCTCTCAATCAGCAACGAAATGAAATATATGAACTTGAAGGAAAACTAGTTTTATTGCAGCCAAACCTATTTTAAATTATCAAAAGCAATACAGTATCTTTCGCAACAACCTACTAATAATTCAATTAGTACTAATGTTATTAGTATTAGTAGCGTATTATTATTATTAGTAAGAACAAATCTGAACAACGTAAAATAGACTCTCCAGAGCTGGTCACTCTCAGCACTCCTCAACGTAGGCCAGCAACCACAGACTTCACCCTCCAGCCCTTGTTTCATTAGTTTCATTACTCATAACTTGTTCGCGAGGGCTCTCTACAAGAGTAGGATGTCCACCATTTGCTCCCCCAACACCAAGATATATGGGCTGAGCCTCATTACACATCTGCCTGACCACTTAGTCCCCATTCCTAAGGCCATAAATAATTGTACTTATTGTCATCTTTTATGGTCGATTCAGGCCAGAATGATTTGACAATTTCCAAAACAATGAACATCGCCGAAAATTGCATCGCTCTGAGAAATGTGCTCTTCCACCAGACATACGGGCTGGACCTCCATTTTTTATATCTGAACGTGACAGTTTAGTGAGTGTAGTTGGAGGTTAAGAATAGTTTTCACGAGTTATTTTCGTTATTCCAATACCGTCACTAAAAATAATTTTGTAAAATTGATATGAATGACACCAAAAAGAAGATGAAAACATACACGCCTCTGAATTAAGTCACCAAGCGGGTGTAAACGGACAGGCCATACATTCTGTAATTCAAAGAGCCTGCGTTGTTTACTTTCCACCACGCTTTTCATTAAAACTCGCAATAGATTGAATTTTAATCACATAATTGTGCTTGTAAATAATATTTCAAAACAAGAAATTTTAAAGTGTGCTTTTCTTGCATAAATACACTGATATCTTGCAAATATTTTCCAGTTGGCGGAATAGCACGAATAATGCAGAGTAAAACGACTCAAGAACAAGTTAGCCAATATTTGTGAAACAACCGTGAATAATTTCTCCGGTTTAAACACCGACCATGCCCTCAGCTTGATTTAACGTCAGTGTCGAAACAATCACTCACACGACTGAATAGAGAATACTTTTGACCTGATTTAACTTCACGGCGATTGGCGATGACGATTAACGTCGTCACGACAACTGGATGATGAATTTTCTTTCTAATAAAAATGAATTAAACATACATGGAGGGAATACTCATCGTGATTTAAATTGATTAAATGTTGAGTTCCATATGTTCGTGATTTATACCAACAAGGAAGCAAGCTTGAAATGAGAGTATTTATTAGTACAACCTTGAAAGTCAGCATTAATGAATAGTCATGAAAGAGAAGTATTTATTAATTTATATTCGTAACAGATCTGCTTATAGTAGTAGCACACGGCAGTACTTATTTCATCGTGAGAACTGAGCAGCGACTTAATTGAGCATTTCATCGTGTACATTGAGCTATCATTGATTCGATCAATACAGCAACGAATCTCCAGCCTATAAAACTGTTCACACTCCCTCTGTACAAACATTTCCGAATTAAACATTACATCTCTAAGCTCCACTAACCACCTTTTTATTTCCCAACAAGCTCCCATTTTCAATGAGCTCGTGTCTCTTCGCTACAGCGACCTCCCCCCGCCCTACAACGTATCCCGTTTCAAAATAAACCACGGTCATAACGGGTGGTCATCGGAAATTGGGCGAGTAATAACTCGCAAAAGCGTGAACAATCGAGGACTCGCAACGCGCAAGGGTGTGTACACACTATAGTGCAGTGAGAATCAATGTTTATATAATGAAATGAGTATGGGAAATGCATGAATGAAAAACAAATTGCAAAAACCAAAGAACATTGCTTGGCGACAAGAAAACAAAAATGTTGTTCAAGTTCTGTGTGCCAAAGTGCCTCACAATACCTGATAAATTTAGAGTTAAGCTAAATTTAAGTTAGTTTTGGTTAGTTATTAAGTAAAGCCCCTCCAGTTCTAGATGCTTAAGCCGTAACGCAGGAGCCTAATGTAATTCAAATCACGAATAGTCATTTATGCACCAATGGCATTATAAGGGTTCTAATGATCGAGCGGGGACGAAAAGCCCAAGGACCTGGCTTTTTGGCTCGAGAGATTTGTGTCGTTCGAGATCATTACAACCAGTTAACGCCCGTTGTAAGAACATGCTTTTATTTTTTACGTAATTTTAATTATTAATATTTACTTATTTACTATATAACTAGTTGATAACTTGATTTGGTTTGTTATTTCATATTCCCCTTCTATTATACCCTCTGTAAGAGTACATGTAGCAACATTCAACTGTTTACATATTTTCCTCTTCACCACGATCCTCTCGATCCAGGTACGTTACGCAGTGAATATCGAGTTCCGTATCGAAGGCTCTAACAAGCAGTAACGTATCAGTAAAAAGTAAACTAAATTCTCGCCTCCTCAGTGGTACTGTGGTGGGAAATAAACAACGTCCGAGAGCGACCCTTCGCCAGCAGCTGCGACCGACCGCAGCGGGCGCCCGCCAGGAGGAGGAAGAGAAGGACGCGGCGGCGGCGGCGGTGGCGGCGGCGGCGGCGGGGGTCGGCGACCCCCCGAGCACGTGACCGCCCGCTCGGATAAGCCCCGGCCCTGCGGCGCCCTCCGCCACTTCCGCCCCGCTGTGCACCCGCGGCGGCGCGCAACCACTCGCGGTCACCGCCAGAGTACGCGGCCCTCGACCGCCCACCCCCACCCCGCCCCCATCCCGCACTCACCGCCGGCCCAGGAGACGCGGAAGGGCCCGCTGCATTGCAACACGACAGCGTTGGTACAACATAGTGATGTTTACGTTTATTTTCAATGATATGGCAGAGAGGTTAACTGTTTTCACAATTACTACAGCATTTGTCCCACGAAATTATTAACGGCATTTTCAAACCTGCTATTTCCTATTAATATAAGTGATTGTTCAGTGGCGCACACTCCATCACGCATGGACGCCTCCACGGCTCATGCGCCCCCTCCGTGGCATCCCATGATACACAATAGAAAATACAGCTTGTCCTAATTTTATTTCTTATAAGTCAACAAATAAAAATTCATTTTATAATCAGCATAAATGAAAACATTTGTAAGCAAACATCAACTAGGCGGGACACACTCGGCGTATCCTCCCGCCCCCCCCCCCACACACACGCATACACGTACTCCAAGAAAAATCTTTAGTGCGCCTCTGAACTTGCAAGTTCGAAGTGGGCCTCAAATAAGTAAGTACGAAATGGTAGTGAAGTGCTACAGACACTCTATTTTAAACTAAAGTGTTGCTGTTTTCATTGCATTGCGAGAGACACTAATGAGCCAAATTTTCGTTTGCGAAATTTTATCTGAACTTCTTCTCAGCTAGTACATCAATAAAAACCCAAACATTTAATGACATTATAAAGCAAGATTTTTTTTAGCGACAGTATAAAAGGAGAATTATATCATTCAGCACAAACATGTCTTCGGAGAAAGACATTATACGTTGCAGTTCCAGACATTACAATAATAAACAGTGAAAAAACTTTGGTACAAATATAATCGAAAAAGCTAGAGTGTATAATTTCAAATGAAAAAGTATTACTGGCACTGGAATGGTTACGTTTCTATTTTACTCGAAAAAAAGAACGAACAGGATTTACAACCACCAGGTTCCAGGGCGTGAGCGACAAGAATGTTACACGAAACCCGATATTCAGAGAAGGAATGTTAAGATACACGATCACAGAGATCAAGATAATCTCCACAAGGAATGAAGAGAGGGAGGGATCGAAAAGAGGGCATAGGAAGCCGGAAGACGAGCGCGCAGAAGGAGGGATGTAGGGCAGGGGCGTGGGTGTGAAAGAAGTGACCCGCGGTCAGAGAGAGTGGACCGCGAGCGCAGCAGTTGGTCTGCGCGCGCGGGGGCGGATGCGAGGCGCGCAGGGCCAGAGGTCAGGAGCGGGCCCGCACGCAACCAGGCCAACTGGGGCACTTGACCCGCGCCCATTCGCAAGGTACCACACTTACATAAACTGCGTCCCGCTTCTTAATTTCGACGCAAAATAGAATGTGCTTTGTTTTTGTCCGATTTAAATGTAGTGACTAGTGCCAGACCGTCAGCGGACGTGGTTATCCCATCGGGATAATTCGTTACGACTTTAATTTTAGGAATCAAAGTTCCCGACTGTATACTCGGGGCACAGCTAGTGATCTGTCACAAGTCACTATATTTAAATTAGACGATAAACACCTATGGAAATACATTTTTTATTCTTACCTATGAAAACTCGCTATATTCTCGCGCATATAAAAACTTAATTTCTCAACTTATATAATCACGTAAAATTAAATTGCTCAACTCTTCTACAAAATACAAAATTCGAGTACTGGTTGATTTTTTTATAAATACAAAATTAAAATATTTGTATTCACTTTTGAATTGCCTTTTTCTTTTTTTAATTTCTCCTCCATGAAGATATAACTCTTTCTACGATAAGATGACTTTCAGAATTACCAATAGAAGTTAATTTCTTTCAAATACAGCGCTCGAACTGAAGAACGCTATTATATTAACGGTATATCGGTGAAACAATGAAGATGGACGGACTTCCGATGAACCCGATGGTTGTGGTAGGGGAAAGGAGCGAACGAGCTTTCCGACCTCCCCAGCGGCGGATGGCTGCAGGCAGGCGGTAGTTCTCGGCGGAGACTCCCATTTTGTCACCCACTGGCCACCCGCGCCTTCAGAGCTGCGCTTGCGTAAGCGGCCGTCGCGTCACGCTCTCCCGCCATCCCCCTGCCCCGCCTCCACCCCGAGCCACCCACCCCAAGCACTACCCCAAAACCCCACACACCCGGTTCAAAGAAACAGATTCGCAAATAAATACTATGTACGTAACTTATATGTTAATATGTAACTCATTGTTATGAATACATGCAACTTTCGTGTGTTATATGAGGTCTCTTTTCTATTGTTTTTGGATGTGAATGTTGGACACAGAAAGATAAACATGCGTTACAGAATGCCGAAATGAAATTTCTGAGATCTATAAAGTAAATGTAGCAGATCTAGATAGAATTAGAAATGAGGAAATAAGAAAAATTAATCAAATGTGTGAGCAAAAAATGGCAAAATATAATCTTAATGGAATGGCTACATAATGTAGAAATAATGGACCTAAAATGCATTAAGGTGTTTAGGTATATAATGCAAAGTAGAAGAGACCCAGGCAGACAATTGACAAAATTTGCTTACAAGCTTGAACAGGTTACGGACGTACCCTTGAAATTTAGACGACGACAAGGACGACCATGACGAAGAAGAACTTATATATTACTAAACATGTAAGTAAATAAGTCGGAAAATCAATCAAGAAAAGAAGGGCTGATTCGCCATAAACAGAGATGGTTACATACAATAATACGTTTTTGATTTTGAAAAGTTAAGAACTCCATCTTGCACCTTTCTTATAAAGATAAGCAAGCCTGGTTGTTTCTCGTCGTAGATTCTCAGCAGGTAAAGAGCCAAGCCCAAATGACGATTCGGAGCTTAATTTTCAAACCAGGCATCTTCATACTTATTCCCTTCTTTTTCTAATAGGTGGCATTGTCACGACACTCTCCCTCCACCACACGGTAGCTACAAAAGCAAATTCACCGCTCAAATAGAGATCAGAAGAATTAAAATAGGCCTAGTAAGATTTGTAGCGGAAAACGACCTCAGCAGCGAGACATCACATAAAACACATTCAATTTAATTTCAATCTTTGTGGAAACGTGGAAAAAAGTTTCAGTGCCACTTGAAAATACTACTTATAAATAGTAGGAATATTGCTATGTGGCTTATACTAGTGTGAATTTGACCCACTGTCCGTCGTGCTTCCGCGCCTTTCCACGCCGCTGGATCTATGGAAAGCGCCTGGCGGCAACGGAGTCGTATAATCCGCTCCCCGGCTCTTGCACAATCCACACTTCCACAGCTGTCAGTTCGTTATAAAATAACTCTCCTTCACCACACGTGTGTGGAGGAGGGGGTTAAAAACTCCGGACGCATAAATTGTCTTCTTGACGAGAGCAGAGACACTCCTGCTGAACCGGATGTTCAATGCAACACTCACGGGATACGCTTTTTAAATGTGAAGGGTTGCTGATGTATCCGGCTCTCATAAGACATAAGAAACTTTCAGAATGAGATATGTCATAAAAAGAACAGGATTTGAAAAAATGTTTCGAAATTTTCACTTGAGGAGGAAGAAGTTTCACTTCTAACAGGGGGTGAGAGTATTTCTTCGTGTTTCCAGACGCATCAACTACTTTGGACATTAGAATGCCGCATATTATAACTCGAGAGGTGGCGGTGTACCTCCTCTGCAGAAACATGAGACCCGGGGCCGACCTACACATCGACGTACGGGGGTTATCCTCCCCAAACATTCCCTTCAAACATCCTCCCAGACGGGCTCTGCTCCAACTGGCTGTAAAATTCCAACATTGTAGTAAGGTAGTGCATGTGTGTGTAAGGAAAAAGAAGCGGCAAGGATGAGGAAGGGAACATCGTGCGTGGTACATGCCCCTCCACAATGACTGAAAAAACTACACAAAACTACCGATCAGAGCAGACGACCACCTGAATTCTCCCCCGACAGTCGCTGAATTCGACCAATCTTTATGCGTAGTCTCGAAAATTTCACACCTTAGTATAATTCCTATACGTAAATATTAATATATTGTAATTTTTTCCATGCATTCAATGTTTAGAAAATGTTACACTGTGCTCTCAACCCCGAGCAATGATGGCTAAGAACATTGCTATATTAGTTGAGAGGTCCTTACTAACAGTGTCCGTTAGTCAATTATTAAGGTAAACAGTTCTAGTGAATTGTATTTACTTTCGATTGAATGAATATGCGTAGTGAGAGTGTTTACATTCCAACAGAGTGCAACTTCAAGCTATAAAGACATGATGGATACGGAAATGCAATTCAGGTATCACAGAAAAAGAAAGTTCGGAGTACTACGAAATACCAAAAAAGATAAGCACATACTTTTAAATTCCCACCTACAAATTGTAAATTGTATGTACAGCTGTGCTCTTTGAAGTACCAAGTAGCCAAGTAGAGATACTAAAATCAGTAAAAACAACATATTACGAGAAAAATAAAAATATTTACATTTAGCTAACATTATAAAGTATATAAATGTGTGATATAGCAATAAGAATTTACAAACAGACCAACAAAAGACCATCGGCCATCGGCTATTGGCCATCTCTAGTAAGCTAGTTTTTTTCGTTCTCGGTTAAATGTAGGACTTTCTCGTTTATTAGCACAACACACTCTCTGAAGAAAACATTTAGAGATTTTTAAAATATTTTACATTAACTCAACTATATCTTTTACCCTTGTTAAAACGCTGATATCTCACCTTAACTATTCTTTTAGGAGAGGAAGCGTTTCTGTCCCTCCTGTAATATTGCAACTAATATTCTGGCATGAATAAAGAGAAAAGTCAACTTAAATGATGTTAATGAATTCAAATCATTGTCATAGCGTGAATAATCAGACAACTCGTATCTTGCTAGGTTTTCTGATTAAATTAAATTTATATTACGTTCGTAAATATACGATTACGTTCATTATTTATCAACAGAAAGAATTTAATTTATGTGAATATACACGAACGTAAATAATGATTTACAGAACCCAATAATATACCTACCTTAATTTCAAAACAAAGTTGACTCGCCAAATGATTCACCGAGTTCAACGATTTACCAGCAACACTCAAAGGAATCGTTACCCACAATAAGCTATTACAACTCATCGCTGACTCAGTGACAAACACGGGATTAAATGTTGAAATAAGAATTGATGGGGCATCTGGGGATTCTTAAGATCATTTGTATTGAGGTGAAAGTCCACGGGTTACGGTCTATCTTGAAAAAACTTCTTTTCGTAAGTTACGGACGCCCGTGTGCATACACTCTACTTTCTGAATTATTCACGTGGAATTACACAGCCCACGGATATTTGCTATTGGCTTCTGATGAAACATAACAGTCATTTTGACTATCAAGACAAATATTAGTGCACAGAAGTCATGATGATTTGATATTTCTCTTTTTTTGTAAATTAACGAAGAAAGACAAAGATGGGGTATATACTTTTCAATTTTACTATTTTCGCCCAATATCTGAAACAATGAGTTCATACCACTTGCGTATTACCATTCGCCAATCACTCCTTCAAGGAGGATCATTCTTGTGGACATTAGTTTTTGTTACCATCTCGATTTTACTTCTCGTGACCAATCTTGCCCCGACGTTTTAGATATGAAACATTTATTATTGAGTCAAGTTATCTCTAAATATACCTAGGTGGCTTGAACTTCGTTCGAGTGCCCCTTTCTGCATGAGATCCTCATAACGAAGACTGACCAAGAAAAAGAACAAAGGAACGAAGCCCGATCTGAAGCAATGGAAAAAGCTTGCGCCGTCTGGAAACGGACGAAAACCGCGGCGCGGCGCGGCGCGACGGTGTCCGAGCGGAACGCCCGCGAGGGTGCACGCTCCGCGACGCGCGGGGCGGCAGAAGAAGCGCCAGGGGAGATGTCGTCAGCGGAAACGATGAGAAAAATGACCGATGATGCTCCAAGGCGTGAAGACGGTAAGGTGAAGATGGCAATAGAGTGATACGTAGGCACGAAGTGTGGGAATTCTGATGCGGTATTGTTGACATAATTACATGGAGAAATAAAAGAAGTCATCTCCGTGCATATATATGTACTGTATGTACATAGATGACTTTTATTTCTCCAGATAAGTAGGCATTCAAAATAGACGAGGCTGTAGCTGAGTATTTTATTTTGAATATATATTCAAATTTGCACACAATTTTGATAGGGAATGGGGAAGGCTGGTTTAGGACTTGATGGCAGAGGGTTGATGGTGAATTAGAGAAGAAGGTAGTAAGATGTTGGTAGGTTGCGGGTTAGTGACAGGATAGGACAGGACAGAGATGGGATAGAACATGATGACGGGATAGGACATGAAAGTGACGGGAAGTGACGTGACAATAACGGGACAGATGAAATGGAGACAGGACGATGACAAAACAGCGGTAGAATTGTTGCAAAATCTTGGCACAAATATGGCGGACCAGTGACTGATCGATTTAGTGATTCCGGACTCATCAACTACCAAGGTCATTAGTCCCGTAAGTGTAGCGCTTGTTCTATCGAGGGAGATGGCAGTGAACTTCCTCCCTGAAAGGTGAGATGCGGCGCAGACCTACCATTGGCTAAAGGGATTTCCCCAACTAGATATCTCCCACCAGTTGGGCACCGCCCCAGTGTGAGTTAGTGCATGTAAGTGTGTGTAAAGGTGAAGATGGAATGAGGGAGAGGAAGCGCGCGGGCCGTGGCCCGTTTGTTAGGGTATATTCCAGCATTCGCCTGGTGTTGATCGGAGAAATCACGGAAAACTATACCGAACAGAGCAACCGGCCGCTAGAATTATTCCAGACAGCGACCGACACCTGCGATTTATTCAAATCTGTCTCTGGCAAGTCATCAGCTGTTACGATGCCATCCAGTCGGGTCACTACAGTTACGTCACTATGGTGGATTTTCAACCTTCCGATTAGATGACACCGAAACAGCTGATTTACATTAGAGGCTAGCTGTGGATAAATTCAAATATAGCTCCAGCTAGTGTCGAAAATCCTGCCACCGTCGGGGCTTCGTACCTCGGACCTTCCGGTCAGAGGCCGTAGCAGTGACATCAATAGAAGCTCTGAGCCACCTCTCCCGGTCGGACGCAGACGTTGCCACCGGATAGCAGCACAGTAATATAATACAGCGGCGGTATCGGGGAACCAAACGAGAACGGTGGGAGCGAGGGCGGGGGCAGGGGCGGAGGAGGGGTGGTGGCGGTGGGGTCGGAGGCAGCAGCGGTGCGGGGGCGGGCAACCACAGCTGCACCCCGCCGCGCCCGAGCGCTTTCTCGGCGCTGGAGCGTGACGTAAGCGACGAACCGGACGCGCTGCGGTCGCGGCGCGGTCGCGGCTCGGCCGCGGCGCCTTTTAACGCCGCCCGATTCCGCCCCCAGGCACGCAGCGCGCCGCCGCCCGCCGCTGTTTGAGCGCGCAGCCGAATGCGCACTGCGGTCGAGATGAGCGAGATTTATTTATGTATGGAACTGTTTTCCGCATCAGTTCCTCAGGAAAGAAGAGAATTACCTTTTCAAGCTGCGGGCAAGGATTCATCACGGAACTACCCTGCAAAATTGGACAAAGGGGAAGAAGGGACCTCTCGGAGAATAGCTTGCACCTGACGCCAGAGATTTATTTAACAGCATTCCAAAGGCTCACAGAAGGTTAGTACAATATTTTGAGAGTTTTTCAGTTCATTTCTTCTGACAATAATATACTTTGACAATATAATGTTTTCTAAAACCCGTTATTTTAACAATTGCTTTCTAAAACTCAATACATACAACGCAGGAGCAGGATAATTGCAATTTAATTTAATAAACATCATTTTCTTCCCTTCAGTTTTCTGAAAGACGACTCATTATTTTATTGTTATTGATAACACAAAAGATATGTTTGTTATGCAAAAAATGTGTCACTGCAAAAGAAAATAATACAGCAATGATAGTACGTATATTTAAGGTAGAACCACGATGAATTGACTTCCTCCTTCCGGAACAGTCATTTAATACGGCGAAACAACCAGTATTGTACACAGATAACTGATTTAACCAGAAAGCTAAAGTTCATCAACCCCAGGATTTTAAGTATTGTTAAAATATATGAAGAGAGAGAGATCAACTTCTCAGAAACTCAAACCTACAGAAAGGAATAAAAATATAATTTCACTTTTATCCCACTAAATACCTCGAGAGACTGAGAAAGAAAAACGAATAAATTCATTTCCTAAAATTTACATTTCTCATCTCAAAAACTCCAGCATGTTCACCGTCCTTGTCCTACTCTTGAATCTGAAGGACACCTGCTCTTGGCATTCAACCGCGAATACATCTCGCGCCCGGATACTTGTAGGAGCCCGTCGCGACTGGAAAGGCCCAGGTACGTCACCCACGCTCGACTCAGCCGCGCGCCGCCCGCAGGCAACCGCAAGGCGACGCGCGCCCGCGCGCGGGAGCAGCGGCGGCGGCGGCGGCGAGGCCGCGCGGCGACTGCAGGGGCAACAGCCGTCCTTGCGGGGACGGGCGCGCAATCACCGCCACCGCCGCCTCCATCACCTCCTCCGCCGCCGCCACCTCCGCTGCCGCTACCGCCGCCGCCTCCTCCTCCGCCGCCGCCGCCTCCTCCTCCGCCGCCGCCGCCTCCTCCGCCGCCGCCGCCTCCTCCGCCACCGCCGCCTCCTCCCCCGTCGCCGCCTCCTCCCCCGTCGCCGCCTCCTCCCCCGTCGCCGCCTCCTCCCCCGTCGCCGCCTCCTCCCCCGTCGCCGCCTCCTCCACCGCCGCCTCCTCCACCGCCGCCTCCTCCTCCTCCGCCACCGCCGCCTCCGCCGCCGCCGCCGCCTCCTCCTCCGCCGCCGCCGCCTCCTCCTCCTCCGCCGCCGCCGTCGCCTCCTCCTCCCCATCCTCCTCCTCCTCCGCCGCCGCTGCCGCCGCCGCCGCCACCTCCGCCTCACCCGCCGCCTCCGCCTCTGCCGCCTCCGCCTCTGCCGCCGCCTTCGCCTCCTCCGCCGCCATCGCCTCCGCCGGCATCTCCTCCGCCGCCATCTCCTCCGCCGCCATCTCCTCGGCCGCCATCTCCTCGGCCGCCATCTCCTCCGCCGCCATCTCCTCCGCCGCCACCTCCATCGCGATCGCAGCTGCACGGACCGCACCAACGTCGCCGCCTCGCCCCGCCCCGCCCACTGCCGCGCCGGTCCCCGCCGCCGCGCACGCCCTCACGTGCAGCGAACACCTTCTGAATCCGAACCGGCGCGGCCGCGAGCAGCGCGTTTGCCCGTACAAGAAGTTCCTGTTGTGGCGCAGGTGAATCCGAAGTGCATTCCGCGGGGCCTTGTAAGGCAGCACGAGCGCCCCGCGGGCCCGCGGGGGATTCTTGGGCGTGCGCGGGAGTGGACGTCCCGCTCACGAGGGTGTGACACCTCGCGGGAATGGTTTACTGATGAGTGTGCAGACGTATGAAGTACGTCTTGTCCTTATGGACATATTTCACTAAACAAAGGACGTAACTACTATTTAAAATTAACAAAATCAATAATCATGGATATGGAACTGCATGGATTTCAACACGCTTACCAAAGCCGTTCAGTGGTGCGTAGGTTTATTGCTTCAAAACCTCGCTCATTGAAGTCTCCGAGGAATCGAGTAGTTTTTTAAACATTTTTTCCATCAAGTACCGTTGTGACTTATCTAGATATTCTCAAGGACGCCGATGAGAATCGTGTATTAAGGCCACGTAATATAACTCACGGCAATATCTAAAGTTAATATCTTGATAATCAGAGATAATAGTTCAACAATCAACAATGGATACTTACTCGTCGTATTATGGCAGTTTTGGAGGTGTTTAATTGGAGTTTTGGGGGATAAATAATAACTTATAACGGGATGAGAATCAAACACACCAATGCTAGTAGAAATGCAATAAATAGCAATATCAAAGACTAGTAAACAAGAAGGTATTACATCTAGATCATAAAGATGCCAGGAGTCATTGAGCCAACTACTAATGAAGGAGAGTGCTGAAGAAGTGAACCCGTCTCGCAGGAAGCAGTGAATTAGTTTGCGAAAAAAGAGAAGTAGAGTAACAGACGAATCTAATTTATTACATCACTCTCAGCAGAAGTGAAATGTGCAATTGTGAAACAATATTATCGTTAATTCACCCTTTTTCTTGGTGCCTTTTATCCAGTGGACAGCCGGTTACCCTTACGTCCCGATGAGGCACATTTCGACCATACACTAGACACCAACACACTCGCGGGCTCATCTGATCTGGGAGTCAGCAGAACGCGAGACCCTCCGTGACAATACATTCATGAGAGACAAGGGGCAAAACGCCATGCCCAAGGCGGGACTTGAACCCGCGACCCTTCGGATCCGAAGCGCTGAGTCGGTACACGCTCTTAGCCACCTCGGCCATCCAGATCGGCTTATCGTTAATTACTACTGCAAAAACCTTTTGAAGGGAGAAACACACAATTTCTGCCATCCATTACTAGAAGAGTTGAGAGCAAAGTCGTCGATTCTCAGGAGCTCCAGTGGTACTTATAATATTGTGGTTTGATATTGACATTTTTATACGATTCTTTGATTATAGCTACTGAAATATCGTAGAGCTTGCGATGTATGTATGATTCCGAGTGTGCAAGAGGGTGAGTTTCTGTTTATGTATGTATATCTATGAAACCTATGTGAGTTATTAGTGTGTAATTAATTTTTTCTCTTCATCCAGTAACTTAGCCATAAAGTTGCGTAGAGACGCTTCCACTTTAGTAGGTTATGTTGAAATGAAAGAAGCGCTTATGAAGGTACTGAGGAACGGTTCGCGTTTTTGTTTATTCACAGAACGTAGGCATCGGCTGCGCCATCGGTGTTTGTCTACTGTCAGGTCAGCGTCCGAGCCCGAACATTGATCAACGCTGATAACATCCTTGGCGGGCGCGGTTGGCACTGCCAAAACTTCAACGCTGCACCGACTCACGATGTGACTGCCAGAGCTCGAAGTTCAATTTGCAAGAGGAGAACGTAACGCTCTCTGAACTGAATAACATTGGATTATTTTATTGAAAAACCGAATGTATTCTATCAAGATGATGCATTCATCAATGCGTATCAATATTGGAAATGTATACAAGGCTGGCAGATAAAGAAGCTAGCGAGAATAATGCATCCGTACGAATGTGAAGAAGAAAGAAACATAAAACTGAGGCACTCACTGAAGAGTTATAGAGACCTAGAAACCCTGATAAAAGTGATAAGAGTCAGTGGTGGAGGCGACAGTGAGATTTGGAGTGTCGATGATTTCTGTGTGGGTGTTATTTATTTACTGTACCTAAGGGAGCTTCTACTGAATTTTATGTTCGATGATCTCGTCAGGAGAAGATAAAGAAAAGGTAAATTATGATAGAGAAATGTTGCGATGAGAGGCAAAGAAAAAGGGAGAGCTCGCTTTTTCCACCACAAAATTCCACATAGATTGCCTGGGTTCGAACCGAGTCCCCGCAGTAGAAGGCATGTTTGCTAGCCATTTCTCCAAGAGCCCTCCTCGCCTGTTTGAGCTATGATAATTCGGAAGATCACCGAGCGAAGTGGCTCAGGACGTAGAGCGGTGACTTCGCATTCGGGAGGCCCGGGTTCAATCCCCGCACAGAGAGAAATGTTTAGTTCATACAATTAATCACGAAGTAGATTCAACTAAACGGTATAGTACATTTTCGTAGGACAAAGTGCTTAGTCACGAACGTTCACGATCCTGCTATTTAGTTAAACACACTAAAGCACTTATAGTAATATCCACTAAACAGGTACCCTGTGACGAATGGCATCTAGTGGAGAAAAAATAAACGAACGCATCTCGTAGAGAAAACTAAAAGAAACGAAACGTTGACTAATACATCGAGTAATATTTACTAAACTTATTGCAGTGAAAATAGCTAAACAAAACGTGAAAGGGAATAATTTCTTTCTACTCCTTCAGGCAGGTAGCAACTGGGGCTCTGGAGCGGTCACTCACCCTACGACCCCTGTGACTCGTACTTCCCTAATCTCGATTACCTGACAGATCCTAGCCAGGCAGAGTAGTTACGGATGCATGCTGCAGGATTTACACTATCGACGGTATTTCTATCATTTAGAATATAACATAATTTTGAAAACTAATAAAATACTAAACACCTCGTAGCGTATAATTCTATATACAGCGTTGAATTCTCACACTTCAGACGGGCTCTATAACCATTCAAATTGGTCACGTTGCTGAGAATGCACGCTTACTAAACAGCGTTTAGCGAGTTTGACGACATGAAACGTAGATCTCTCCAAATTATTTTATTTACGAAACAAGTTTAGGACTACTGACAATTCCCTTTGTTCATTTACTTACGATTATGAATTGTCTAATTTACTAAACGCGACGCATCATGTTTAATGAATTTTATTATACGAATAAATGTATTTACTGTACGATCGCATACTAAACATATTTAGTACATTCTATTACAAAATTTCTCTCAGTGCGTGCCATCCTGACCGGGGTTTTTGTGGTTTTGCTCGGTGATCCAGACGAATGTTGGGATGGTTCTACAGAAGGCTTTTTGAGGAAAGCTACAACTCTATTTTTTTCTGCCCCGATGATGTTTATATCAATCGTGGCAATTGATTTAGAGGATGACAGAAACGACTTATTTTCCATCGGCAACTGTGATTGCGAATGTGTAGAGATGAACGATTTTAGCAATGGCTAAAAATGCGAAATGTTACCTGAAATGAACGCTGAAAAAAATACTAATTGTATATTTGATCGTCGGTACAATATTTGTGAAGTTTTCAATCTGCGATAAAATGCGACTAAGCAAAGTAAAAAATAATAAGAAAAATTTAAAAACGGATCCTGAAAGCCTGAGCGCCCAGGGTCATCCCAAGGGGTCTCAGCTTCCTCAGTTCTTTGCACGGAGGTCACGGGAAGAAGAGGAAGGCCCTATGCCTACGGCGCACGCGTTACTTCTTATGCTTTTATATTTGTTGAAGTTCACAAATGGCGAAATATGAAATTAGCTTATTTCCTGATTTTAATGGAAAAATGTAAAAAGCATCAAAGTATGTTTTACCTCAAAGATTCCTCCCTAATACTAAGTTTCTCAATGAAAGTTCGAAAATTTTAAATCTTAATAGTTATAATGCTATAAAATGCTATAGCGAGCGAAGAGGCTGAGTGCTTAGCGCGCAGACTTCGCAGTCGGGATGTCCAGGTTCGATTCCCGGCCTGGCCACCCTGACTGGAGTTTTTCGTGGTTTCCCTCGGTCATAAGACAAATGCTGGAATGGTTAAAAACTGCCATGATCACCTCTCAGTACCCCACCTCTACCTCCAACCATCATCCTCGTCTTTTTACCCCTCATCATCACCCTATCACTTCATTCAGTATCATCAGGGAAATCAATGGGAAACTACCCAGATTATATCCTCCCACGAAAACCCATGATGATGATGATAATATTGTGGAGCCATATAGATGGATCACCTGATCTCCTTCTATTGGAGTTCAGGACCAAACCACCAGGTAAACTGCTGTAGCCTTGTTTCCAAAATGCGATTTTTTTTTAAATGCAAAGTGCTAAGTTCTACCATCACTACGAACGCGAAGTGGCCGTGCGCGGAGGGCGTGGAGGCCGGCGCGGGCGGTGGCCGTTGCGCCAGCAGGGCAGTCCGCGCCCCCGCCCGCGCCCAGCGCCTGCTTCCGGGGCTCCAGGGCCGCGCGCGCAACGGCTCCCTCCGCTGGCGAAACGATGCGAACTGGGGCCGGCGCCGCCGAGGTCAGGGCGCACCCGCGCTCGCGCCCGCCGCTCTTGCCTCACCGCGCGCGCGAGACACTCGGGGAAGTAGGGCCGCGCTCACTCGCAGGGGCGGGGCTTTGCAACTCACGGAAATAAATTAGTCCTCGTGCTTGCCATGGGAAAACTCCGGAATTTCCCTTCAAGTAGCCCGAATGACCTGGACAGGGTCAAAGGTGATTTCCGTTCCTTTAATAATTATTAATGAATATTTCTAATTTTCCTTTTAGCCAACGTTAACTTTTGATTATATATAAATATATGATCCCTTTTTTGGCTAAAAGACAAATTTAAATAATCAACACATAAAAATAAGGGGTTCACATAGTTTATTCTTTCTTAATTGATACGTTTCTACAATTTCATTGCACTGTCATCTTCAGGCTCATAAGAATATTGTCTTTACAAAAATTAAAACGTCCTTGTTCTAAAAATATACTATAAAAAGATTGCTCTGCTCTATTTACATATATTTAGAAATTACACGACGCTGAAGTCAATTTTCAGAAGTTCTTTTAATCATATTTTTATATCTCGGAACTCTCACTTCTGGGAAAGAAACACTCCTTTATTCAGTTGAACTTCAAATATTTAAATATCGATGATTAGTAAGAAAAGTTCTTGCGATGTATTAAGACATAGCTGATGAAAATACAAGGTTTCCTCTCATTATTCTGCTGATTTTTTTCTTGTAGCTAGAAAAGATACTGATGAAGGAAGTTGATGTCCTCCCCATGCTGATTAAATTGAATGCTTTGACACACGCTTTTCACAGGACCAAAGTCGATCGTAGCGTAGACTTGAAAACTAAGATCTGGCACAAGTACTGGCATTTCTCGAAACCTAATTTCCAATTATCAATTTATCTTGTCTTCTATACCATACCCCTCATAAATGAGTAGAAAATATAGAGGAAAGAAACATTTGTACCGCTATCTTCTATTAGTGGTTTTAACAGTAAAATGTTTAGGGAAATGACATTTTAACAATGAAACGTATATTGTCACTTTTCTTTCCAAAATTTTGAAGAGCAGCAGGACATATGGGTGAAAAAACCAAACACAATTAAATGTACATTCTTTACATTCGGTAAATTATTATGCAGTATTTGGCAGACAATGGCATTAAATGTGCCGAAAGAATTTCTTACATATAAACATAATATAAAAACTAGTATGAATGTTATCAATTCGTACAATTATTGTAATACTTATATAATGCTATATATATATATATATATATATATATATATATATATATATATCAACCCAACCCCCCATCAACACATTGCCAACTAAGGTCTGCAAAGAACGATTTCTAATGAGATTCAACACTACGAGAACGGAACTTGTTTGGCAATGCATATGAAAGAAGGTTCAAGAGTTTCCCTCGACAAAAAGACAAACAAGAAAGACGAACACTGAAAATTCACAGTACATGCGACATGTCCTGCAATCATGAGTTAAAAAAAGTCGTTCTCCTTTCTTCCGGAGAAATGCAGACTCCTTTCGGTAGATGAAGGTCAGCAGACCAAGTCCGCAAATGGAAACGCCGAGGCTGGGTTCCCTCAGAATTTTCATCACTCAGTCTCTTGGATTATAACTTTGTGCTCATATGTGATCGTAAATATTAAAACGAGTGGTCAACATGCAAACAATTATATCAAAGTTCTATATCTACTTTCCTCCTTGTGTGAACGTTTTATGAAGTTCAAAAATAATTAACTACTTTGACATTCAATACTTCGATTTTCAAACTTTTGCGCTCTTCTTTCACAAATATTCCTGCGTTATAGTTATTAAATATCATTATTGTTATATTATGGATGTATATTTCTATGTCAGCGGATAGGTAACTAATTAAAACTGGAAAGTCAAAGTAATCGCTGAAAGAAGCATAAATCTTCTAATGCATAAAAGACAACATGTCCAACACGCCAAGTGAATATGTAAATTCCAACACCAAACTATGAGAAAAGTGATCAACAACACACTTCAATTTTGTTCAAATTTCACGTCATAATCTCTTGGACTTTCACGTAGTCTGTACTTTCCGAGTTAGCTGACGTGTTCTTAGCATGACATAGAACATACTGATATTTTTCCGTGCAGGCACATGGTTTTCCCTTCCGCATAATTGGTTGACTCTTGTCAGCACAGAAGACCATTCACCGCGTAGCAGATGGACAAAAACCATGTGCCTAAAAGTCGAACGAAACGAACCTGTCGACTTGTGTGCATACGTGTTCTCGTGGTCCTCAGAATTTAAAATAAATATTAGGAAACATGGCATCTTCCTGTGCAGTCTATAAGTGACGTCATTTGGTATACTATACTACATGAACGATCGAACTGAACAAGGTATAGAGTATTTTAGAAAGTTTTACGAAAGCCGTGCTTTTATTGTAATGACGTCTCATTAAATTCACGTCGGAATGATCCTTCTCACAGTACTTGGCTTTTTAATAGGTAAAATCAACCAAATGTAATAACTCTTAAGGTACAATTTTATTTCCAATTCTCGCAATTGAGTTTATTTTCACAAAAATTACAATGAAGGCTCAAAGATTTGATTTAAATAAAAGGAAAAATATATTTTATCAATTATGCTTATATATAGCTTACAAGAGGGGATGAAATACATTTTGATTACCAGTTACTGATGATCAAGATGTTCCTGTGACCAATTAATAAAATAATTAAATAAAAAGGAATAGAACTTGGGAGCACATCATAATTTATTAAATGGATGGACATACAGATCAAGATCCGTGCCTCAAAATGAATAATTACGAAAAGATAGTCCTTATTAACAGTGAATATTTCGACAGCTATGTCAAACAGCGAAATAGAAATCTGTTTAATATTCGACGTTTTCAGTATACTAAAAACATAAATTGAACGCCTTTGCATCATTTCGAAGAAACGTTTAAGTATACAATTGGGAATTTATTCTTTTAACAAAACTTTTTATAGCACATATATTTACAACCATGTAATTAAAAACAATTCAAAATTACAAAAAATACCCGATGTTTCTTTACATTTTACTACAGAAAAAAGTTGTAAATTTGGACATACTAGAGCGGCGTTTTCACTCCATTTACGTACATAATACAAGATCAATAACTTGAAGTAAGTTTACGAACAAATGAGTGACCCAAGGCTCAAAATTATTAGATTCAAGATTCACAACATTTTTATTTTTATTCCTACAGTCAAGTCCAAGAAATTCTCCATGCTAGATAAGCAGGCCCATGTTGTAAGTAACAAAGTGAAGCGTTCCCGACACTTGCAGAGTATGCAATTTTTAATTAAATGACGTTTATACTGCTTTTTTATATTTGAAAATAATGTGATCTATTGAGGTAAGGATAAATGTTTAAGTATATTACGTATTTCGCAAAAATATAACTTCTATAAATACTCATACCAGCTTAAGCATGGCTCAATAAATTCATACAATGTGCTCCCGCATACTGAATATAATTCATAATGTTAGAATGTGTATTTAGTGCATCAAGTTATTTTACAGAACATTTTCAAATATTTTCGTACGATTGACTCATGTATTTTGATTAAGCAATGAAGATTTAGTAAAAAAAAACAAAAACGATGGGTGAATACATTTTTACAAGGCGTGATACTGCCCAGCTCTTCACTTCGTTACTTACATCATGGTCGAGGAGATATGTCACGCGCGTGTTTGTCCACCACACCTCCACAGGCATTTATCGCAAAATGTGCAGCCTGCGTGGCGCATTCAGGGCTGCCTTCGCCGTGTTCCATGAAAGAAAGCACGTCACGCGCGTGTTTACTCCGAGGGCTTATCGGCGGTGGCGCGTTTTTCGCGGCGCGTCATCACCTCAAGGATCGCGCGCGCAGCGCCGATGCGCCTCCTGCGGCGAGTAGCGTGACGACACGCAGTGCGCTTCCTTATACGTGTGCAAGTTCCCGTTCGGCACATCCTGTCGCTTGAATTCGCTTCGAAAGTGCATGGAAATACTGATAAAGTGTATTATCGTTGGCACGTTACACACTTCTGCCTTGTGGGATCATTTTAATATTCGTAGAAACAAAGTACTTTGCAAAATATTTAACGAATTGTGGCAGGAAGTATGTGCACTCTTTGAAATTCTACTAGCTCATTAACGTCAAAATCATGTACAACGATTCTGACTCTTTTCATATTCTATTACGAATTCTGATACGAGAAAAGTTCAAGATAACTATTTCCCTATAATGTATACTTTTTAGAAACATTGCTCATGTTCTTTTTTTCCCATTCAATAAGTTAAAGTCACAAAAATGACATTATAAACACAAGATTAATAAAAAGGTTATGATTAAAGTTATGATAATTTGAATTTACTTCAAAAAATGTCCTAAACGTTTCTTTACATCGCCTTCAGTTTGGAAAATTAATTTGAATCTGTCTGAAGTATTTGATAAGTTCCAAGTTTCTAGACATGAAAGAATGAGGCAACAAACTTTTTCGTGTTCTTTTGCAAGGGCCTTGGGGGAATATTATTGTCGAGAAGGAAATTGTTAAGGAAGTCATGCGCAATAGCTACTCCAGAATTTCTTCTTGAGGGAAAAATGGCAGACAGTTCTCGACTGATAAAATGGTTACGTAAGACTTACATGCAAGAATCTAAAGGAGGAAAGGAGTTCTATGTAGAAATGCCTGATAAATACAAGTTGAGCACCTAACAACAACGACTCGTGCTCACAATGCTATCCTTGCTAAGCATTGCTCCATATTTCTGAAGGTGTTAACATCTGAATTTAAGTATTTCATCGTGGCATGAGAAAATAAAAGAATGCTCTGGCCCCTATTATTTTCCACGCACAAAGACGTCCAATTATGCATAACAGCGTAATTAAACGCGTTGAAACGACTATGTTAAAAGAGGTTCCGCGTGAACATCTGGGAGCTTTCACTGGTTTGTCAACAACACTCCGGCAAGACGCCTCGGAGACGAGAGGCATGGGTAATTTAACTTTTGAGGACATTGGGGCAATGACTGGCAATTGCCCTTTTGTTCACCTTCCGCGTATCTCACGTGCGATTCCCTGGGCACCTACCTATCAGACCAAATCATCAGTGTTGGAAGTGAGTGAGTGCACTCCCGAGCTTCAGCACGCGGTTGCGATTCCCAGAGACAACAGAAGTCGGTTTCTCGGAACACGATGTTGCAAATCCTTCGCGTTGAAGCCCCGCTCGCGTTTCTCAAGACCATTGTGCTGACTTTTCGCTGACTTGGACTTACGCTGCAGTCACGACTCAGCGAGCGAACACAGTTCACACGTCGCGTTGCTCACGCACTGAATGGGCGAATGATACGCCGTCAACTATGTTTGCTGTAAAAGGACACTGTTTGTTTTGACCAATACTATTTTGAATAGCACTAGTTGCGAAATGAAATGTAGAAAATGAGATTCTTTCACTAAGGAATCTCTATATACTAGATTATATTACATATTTAATAATATAATAATGAGTTTTCATGTACTTCAAGTACATTAATGAGATGAGATAAGAAACATTCGGACGCTTGGGTTTGGAAACCACGCTATTAAAATGTAGAACGAAATAATAATTCCGCAGGAATGAATGTAATTAGTTTACAGCACTTTCTAACATACATTAATAACATTTATGCATTGTAAGAGAAATCACCAGCACAATTGAATAATTACAAAACAAAATACAGGGTGCAAGTAGGGGGAAAAATTCAGGGGGCCAATGCATTTCCACCCAGGACTCGCCTTATTGAATCCACAAATCGCTTGATATGAGACTGTGCATTGTGGATTGTTATATCTAATTAACGAACGCGAATGAAAGCAACAAGATTGAGATACGAGTATTTCATTTCAGTGTGCAGAAGGTGCAGGCGACAAACTGCATCCAAAAGCCCGTCAAAAACCTTACGTTTTCTTTTGAAGTCTGATGGAAAGCAAGAGTTCACGAATCGATGCAATGTTTCTTTCCCGATCATTAATCGCCAGCATTATCGTACCACAAATGAAATAAATGAGTGTTCGTAAACTGTGCTTTTCTGTTTATCCTAACCTCAGTTACATCATTCAAGAATTTCCAACCCCATCTGCCTTTTGCACCTTGATTGGTCTGGCAGCACCTGCAGCTGAGTGACGAGAATTTCGTTCACCGCGCAGCCACCCAACGAGCGCGAAGTTGTTTAAGAGCTCGCAGCCCACGGGCTGAGAGCTCCGTAAAGTTACAATCGCAAAGTTGTCAAAAAAATTTGAAATTAATATCCAAATTTGTCGCTTTTTTGTTGCTAATTTGTTACGCAAAGCAAAAATTTGTCGCTCTTCATTTGACACTGCTATAACAAATGCTGCTAACTTGATATCAAGTTAGCATCGCAAAAACAAGAAAACCAAGAAACTACACAGATAAATTAAAAATTAATTACATGGGAATTTGTCGCTTTTTTGTCGCTCAAAACTTACCATAAAACAAATTTTGTTACTCTTCAAACAAAGCCAGAAATGTAATTTCCCAAAAAACGCTGTTTTCCAACGCAATGCCAGGAAAACCAAGAAATAACAATAATAAGTAAAAAATATTTACATGGGAATTTGTCGCTAATTTGTCGCTCGAAACCTACCGTAAAAGAAATTCTTTTACTCTTTAAACAATATGCTAGAAATGGAAGTTTTCCAAAACGCGATGCTAAGTTGATATCAACTTACAATCGCAATTTCAAGAAAACCAAGAAATAACAATAATCAGTAAAAAATAGTTACATGAGAATTTGTCGCTTTTTTGTCGCTCGAAACTTACCGTAAAATAAATTTTGTTACTCTTTAAACAATATGCCAGAAATAGAATTTTTCGCAAAACGGGATCTGATGTGTCAAGTTAGAATCGCAATGCCAAGAAAACTGAGAAATAATCTAAATACACAAAAACTTTTTACATCGGAATTTGTCGCTAATTTGTCGCTCGAAACCTACCGTAAAAGAAGTTTTGTTTCTCTTTAAACAATATGCTAGAAATTGAATTTTTCGCTAACGCGGGTCCAGTATGTGTTCAAGTTAGATTCACAATCTCCAGAAAACCGTGAAATAACAATAATATGCAAAAAATAATTACATGAGAATTTGTCGGTTTTTTGTCGCTCGAAACCTACTGTAAAAGAAATTCTTTTACTCTTTAAACAACATGTTAGAAACGGGATTTTTCCCAAACGCGATGCTAAGTTGATATCAACTTACAATCGCAATTTCAAGAAAACCAAGAAATAACAATAATAAGTAAAAAATAATTACATGGGAATTTGTCGCTTTTTTGTCGCTCAAAACTTACCATAAACAAATTTTGTTACTCATCAAACAAAGCCAGAAATGTAATTTCCCAAAAACGCTGTTTTCCAACGCAATGTCAGGAAAACTAAGAAATAACAATAATAAATAAAAAATATTTACATGAGAATTTGTCGCTTTTTTGTCGCTCGAAACCTACCGTAAAAGAAATTCTTTTACTCTTTAAACAATATGCTAGAAATGGAATTTTTCCCAAACGCGATGCTAAGTTGATATCAACCTACAATCGCAATTTCAAGAAAACCAAGAAATAACAATAATAAGTAAAAAATAATTACATGAGAATTTGTCGCTTTTTTTGTCGCTCGAAACTTACCGTAAAAGAAATTTTGTTACTCTTTAAACAACATGCTAGAAATTGAATTTTTCGCTAGCGCGGGTCCAATATGTGGTCAAGTTAGGCGAGCCCCCTCTCCCTTATAGCGTCCGGCTGTAACAGTCTTGCTGGTTTTTCCAAAGCCTGCCCGAGGGTTAAATACCCGGCGGGTCTTGGCTATTTTTGCCTGGGACAGGTACGAGTATTACCAAAGCTTTGCAAATGGAATTATACTCGTAGATACTTCGCCAATGGTTTTGGTATAACTAAAATTATTTATGGTCGTTGATGTTTAGTTACTGGTCTAAAATGTCCAATAATTGCAAATCGAGACTGCCATTATAAACATTAAATAAAATTTGAAATTTCCAGATATCTCGAAGATTCTGGCATGCGATGAAGGATTCATTCGTTGGTTTTGTTTTGTTCTCCTTACGAAGTTCATCGTAAGAAGAGAAAGTTATGCACTCGTGCACCGGAAAACGTAGAATTTTCTGTAGAAACACTCTTATTTATAAAAGTTTATTAATTTCAAACATTACGTTGTGTACGTTGGATTTCCACATTTCCTGAATCATCCTGACGGTAAAGTATTGTATGAAGAAAAACAGGTATTAACCTTAATAAAAGAAGAAGAAGACGTTGTGTACAATGATGAAACGGAGATCCTGTAACTGGAAATCTAATACATCTACCGAGTATTATTTTCTGTGCGTACTTCACGAAGAGAACATACCAAGTAAACTATCCAATTTAAAATGCAAAATATAAAGAAAGTTATGTAATTCCGCCACAAAAAACGGGAATTTTTCGACACAAAAACTCGTTTTGTGTCCCTGATTCGGAAAAAGTGAACAAATCCTATTACAATATGTAGTAATTTACTTTCTCTAACATATCTTATACTGAGATTTCACGAGTTGCGGGTCCTTAATACGTTTTTTACTTTCTTGAATACGTATGTATGTGTATACGGAGTATTATACGTAGAATACAGAAAATGATGCTGCGGAATATCAATTTCGAGATCTAAACGGAAATACAGGTGTTGGAGCTTCCTGATACCGAAAAAGTGTTTTTTTTAATACGCCCGTCCATCTATCTGTGAATTAGAAGAATAATATTAATAATAATAGTAATAATAACAACAACAAACATTTGTTCTATTAATCTGGAATTATTAATTTATTAATATATATTTACAACAGCAAGAAAAACTGTGTACATTTCTGGAGCATATTTGTTGTGATACTAAAACAAGGAAAGTGTATTATAAAATCTATCTGAATGTATACTTCATTTGGCAAGCTTATTTCACTTTTAAACAATTTACGAAGAATTCACTGTTCTTGTCAATACAATTTTCTTTCGACGCCAAACACGCAGGCGCGTGCCTTTCTCTTTAAACTCGTGGTCTCGACGGTCACAAGAGTTTTTGGGTTGGAAAATCGCCGATTTTCGCTGCCCCATCACAATAATTTGTCTTTACTAAGTACGTATTAATGCGAGAAAATAAAAATATCCGATATGTGTAACGCAGATATTTTGTTTTCATGTGCAACATAGTCTTCAATTAGCTTTTGAGTTCATTTCTGTAAAGCGATTTTTTAAAATTATACTTCGAATTTCTTGTTGTACTTTCTCAATTATGTAATGTGCTGAGGAATTGAATATTCCTGTCTTCTTTTTCTGAAGCAATCCTTTACAGGTCCATTGGAGCGTCTTAGAAATATTAGTGTATGAATGAATGCCGTAAAGGCACTTAGTGCCTGATCCGCTCCTTCCGTTTCGGCTAGGGGGAGGGTCATAGAATTCACCACCAGGTATACAGCTTGCCTCCCTCCGCCGGGAAAATCCCACTCCTTGTTGTTTAAAGAGTAAAAGAATTTCTTTTACAGTAGGTTTCGAGCGACAAAAAAGCGACAAATTCTCATGTAATTATTTTTTGCATATTATTGTTATTTCTCGGTTTTCTGGAGATTGTGAATCTAACTTGACCACATACTGGACCCGCGTTAGCGAAAAATTCAATTTCTAGCATATTGTTTAAAGAGTAACAAAACTTCTTTTACGGTAGGTTTCGAGCGACAAATTAGCGACAAATTCCGATGTAAAAAGTTTTTGTGTATTTAGATTATTTCTCAGTTTTCTTGACATTGCGATTCTAACTTGACGACACATCAGATCCCGTTTTGCGAAAAATTCTATTTCTGGCATATTGTTTAAAGAGTAACAAAATTTATTTTACGGTAAGTTTCGAGCGACAAAAAAGCGACAAATTCTCATGTAACTATTTTTTACTGATTATTGTTATGTCTTGGTTTTCTTGAAATTGCGATTGTAAGTTGATATCAACTTAGCATCGCGTTTTGGAAAACTTCCATTTCTAGCATATTGTTTAAAGAGTAAAAGAATTTCTTTTACGGTAGGTTTCGAGCGACAAATTAGCGACAAATTCCCATGTAAATATTTTTTACTTATTATTGTTATTTCTTGGTTTTCCTGGCATTGCGTTGGAAAACAGCGTTTTTGGGAAATTACATTTCTGGCTTTGTTTGAAGAGTAACAAAATTTGTTTTATGGTAAGTTTTGAGCGACAAAAAGCGACAAATTCCCATGTAATTAATTTTTAATTTATCTGTGTAGTTTCTTGGTTTTCTTGTTTTTGCGATGCTAACTTGATATCAAGTTAGCAGCATTTGTTATAGCAGTGTCAAATGAAGAGCGACAAATTTTTGCTTTGCGTAACAAATTAGCAACAAAAAAGCGACAAATTTGGATATTAATTTCAAATTTTTTTGACAACTTTGCGATTGTAACTTTACGGAGCTCGGGCTGAGGCGTCGGAGGAGCGGTGGGCTGATGGCCCAGGCGGCTCGCGCGGCGACCCTCCGAGCGGCAGCGCTGCCTCCGCCGCCGAGGAAACAATGGCGCTGCCCCCGGCAAAAAGAGGCGCAGGACCCAGCGCGCGCCCCTCCGCCGCCGCCGCCGCCGCCACCGCCGGGCCAAACTGGTTCCCGCCCGACGCTCACGCCGCCGCCACCGCCGCCGCCACGCCGCCCGCGCGCCACGCTCGCTGGCCGAGCGACCGGGTCGGGCGGCCGGGAGGCCTGGAGGCGGTGGCGGTGTACGAGGCACCGGTCGCGGGGACGGCGGCGGAGGTGGAGGAAGCGGCGGTGGCGGTGGCGGTGGCGGTGGCGATGGCGGTGGCGGTGGCGGTGGCGGTGGCGGTGGGCGGTGGCGGTGGCGGTGGCGGTGGCGGTGGCGGTGGCGGTGGCGGTGGCGGTGGCGGTGGCGGTGGCGGTGGCGGTGGCGGTGGCGGTGGCGGTGGCGGTGGCGGTGGCGGTGGCGGTGGCGGTGGCGGTGGCGGTGGCGGTGGCGGTGGCGGTGGCGGTGGCGGTGGCGGCGGCGGCGGCGGTGGAGGCGGCTGTGGAGGCGGCTGTGGAGGCGGCTGTGGAGGCGGCGGTGGAGGCGGCGGTGGAAGCGGCGGTGGAGGCGGCGGTGGCGGTGGCGGTGGAGGCGGCTGTGGAGGCGGCTGTGGAGGCGGCTGTGGAGGCGGCGGTGGAGGCGGCGGTGGAGGCGGCGGTGGTGGCGGCGGTGGCGGCGGCGGTGGCGGCGGCGGTGGCGGCGGCGGTGGCGGCAGTAGTGGCTTCGGTGGCGGCGGGGGTGGCGGTGACGGTGGGAGATACGAGGCACAGGTCGCGGGTACGGCGGCGGTGGCGATGGAGGCGGCGGTGGCGATGGTGACGGTGACGGTGACGGTGCAGGGGGGCGGTGTGGTGGCAGCGGTGTACGAGGTATAGGGCGCGGGGACGGTCGCGAAGGAACAGGTAACGGCCGAGGAAATAAGATTTTGTTCAAAGACGCGGTAAATGAAACAACTCGAGAAGGGGTTTTCTCCGGTAGTTGCTGTAGTTGTCGAGAGTAAGGTCTAGAGGGGGCCGAGGAGATCAGGTTTAATATGTGAAGGAGGGAATAACAGATGTCAGAGCGACGCGGTGGCTGTTGAACGGCAAGTGTTGGAAAATACTTACGGTGGAGATTTCACCGCGAGAAGCAAGAGAAGTTTAAAAGTAAAGTAGAGGAATAATCACACCACAGAGCCATGCCGACAAAGACAGATAAACCGAAAAGAAACAAGGACGTTGTCTCAGAAAAAAATATTTCAATCGAAGAAACAGGAACAATAATGAATTGAAAGCTGTAGTATGATTTAAGTGAACGACTAGCAATCCGTACATGTAATGGCGCCAAGTGTGGTTATATGCGGTAGAAGGTTCGACAGTGCTGGCAGGGACGGAAGCACTGAAGGCGTCGCCAAAGGCGGAGGCGGTCGGCGGGCGAGTGAGGCGTTGGTGGTGGCGGCAGTGGCAGCGGGACGGGCGGGCGGGCGGCGGGCGCACCGGCGGCGGCCGAGGAGGCGGTTGGAGGAGCGCGCCAGGGCCGGGAACTCACCGTGAGACGCCGAACGGGCCCTCGGCACGAGATGTAATTTGAGGCAGGAGCCGCAAGCATTACCTGCAGGCAGAACAATGGATTAAACTTAAATGGTGCAAGATAACTTATTCAATTACAGTAATGCTCTGTTTGACAGTGCTAAGCAGCAGGTAGCTCTCTTCCTTTTAACCTTACTCCATAATTTTTTAAGGACATTCTAATCTGCCTACCTCGTTCTCGTTGAAGCAATCACAACTGTTTGTAGCTTCCTCAACCTAACAATACATTTAACGATTACCTTTTATATTGCAGAAGCATTTTCTACAGTTGAAAATGTAAATTATTTTGCGTCATGTAGTGTTTACGATATAGATGAATGGATGCAAACATCTACAATTACAATGTATGGAAGCTTTCTGATCTTCATCATAATATTTTATGTGTATTTTTTATAACGAACTTTACACAAAGTTCATTAGCATTTAAATTATTTCCTTGAAAGTGGCGCACAGCTCAATTCTCATCAGTATTCTAAATACACTAACATCAACGTGACTGCACCGCAGTGTTATTGCAGTGGCGTCGTATTGCAAATATTGATTCCTTCGAAAGTTTCATTCGGAAGAATGCAAACGCAATTCGCATTGCAATTATCTCTCTTTCTCATATGGCTGAACGTTAAAAATTAACTTTAATAAAAATATTGTCCAACTTATGAATGAACTAACTACTTCAGTACACAAAGCAACTGAGCTCATTCATTGAACTGTATGATTATTCATTAATACTCGTACTTTATGCGTCTCATTAATTACAGAGAACACGGTTATTTGACGATTTCACAGCATCTAACAAAAACCATGAAAATATTGGTTGGTAGATTCCTAAGTAATTCATGCATATAATATGGGTTAACATGCCACTTTTATTTAAAAACTGATTTACCTCATTATATTCTCTAATTCAGATTATGTGAAAAAATAACGTATTTATGTAGTTTTTCTAATAATTGATGGGCTTAAAAAGTACAATCTCAAACACTTTTCTTTCTTCGACCTTTTACAAGAAACACTTCTTTTTTCTCTTCCCGCTGAATTAAACAATAATCCATACTGATTCCGATATTTCTATTCACAGTTTTGGAGAAACGCTTTTAATTCCCTGTATTTCTGGATTGATTGATCATTTCGTGTCTCCGAGTCCGTCATCTATGGTCTATGTTCCTAGTAAGTGTAGTGTGTGTTCTATCACGGCAGCTAATTGTGTTCTTTCCCCGCCGAATGATAAGATCTGGTGCCGATTTACAGGTCGGCGTGTGGTGTTTTTCCCATCTAGGCATCTTCCTACTAGCGGGCACCGCCCTATTCGGGTCGGGTCGGGTCACTGGTCTCCCTTCATGAGGGTAGTATAGTGCATGTAAGTGTGTGTTTAAGTAAGGGGTGAGGATAAGACAAGGAAGAGGAAGGAAAGATCATGCGCGGTCCGTGGCCCGTTTATTGAGAGTAACTGTTCCTGCATTCGCCTGGTGATCACAAAAACCACGAAAAACTATCCATGAGAGCAGCCGGCCGCTAGAATTTAGCTTCAGACAACCCCTAAATTCGACCAAGCTTTCTAACTAGCAGTATCACTAAACTCTCGCGGTTACGAGTGTTAGGATTAATTAACAGGTGGTCTGAATAACGTCCACGGCCAGAAAGTCATTAAATCTAATGCATATTAATGTATTGCACATGGAAGTTATTGTAGCATTGTACATTAAAAAATATTATGTTCATTAAATTTAAAGCATAAGTGAAAATCAGTGTAGATTTAATGTACAGGTTATCAAGTTTTTCCTGCCTTCCTATCATTCATCTCATATATTTAAAATCACCAATGTATCAAGATCATTTATTCATTTCTTTCAGATACGACCACAAAGCTTTGACTCTCGCATCCTAATGTAGATGTGTACATTACATTGAATATGCATTCATGATAATTACTTTAATGTAATTTACATTAAAGTAATTATCAGATTGTCATTGGCATCAAATAACAGTTAAATGTAATTTACATTAAATAACAGTTAAATGTAATTTACATTAAATAACAATTAAATTTAAATTACATTAAATAACAATTAAATTTAATTTACATTAAATAACAATTAAATGCAATTTACATTAAATAACAGTTAAATGCAAGTAACATTAAATAACAGTTAAAGGTAATTTACATTAAAGTAATGCGGAAATTTCTAAGTGTAGTATTTGAAATGCCCTACTAAAAATTCTGATCACCCATCCCGCCAGAGCTGGTAGTCTTGGCAGGGCACGCGTGCGGAAGAGTAGGGACGTGACCTGATTGAGGCGCGGGGGCGTGGCCTCGCGGCGCGCGTTGCGCCAGGGCCTCCCGTGCTCCGTGCCCCGTGCGCCGCTCCCGCTTTCCTCCCGCTCTCGCTCTTTTCGCGGCTTTTGTCCCACGCGCCACGCCCCGCCCCCCGCGCCCCGCACTTATGAATTCCTAATGAATCACCGCCATTATCCTTCCTCCGCATTACAATACGGGCCCAGCCCTTGGACCCCGGCTGGTCGCACCTTCTTTAATGAAAAAGTGCGAGTCGTTACCTAACACCAACTGCGTACAGGCAGGTGTTGTTTATCACATCCTCAACCAGACGCCTTCTGACAGCCGCCGTTTGCATCTATTTACTTGCAGAATAGGAGTGTACGTCGTTCAACAATGCGTGCTAGTATGGGGACGTGACGCTGAAAGTTTGTCCATGACCGCGACACTGTTGTGAGCCTTAAACATCACGTGAAAGTTTGCTTAACGTCTTTCTCTAGAACACCTCTTCGGAAAATGTTTCAAACATAAGGGCGGAGTTAATATTTTCAGAGAATTAATCTCTTCTTCCAAAACATCCAAAATTTTATTTATTAGTAGACTCATTTAAATTTTCTTCTTGATAGCCCTTCATTTTGTTTTTACACAACGTACCATGAATTATAAAACGAATAAATTTAACATAAACCAGTAATGCTGATGTTCGAACAGTATGAGAAAATAAATTTCGCACTAATCTTTCCGCACTTCGTAATCGTCTAACGCTTTTAATAAGTCTCCGCACCTTTCCAATCCGTAGTACATCACCCTAATCAAATTCATTTACCAGTTTTTATGTAGTATGTTGCAAGCACCACTCGTCAGTCGCTTCAAGAACGTTCAAAGACAACACTGAAGCTCTTGATGATTTCAATAAGGCAATGCAGAGAGTACGGTCATTGTTTTGTTCACAAACTCCTGTGCTTTGTATCGCTCTGCCGTGACGAAACGTAGATTCGCCGGTAAAGAAAGTTTGATTCACTCCGATACAAAGATTACGGTTCTACTCTACATCCACCGTCACGTTCAAGAATAAAACAACCGAGAGCAACATCATGTGCATATGTAACGACACGTTATCAAGACCCTTCGCGTCTCCGTGCAGCATTAACCGACATTCACAGCCGGAACGCCGTTTGCGCGCGAGTCGCGGCGCGCGCGGCGCCTGTTTCTTTCGCGCGGTCTGCGATCTCCTTTCGCGCGCGGGAGAAAAAGGAGTGCTTGGGCGCAGCGTGCATCCCGCGCACGCGCCGGGCGCTTCGCGTGCCGGGGGGTGTCACGCGCACGCGGCCAAGGCCGGGCCAACCACCCGTCCGAGAGTCCCACCCGCCGCGCCTCCGCCCGTCCAGGAGTCCCACCCGCCGCGCCTCCGCCCGTCCGGGAGTCCCACCCGCCGCGCCTCCGCCCGTCCGAGAGTCCCACCCGCCGCGCCTCCGCCCGTCCGAGAGTCCCACCCGCTGCGCCTCCGCCCGTCCGAGAGTCCCACCCGCCGCGCCTCCGCCCGTCCGAGAGTCCCACCCGCCGCGCCTCCGCCCGTCCGAGAGTCCCACCCGCCGCGCCTCCGCCCGTCCGAGAGTCCCACCCGCCGCGCCTCCGCCCGTCCGAGAGTCCCACCCGCCGCGCCTCCGCCCGTCCGAGAGTCCCACCCGCTGCGCCTCCGCTCGTCCGAGAGTCCCACCCGCCGCGCCTCCGCCCGTCCGAGAGTCCCACCCGCCGCGCCTCCGCCCGTCCGAGAGTCCCACCCGCCGCGCCTCCGCCCGTCCTAGAGTCCCACCCGCCGCGCCTCCGCCCGTCCAGGAGTCGAGTGGCAGCCAGAGGCTCCTCGCGGAGGGAGGGGACGGCGAAGCCACCTACACCCGCAACCCAAACCACTTATGTCAAATTCCAAAAGAGGGAGTTTTCAACACTAGCTTGCCAGCTAGGTCGAATTCAGTCACATCGAAGAGGTGGCTCATCGGCCGATGTCACTGCAGTACCTCTGACCAGGTGGTCCTAGGTTCCAGTCCCGGGGATGGCAAGATTTTCGACACTAGCTACATAGCTAGGTCGTGTCCAGTCGCTGTCTGGAGGAAAATTCTAGCGGTCACCTGCTCTGATAGGCAGCTCTCCGTGGTTTCTGCGATCAACACCAGGCGAATGCCGGAACAGTACCCTAATAAAACGAGCCATGGACCGCGGGAAATTTTTCCTTTTTCTTTCTTGTCCAAACCTCACCCGTTACTTACACAGACAATTACATGCATTAAACTACCAGATATGTTGGGAGACCGGTCGGGAGTTTAGAGCATCTTCCAGATGGGGTGATGCCCCGCTGGTGGGAGTGACCTGGGTGGGGAAACCCCTGCTAATTGACAGATAGGTCAGCGTCGGACCTCACCATGCAGCTGTAGAAAAATACCACCACCTCTCGAGAAAAACATACAATACACTTACGCGACTAATGACTTTAGCCGTTGACTTGCCCGGAATCACCAATTAATCATTCAAAAACCAAAAGAGTGAGTTCAGTCTACTTTGGATGTAATGATATCGGATATAGCAAACATTCGGTCATGGTGGATTGAAATCATTGCTCCCATCCATATACGAAAGTAGAAAGTACTGTTAAAGTGAACTCTCAATATAGATTATAGTGAACATAGTAAATGAAGTTTCCAGGAGAAAATTCGACTCATTTCAACGAGTGAATATAACACCACAGTTAGGAGATAAAGGGCCCCGTTAGTTATTTTTGTAAATTTACGGCGAATGAGAGAACCATGTCACTGAGGCTCATCGGTTGTAGATTTGTCCAGGCCGAAGTCTTCTTGAAGTGTAACGGAAGAGGAGGCGGGGCCTGAGTGGGGAAGGTAAGATCTCGCGAATCTCTTGTCATTTGCCTGGTATTGATGCGAGACTACGGTAAGTTGCCTATTAAAGCATCCGGCCTATTAAATTCTCTTCCACTCAGTGCTTTCATTGGACCAATCGACCCACATGGTCATTTATGCTGCAGACGGAATGATACTGCACCTGAGCCATCATAGCCAGTAAAATTCCAAAAACATTTCACTGTTTTAACCTTCATATTCTAAATTTTGTTTTATTTCTTTCATTACAGACCGGTGAACTCAAATTCCTCAGATTTAGGGTCAAACTGTGTACTACTTCCACATTCTGGCACTTTGAACCCCTGAAGCCCACCGATACTCATGATTTAAATGAAGAGCAAATGATTAATAAATATAAATTTTACATTCAAATTGAAACCCATGACCCTTGAACCAATCATCCTATACTACAGTTCGTACACCCAGTGGCACTATAATAAATCATTCATAAAAATTGTACTAAAAAATATAATGAAATAACTGTTTGGATTTTCTTTAACGATCGTATCACTTGCGGATAATAAAAGGTATTTCTCTTTTTAAGGATATGGCGGGGTGAAGTGTCTTCCTGTACGCAGGTCGTGGATCGAAATCGGAGGCGTGACTGTCTTAATTTTACCTAAACAATGCCATCCGCAATAAATGAAATAAAATTACAACGAATTTGATTATATATTCATTCAAACTCATCCTGACTCCGTGAACATGGTGAACATGATGTATGTAACTATGAGAATTCTGCACACGTTTAAATAGGGTTCCACATATTTGGTATTCGACTAGTAGCGAGCGATCGCTCACCGGATCCCGAGTCGGTTGAAGGGTTGCTTGCTATTTTCCGAGCGACGAACATTCGTACTACCCACCGCTTGCGTTCGCTCTACCCACCGCGTGTAGGTGTTTTGGGCGCATTGAAGGAAGCGCACATTCGCCGAGCACACCAGATGCTCTGAATCAGGCTTGCTGTCGCCACTCTGGGAATGCCGAATGTGTGAAGCCGCCTTTACGTAAGGTAATTACCACAAAATACGACATTGCTCATCTAACTTAGCTCGTATCGTTCCAGGTAATATAGACGACTACTAAATGATCTCTGAAGAAATTGCATGAACCGCACCATACGTCATGTATTCAAATGGATGGCAAATACAAATTTCATATAGGCTGCTACCACATGGCCACCTTTCCCGTCCAGCTTCACACCATCCATTTACATACCGATAAATTTAATTTTTACTACTATTTCTGACAGTGAGTGACACCTCTTTCAAACTCTATATCTAACTTCTCTCCCCATCCCTCGCGCCTTTCACTTTCATTTCGTCTCGCTTTATACTCTCTCTGCGAAGGCTTTTTTCTCACGCTGCGCGGCGCGGTGCGGCGCGGCGCGGCGCGGCGCCGGCGCGTCCTTCCAATAAAGGTTCTCCGCCATTACCTTAATCCCTCGTTTCGGCGCACACGCATCGCGCAGGCCGCGATAAAACACTCGCCTCGCGCGCTCAGGTATAAATTACCGCAGCAAAACCAGCGCGCGGCAAGGGAGCGCCGGCCGGCGGAGCGCCGCAGCCGGATGTGGAGCTAATGGGCGGCGGCCGCTCACCCCAGGCGCATCCCCCGCGACTCTGCACAGCACGGTGAAGGAGGTCGACGCATGCGAAGAGCTGAGAAGGCTGATGGTCAAGGCGGTGAGATGAATGAGGGGGCTCATTGGTGAGCAGATATCGCACGAGGAAGTAGTGAATCAGAGGATAATGAACGGAGTAATGGGAAAGGAGGTGATGGATGAGAGAGTTGATGGGTCAATATGTGGTGGACGAACGGGTGAAGAGGTGACGGGTGAAGAGGTGACGGGTGAAGAGGTGACGGGTGAAGAGGTGACGGGTGAAGAGGTGACGGGTGAAGAGGTGACGGGTGAAGAGGTGACGGGTGAAGAGGTGACGGGTGAAGAGGTGACGGGTGAAGAGGTGACGGGTGAAGAGGTGACGGGTGAAGAGGTGACGGGTGAAGAGGTAACGTGAAGAGGTGCCGGCACACGGGTGATGAGAAGTTGAAAGAGAGGATGAAAAATGAGAGCGTGATGTGCGGATGAGGTATTAGGTAAGGGGGTGAAGAGTGGAGGTGAAGAATGAGATGACGATTGGCAGTGTAGGTGATGGGTAGAGGACGATGAACTTGGGAGCGTTGCGAGTAGGAGCAATGCATGTGGGGCGATGATGGGTGCAGGAGTGATGGGTGAGATGTGATGATTGCAAGGGTAATGGGAGGGAGGTGATGGATGGGGAAGGCGATGAATGAAATGGAGATGGATGCGGTGGCGATGAAGTGTGTTGGCTGGATGTGTGGAGAGAGAGAGGGAGAGAAGGAGAGAGAGGGAGAGAGAGGGAGAGAGAGGGAGAGAGAGGGAGAGAGAGGGAGAGAGAGGGAGAGAGAGCGCGCGCGCGCGCGCGCGAGAAAGAGAGAGAGGGAGAGAGAGCGCGCGCGAGAGAGAGAGAGAGGGAGGGAGAGCGCGCGCGCGAGAGAGAGAGGGAGATGAAACGCGAGGAGTCACGAAGATGAGAGGATAAAGGGGTGGTTGGAGAGGGGACGCAGGGTGGGCGTGTTCAGCAGGTGGCTCGTTTGCGGAACGAGCAGGTTGGCGTGGTGGGTTCATGTTCATCGCCGTCGGTGGTCTAGCATACAGCTTAACACGAGAGGTTGCGATCGTTTGGATAGTGCGACTGGGAACGTTCTCAGCTACACAATAACTGTACATATTAATTTCTTGTAGACATAACGGGACTCATGAAATGCGACGATAATCTCTATTCTTAGTATTGAGAGAAAAAGCTCTCCTATTGAATCATCAGTATTTATATTTGCTCTAACACTATTGATTGACGAGACTGGTTCATTCTTTTCGATACGCGACTCTTATTTCCCTTATCCATGCACTTAATAGTAAATGAAATAGAGTACCCAGGCATAGTCAAATGATACAAATAAAGTACACTTCATTGGCAAATACTGCTAAAACCGTAATTTCTTGGGCAAATTTAATAAAGAAAGTAAATCCCTTAAGAAACCTGCCTCGAAAATATTACGACGTGAAAGAATATTGTTTATAATATTGTTTACAATATTATTACAATACTTTTTACAATATTCTTTAACGTCTATATAGAGTATTACAATATGGTCATGTCCGACTTAACCAACAGCAAGTGTTATAAAAGTTTAGCTTACTATTTGTCCGTTTCATCAGACATAAGCAATGTAGTGAAGAATATTCCAACTATCATTGCATTTGCCAGTCAGTTTCTAATAAAGGTAAATCGAAATATTGTACTTCAAAGTATTCTTGAACCATACTACTTTATAGTGCATTGATAACATTTTGATTTTAAATAATTTTCTTATGAAAATGAGTTTTCTATTGTACAAAATTCATTAATCTTTTCGTGCTAACCCAAATGTAAATAACACAATTCTTAAGAGGTCTTTCTTTTCAAATGTCCTCGTGACAGTTTTTAACTATCAAACATCGGCAGAGCCTTGACGACGAAAACTACCTCGCACACAGCCAGTGCCAGCGCTAGGCATGGGCAGATCGGGCGGTCGCCCGGGGCCCTCGCAAGTCAAGAGAGCCAATCATGGAACTAATGAAGAAAATTAGTTAAAAATTGAAAAATAAATTAGAACTCGAGAAAATCATTCTTATGATTTTGTAAGTCGCAGTACAGTAGTCTGATAGTTCATACCCTTTTCAATTACTTTTTTACCTCAAATAGGCACAGTTATTACTTATAAGGACTCTATGAAATTAGTCAAATGACGCCAACATAAAAAAGTTTCTACTGAAATTCATATTTATTATTAACATATTTAACAAGAGATTTTATTAAAAACTAACTGAACACATCTTTTAGCGTTTTAATCTTATCGTGGAGATTGTATTAAGTGATAAAACAATACATACCTTTACTTAAACTATAATTTAAAATATAATTCCAAACGTTTTTCTACCTTAAACGAAAGTTTTGTTATTTCTTGTAATAAAATAACTCCTACAGTTCCTTCGGATAACTTCTACATTTTTAATTTTTTCTGGGAGGGAGGAGCAAAGCTTCAACATTGCCCCGGACCCAAATTTGTCTAACTCCAGCACTGCACACAGCGAAAACAAAAAACGAGCAGGAGATAACTCCACGTCGCAAGCAGGAAACCGCGTCCGGGCTGCCCGTGCCAATGGGATGTGAAAAGCATTCACCGGGCCGCCGCGCGAAATGGGAAACCGCCCATAATTCGCGGCGATTGCCGCGTGAGGCGCGGATCCCCGGCGCGCAATACGCGTCCGGAAAAGTGCCTGCTGCGGCGGTCGTTACCCAGGAATTCGGTACCGGCTCAGGCCATCAATTGATGTCAGTGCAGTGCCTCTGGCCGGCAGGTCCTAGGGGTCGACGGTCGCAAGATTTTTGACACTAGCTACATAGCTAGGTTGAATTCAGCCCCTGACTGGAGGAGAATTATAGCAGCAGGCATCTCTGACCGGTGGTTTTCTATGGTTTCTCCGATCAACACCAGGCGAATCCCGAAGCAGTACCCGAAGAAAACGTGCAACGGACCGCGCGCGATTTTTCCTTCCTCTTCCTTATCCTAACTTCACCCCTTATTTAACTCACTTATACTTACTTACACTTACTCTCACTGCACTTCCACACATGCCGGGAGACCACTCGGAAGCCTATAGCTTGTCCCGGTTGGGGGTGAATCCCATTGGTGGGAGACACCTGGTGGTGGGAAAATCGCAAGCTGACGAGAAGGTAACAGCGGATCATGAAGCGGGGGAAGATCACTACCACCTGCCACGATAAAAACGTGCACTACACTTGCGGCACTAACGACGTTCGTAATTGACGCGTAGCAAATCATCAATCAGTCTATCTATCAATCATCAATCATCAATCTAATCTATCTATCTATGGGGAATTCGGCTGCTCGCGTCCCCACGACGACAGTGACCCTGCGCCCGAGGAGGGCAATGCGGCGCAGCATGGCCGGGGCGCTCCTGGCTCAACGGACTCACTTTCACTGCTTCGGTTTCCTCCAAAAGCCACTCAGGTCGCGTCGCACACGAAGAAAGTGGCGACAGAGGTGGGTAATTAAAAGGGAAGTAATAATCATCCATTCTGAAACTCGGAGTTCATTCGAAAGCTTACGATGGACTCAGCACGTAATTTATAAATTAATAGCCTAGTCAAATCCGTTACAGGGCGATAGTTAATTACGCGACTTACTAAATTTCTAATTAACAGAAAAATAAATTTAAGTTTCAATAAATCTTAATGTTCAGTTTGTAGCACGACTTGTAATTGATAATTGTATATTTATTTTAAACGATGTTTACTTTTACGTCATAATCCAAGTTCCTGAGAACAATACGTAGCCCAATTTATTTTAATACAAATTGTTCTCTTGAATTTTGGAGTCATTATGAATGATCTAATATAAGTAAATGTGATATTCAAAATGAGCCGTTTAAAGATTAATTATTTAAAGAAAAGAACAAGTGTAACTTATAAAAGTTCACGTAAAAGTTTCCCTGAATTGCGTGACAAAGTCACATGGTCATTTTCTGTTCGAAATATCCAAGAAACATACTGATATACTTAAATAAACTTACGTACTTCGCCTTGATGTATCGCCTTGATGGAAGTCTCAGAAAGTGAACTGTGTTTTAAAATTACCCAAAAGACATTATATGTAATAATATGTGAGATATACTTATTGAAATAGTTAGGTTTACTGTGAAAAATAGAATTAAAAGTGTATCTATTTAGAAACAAGCAATTTGTTACCTAAACGATCCTTTCAATACGACAAACACCTGAAAATTCAATTAATTTACGTAGTTTGTTTCTGTTGCATGAGGTTACATAAACTAATTAATCGGAATAGTATCTTCTAAAATCGATAAGTATGATATTTGAAATACGACATAGTCATCACAACATGCTTTCCTTCTTCTAATCGTGATCATTATGTCAAATAAATGTTTCAGTCAATGATAAAAGGACGTTATTATCACACGAATTTAAAATTTAATAAAATGCATAATTGATTAATAATTAATATAATGCATAGAATCGTGTTAGGTACAGGAGCCTATTGCATTCGTAATGTATACATTTCCCTTGTTAGAAAGCATATTATGTTTTATCTCTAGTGAAGAAACAAGTTGATGGGTAAAAAAGGAAACATACTACCGTTGTTCACAGGTGCAATTACTTCACTTTCAGCATGTCTAAGACGAAACATCCTCATATAACAATGAATTGAAGGATGATCAGATTATCTGCTTTACTACACACACCACACAACAGTTCGCCCCTTAAGACGCGTAACGAAAACCGCTCACAGCAAGATAAACCAAATCGCAAGGCGCGGTAGATCGCGAAAGGAGGCGAGAAGCGATGGAGGATAAGGAGAGCGAAAAGCGGCAGCTGGCACTCGCTGGGGATTGCCCGATTGCATCCCGAGTCAGGTTCCCTTCACACCCGCTTCCCAGTTAATCCCGTTTCACTTTTGAATACTTGAGAAGGCGTTGCCCGAATGCATCCCATCAGGTGCTTTGGAACGGTGAAGAAGGAAACAATTTAGTTCTGTTGAATGATTGTCCATATATTGCAACTACCCTCGGGTCTTCGGTTGGGCGCCTCAGACGGGTAGCCGGCCCGCTCAGTCGACAGATTACCTGAAACGGCGAAGATGGAGGAAGCCGGTGGCCTAGGTTTGAATGAGAAGTCAAACATGTGAATTTAGAACAAGTTGAATTTATTCATTAAAAAAAAAAAAAAAAAGAAAACGCTAATGGTCTGGTGATGATAACTCTGGCGAGCATGCCCCCAAAATCGAAATAAAACAAAAAAATGAAATGTCATGCACATAAGAGAACAAAAATTACAAAGTGATTACAATCAGATGAAACTCTTCTTCGCGCGCGAATTCCCGCTTGACGGCCATGCGCGGCCGGGAACTCCTCTTCGTCGCCCGGTCGAGAGGAAGTCAACACTGATTGTCTGATGTACTGTTCACACCTCTCGATCGCGGGTACGACATAAGACACTCAAACAGAAAATACCTCTGTTAGGCGGCCTGCGCCACCCACTGAAGTTGAACGACCTCAGGTCAGCTGGCTGCGAGGTTCGTGGCGAGCGAGGGGCGCCGCTCGGAAAATGTAGGTCAGATCAGGTACTTGCGAGGGTAGCGGCCAAGGCGGCCGGAACACAAAAGCGCCGTCTGCTCGCTGCGGTGAATGGGTCAGCACAGTTCATTCACTGACACGGTCGGTTCATTCCCGGTCGATCTCACAATACTTTGATACTAATGAGCCCGTGAATTATCGCACAAATTCACTAAGGAAAAGAGAGTCTCGAGTTCGCACGTAAATCGGACGTAATATAATACGAATTGCTGTCAAATGTTCATAATACTGTTCTGCGGCCTGCGTTCGTCACAGAAGTCTTGTACCCAAACTCTACAAGAAACTTAATAATTTTTCTAAGTCCATCGAACCGAACGCCACAACAGAATATAACAGGTTCCCCCCTGCGGCCGCCACTTGCGTCCGATTCTGAACACAGCTCCCCAGCTTCTCTTTTGTGCCTCGTCGCTCCAAGTTTTAGGAAACCTCGTTCCCCCTACCAAAATTATCCCTGTGACTCTGGAATATTCTAGAACAAACCCGAATTCTGGTTGCTATTGGCGAAAGGGTACTGCGCATTAGATATTTTCTGCCCAATTCAGAGGATGTTTTCGAGGCCGAGAAAAGAGTGAGAGAGGGGCTGGTTATCGCTCCCTCTCGCTTTAATTTTGCGTCGAAAAGGGGCAGTTATTAACGACCGGGGGGGTGTGAGGGGCTAGGAATCTCTAGGGAGGTTGACGGAAGAGTTCCAGGCGTCGTGGAAAAATACTGAAGGGGTCGTGTGCAGAGCGGCTACCCAGAGTTGGGGCACACGTGTCCGCGACGAATCAGGGAGCGAAGGGTGCCGACACCGTGGCGCCTCGCCTGGCCCTCGGGTCGCCCCCGTGGCGCCTCGCCTCTCTCGCGTCGCCGCCTGCGTGGAGTTATTTTGCGGCAGAATAAACTTGAATCTATTCGGTATCACTACATTGGCCTCCCTTCCCGCAGTAGAGATATGCATCGTGTTTTAAAATTCGTAAGGCGTGGTGAGAAGTTTTGAAACCTGAGATGCTTATCTCGTCAAAAAAAAATTTAAAAAAATGGTACCGAATTCTAACGACTAATTTCTGTGATAACAATTACATAAAAGGTCTTATTCAAATAATTACCCTTAAATTAAACTCATTAACCCTAATAATGGTGGAGTAATAAAATAAACTAATAAACTACAAGAAAATCTGAATTCCCTAATCTACGGTTACAAATATTATTTCTTAAACAGTGAAGGCACGGCTATCACGAACTACTCGGTAAGCTGTACGGTTCTGGCGAGTTATTTTAGAGATTAATAAAGTTTGGAATTAAGTTTTCATTCTTTAAAGGGTCGCAGATTAAAAAAATTGAATTTGCCTGCTGGGAGACCGTTTGCATCTTTAAGTTGGCACACGTTAGGGTGCGGAATGGCTTCAATAATAAATGGTCCAGTAAACAATGGAAAAAACTTATGGAAAAGACCTGCAGGCTGATCACTCACTCGCGGGGTTCGAACCAACACCTTCTCGCCTACGTGAAACTGATAGGGATTTTTGACCTGTGCCTCCCTTTTCCTGGCATTTTTACTAAGATTGTCCATGATAATTCTACACCGAGTTTCGTAATTTGGTACGGGTTGCCCCGATAACCTTGCTAACAATGGGAACAAATGCTTTGGTTTCTTCCCGAAATGGGCTTCATAAGGTGACATGCCAATAGAGTCGTGTTCAATCATGTTAATCCACTCGTTGATGTTTTTGATTAGCAGAGGCCATTCTTTGTGGTTGTGAGCAACGTAAACGCGGAACAGACGTGAGATTTCCTTCATTACTCTCTCACTTGGGTTTGATTGGGGATGTCTAATCGAGGAAAAGATGACCGAAACACCTTCACTTTCTAAAGTTTGCCTCCAGGCAGTTCCGGTAAATTGCGAGGCGTGATCGCTAAGAACCTTTCGGTATGTTCCGGCGGTTTGAAAAAAATCCCGGGTCAGCCGTCTGAGGCAGTTCTGCGCTGTAGGTCTAGTAATCGGGTAAAGCTGAGTGAATTTTGAAAAGCCATCAATTATTACTAGTATGTGCTTGTACCCGTATCTAGCGGTAGGCAGTGGCCCGTATAAATCTAAACAGGCAAGTTCATTAGGGGCTGCAGGGATCACGTGCTTCATTGGCCCGTCGTAATGCCTATTTGGGAACTTAGTCATTTGACAAGTTACGCATTTCGAAATAGTAGCCCTTGTCTGTCTCGCCATGTTCTTCCAGTAAGCGAATGTCAGTAAAACTTTCAAAATTTTGTTTCCCCCAAAATGTCCATGTTTCTGATGCACGTAGGTTATGAGCTTATCAGTAATTTCAGCGGGTATCCACACTCGGTACTCGTTCGGCTGTTGTTTTGTCCTAAACATTACTAGATTATTTGACAATTTTACTAACCCTGGGTTGAGGTTGAATTTCTCAAATAGTGGATCATTCTGGTCAAGTGAGTTCTGAAGGAATGACCTAGCTTTGCCAATAATGGCGTCCTGCTCCTGCAATCTCTGAAGGTTGCGAGGTTGCATTTCGGGGATCGGATCGACATTTAAACTGATGGCGTTCATGTAAAATATCGTTTCATTCTGGACAAGCTGGTTGGTTGCATAAGGCAATCTGCTTAGAAAATCAGCTATAGGGTTGTTTATTCCTGACAATGTTGAATTTCGAAATTAAACTGTTGAAGCCACAGTACCCAACGTAATAACCTAGCGTTGGCGCAATGGCAGCGCTGAGAAAGATTAGTGCTTTGTGATCAGTGATAATATAAAATTTCCTTCCAGCCAGGTAGCCTAACATCTTTTGGAGAGCCCATACGATCGATAACGCCTCTTTCTCAGTGACGGAAAATTTCTGTTCATTTGGTCTAAGTACCCTACTCGCAACGGCAATAATCTTATAACCCGGGTCTTCATCATCTCTTTGTGTCAAAACGCAACCTATGCCAACATTAGAACTGTCTGTTTGGAGAAAGAACGGCTCGTCGAAATTTGGATGATTCATCATAACGGCGTTTCTAAAAGCCGCTTTAATTTGTTCAAATGCCCGTTCATGTTCCTCGGTCCAATGCCATTTTACTCCTTTCCGTAACAAATTCACTAACGGGGCCGTAAGAATCCCATACCCCGGAACAAAGCGTGACTGGTAAACACACATACCCAAGAATCCTTTCAACTGTTTTGGGTTGTGCGGGCGCGAAATCTGATCGATTGCTTTAACTTTCTCCCGATCGATTTGAACACCTTCTGTATTAACACAATAGCCTAGAAAAGAAATTTCACGTGTGCAAAACTGTGACTTAGCTACATTTAATCTCATTTGATTGGTAGAAAGGCATTCTAACAGTCGCCTTAAATGACAAAGATGTTCCTGAAAATTTCGAGATGAAATCACAAGGTCGTCAATATAAGGCGTAACGAAGAGTTTGAGTTCGTCACCTAATTTTCCATCTAAGCATCGAATGAAGGCTGCGCCACTGTTCTTTAGGCCGAAAGGCATCCGCTTCCAGACATAAGTGAGGCCGTTGTAAAGGAATCCTGTAAATTTTCTGTCGTCTGGGTGAATAGCAATTTGCCAGTACGAACTAGAAAAATCCAAAGCTGAGAAAATTTTTGTTTGGTTAAACTTCCAAAGAATATCATCAATATTCTGCGGCGCCTCATTTTCTGGAACGGTCACTTCATTAATTCTGCGAGCGTCTAAACAAATTCTGACCCCTCCGTCTTTCTTTTTTACAACGACAATCGGATTTAGATAGGCGGTCACTGATCTCTCGATGATGCCCTCGTCAATCATTTTTCTGACGGTCTCATCAACTTCCCCCCCTTAAAGCTTGTGGAATAGGATAGTTTTTCATCTTAAACGGCGAGTCATCGGTAACCCTAATTCGAAAACAAAAGTCTTTAATTGGATGAACGGGGCGACCGAAGACATGTAAATAATCAAGTAGCACTGTCTGCAACTGGGAGCGTTCATCATAGTTCAAAAAATCACATTTTTGCACATTTTGGCAATAATCCCCTTCGTCGTTTCCCCCCCTTCCCAAGTTGCACTAGAAATGCTAAGATCAATCCTATCTTCCCCGTCATCTTGAATAATAATTTCTTTACCGGCACCGAAACTCATAACATTTCTGGAAAAATCTATTATTCCACCGTTTTCTCTTAAAAAATCAACCCCCAAAATAACATCATGATAAGATCTTCAATTACTAGACAGGGCCACATCAAACAACATATCTCCTATATTAATTGAAATCAGGACCTGCATTGAAATTGGCTTGCTTCGTTTTCTCCCAACCCCTATGACATAGCATCTGACGGTAGGTAATGTCGGTACTGGAATCCGCTCGCTTATAAGTCGCGCATAAAATTTCTTTGACACAGCACTAATTTCACTACCAGTATCAATAAGAGCTTGGACACATAAATTTCCCATAAAGGATTCAATAATAGGGCATTTTCTGGCACGTTCTTTGATAGTCACATCCTCGTCTTCGTTAAAATCAAAAAAGGCATAATTCACTGATATGATCGCATGAAATGGTATCTCTAAGAAACTCGTCCGTCACCCAGATACCGAGACAGCTGGGACGTTTCTAATTTGTTGAAGCCGGCCGGGATGAATTTTGCCGTCCATCTCTCTCATCGCGATGTCCACGGTTCTCACGGGATTCGGGCGGCGCTCGCCGATCATCTGCCTCGTTCCCTCCGGCCCTATTATCTCTATGCCACTGCGGCCTGCCTTGGTAGTTTCCGTCGGGCCTGCGATTTCTGTCGCGGTTCTCATTGTGATAGTTTGTCCCGCGTTCTATCAAATTGTGCCAACAGTTCTTGGAAACGTTCTAAATCTCTACACTCCACGCTGTTGACAATATTCTGTACATACGTTGGGAAATGAGCTGTCAGTAACCAGATGATTTTTCGGTCGTTTGCCCGCGGGTCACACAGCTTGATGGCGGAGATTTTCTCCATGGCGTAGTCTAAATAGGACTGCCCGTGGCGGTTTTCCCATCGCGATTCTAAAATCTTCCGCTCGAACTCATATCTCCGTTGTTCGCCCCAGTATCGATTCAGAAACTTCTCCCGAAACTCTTCATAATTTTGAGGGAAAGGGTTTAAAGCGGAAATCCAATAAGATGCATTGCCTTTCAACAATTCTTGCATAAATTTAGCCTTCAAGTGTGAAGGTACCGCCTTCGTGAGATTCATGTAATTTTCCGCCCGGTCAAGGAAAACTTTGGGATTTTCATCGGGTTTTCCGGAAAAATACAGGTTTTGCGGTGGAGCCCACGAGAAGCGAAGGCCTGAGCCACCAGAATTCGGATTTGGGTAATTCTCGCGTTCCTTTTCAATTTCCTCCTTTACCAATTCTAGGACAGTACGATCAATTTCCCTTTTTAATTTTGGCTTCTCTCTCCCTGATGTTTTCCTCACTAATATTGCCTACTTGCGCGAACTTTTCGTGGATATGCGACACTTCTGAATGAGTTTCTGTCCGATTTTATTAAATTTTTTCGCCCATTTCCTGCTTAACTTCAATGATCTTTTCAGTAACCGACTCACAGCACGCTTCTACTTTGTCGTCGCATGCCTGTAATTTGGTCTGAATTTCGATTTTAAAAATTTTGAAATTTTCGGTAGTTTCCGCTTGTGCCCTTCCCAACTCCTGACTGAGTTTTTCTACGTTCCCCTCTATTTCCCCGCATCTGCCTTCGACCTGATTCTTTAAAATCCCTATTTCATGGTTAAGTTTTTGCTCGAGACTTTCTAATTTATTTGCTTGGGCTTCCAAATGACTTTCGATTCGGTTAAATCTGTCCTCACACTTGCTCTCATGTGCTGTGAACCGTTCATCTAACATTTCCTGTAATTTGGCAGCGTTATTTGAGATTTTCTCCTCTAATTTCGCGGCATTATTTGAGATTTTCTCCTCTAATTTCGCGGCATTATTTGCAATTTTCTCCTCTAATTTTGCGACATTGCTATCTGACTGGTCTTTAATTTCTTTTCAATTTAGCGGCGTTGTCTGAAAATTTCTCCTCAAATTTGGCAACAGTGTTATCTGAAATTTCTCTCATAACGCGCAAGATCTCACTTAAGGTGGGACCTTGCGTCGACGGCTCCTCAAACTGTCTTCACCCGTCACGTCAATACCTGATTCGTCCTGCATTTTTACAATGTTACGCGGTTTCACTTGTTTTAGTACGCGCACACGGTATTCACACAACACAACACAACACAAGACAATGACACTTACAAGGAAAACACAGTACAAAATGACATCCTCAACAGACCATAAGTTATTAACTTCTCTACACCGTGCTTCCATCCATCATCTTAATAATTTAAACAATTTAATAATTTAGGCAGAGAAATCTCAGGGCGCTTATCTGGGATATTAAAAAATGAAAATTACGATTATTTCGCGTTAATCGAGCCCCACGGTGGGAAAGCCAATTGCAACTACCCTCGGGTCTTCGGTTGGGCGCCTCAGACGGGTAGCCGGCCCGCTCAGTCGACAGATTACCTGAAACGGCGAAGATGGAGGAAGCCGGTGGCCTAGGTTGAATGAGAAGTCAAACATGTGAATTTAGAACAAGTTGAATTTATTCATTAAAAAAAAAAAAAAAAAAGAAAACGCTAATGGTCTGGTGATGATAACTCTGGCGAGCATGCCCCCAAAATCGAAATAAAACAAAAAAAATGAAATGTCATGCACATAAGAGAACAAAAAATTACAAAGTGATTACAATCAGATGAAACTCTTCTTCGCGCGCGAATTCCCGCTTGACGGCCATGCGCGGCCGGGAACTCCTCTTCGTCGCCCGGTCGAGAGGAAGTCAACACTGATTGTCTGATGTACTGTTCACACCTCTCGATCGCGGGTACGACATAAGACACTCAAACAGAAAATACCTCTGTTAGGCGGCCTGCGCCACCCACTGAAGTTGAACGACCTCAGGTCAGCTGGCTGCGAGGTTCGTGGCGAGCGAGGGGCGCCGCTCGGAAAATGTAGGTCAGATCAGGTACTTGCGAGGGTAGCGGCCAAGGCGGCCGGAACACAAAAGCGCCGTCTGCTCGCTGCGGTGAATGGGTCAGCACAGTTCATTCACTGACACGGTCGGTTCATTCCCCGGTCGATCTCACAATACTTTGATACTAATGAGCCCGTGAATTATCGCACAAATTCACTAAGGAAAAGAGAGTCTCGAGTTCGCACGTAAATCGGACGTAATATAATACGAATTGCTGTCAAATGTTCATAATACTGTTCTGCGGCCTGCGTTCGTCACAGAAGTCTTGTACCCAAACTCTACAAGAAACTTAATAATTTTTCTAAGTCCATCGAACCGAACGCCACAACAGAATATAACAGGTTCCCCCCTGCGGCCGCCACTTGCGTCCGATTCTGAACACAGCTCCCCAGCTTCTCTTTTGTGCCTCGTCGCTCCAAGTTTTAGGAAACCTCGTTCCCCTACCAAAATTATCCCTGTGACTCTGGAATATTCTAGAACAAACCCGAATTCTGGTTGCTATTGGCGAAAGGGTACTGCGCATTAGATATTTTCTGCCCAATCAGAGGATGTTTTCGAGGCCGAGAAAAGAGTGAGAGAGGGGCTGGTTATCGCTCCTCTCGCTTTAATTTTGCGTCGAAAAGGGGCAGTTATTAACGACCGGGGGGGTGTGAGGGGCTAGGAATCTCTAGGAGGTTGACGGAAGAGTTCCAGGCGTCGTGGAAAAATACTGAAGGGGTCGTGTGCAGAGCGGCTACCCAGAGTTGGGGCACACGTGTCCGCGACGAATCAGGGAGCGAAGGGTGCCGACACCGTGGCGCCTCGCCTGGCCCTCGGGTCGCCCCCGTGGCGCCTCGCCTCTCTCGCGTCGCCGCCTGCGTGGAGTTATTTTGCGGCAGAATAAACTTGAATCTATGTCGGTATCACTACAATATTATACATTCAATTATTGAGATATCCTTTCATTTTTGAGACAATCAAATTAAAATATATCAAACTTAATAGAAAAATCATTCTTTATTCATTTAGTCAGTTGAAGATCTATATATCTTACAACCGGTTGTACATCCTCTATATTATTGCATGAAGTTATTTAAAGTAATGAATCGGGATACCCTCCTTCAACTAACTCCAAAGAATGTACACTGATATTTTTCATCAAGCTTTGATAGTATTTAATTGGATTGTCTAAAAAATGAAAGAATACCTCAACAAGAAAACGATGTAGTAAGTTTCCATTTTGAGTATCGCGAGAGAAAACCTTGAACACAGATAAACGCGACAGAATTAACGGAAACTGTGTATGCAGTCGAAGTAAAATTTACCGATTTTAATTCTTCATGTTTTAAGGTTTTCAATAAATCTGTGGTCACGGATTAAAACTTCTTAAGTCAAAAATCTTAGTTCGGAGAAAACAAGGATTAGATTATTGAGCCAACGCTTTTTCCCTACACTCAATGCTATTTCCCAACGCTTTTTTCTCGTTAACGAGGAAACATTTTGAATTCGGTCATTTTACTAAAATAAAATATGGACACTTAACTTGTAGTTTCAATACTTTACCCAATTTCGCCAAAAATTGACTTACGAACTTTTACCCCGTGACCCACAGTAAATAAGAACAATCAGTACAGTTTAACTCCAAACAAGCTTTCTTTACTGTAACTGACCTTTACGATACTAGAGTTATGCAAAATGAACAAACTTTTGTTTGAAACAAATGAACAGAACGCATTTGTTGTTTTTTACTTTCTCGCCTTACGAATACTTCGTAAGAAGAGAAAGTTATGTAATCGTGCGCCGGAAAACGGGGAATTTTCGCCAGAAAAACTCTTATAGCAGGGGTCTGGTAAAGAAAAAGTGGATAAAACCTGTTGCTAAATTTAGAAAAAAAAATCCTCTATCTCGTGGTGTAGTCAAAATCCATGACTTGTTCTTTCATGTTCCTCAAATATAAAAGCGGGAGGTTGATTTTGGAAGCAGATATATAGGAGAGCTCATCCTGTACTCACGAGGGGGTACAATCGGGCTATGCCTTTTTGGAAAGGTAGGTAGAAGGTTTAGGAAAAGTTGGTCGCGAGATGCAATTGGAGTACGCCCTTCGAGGATCGCACGCCGCTACCCTCACCATCAGTCTGTCTTCTCATGATTCGCTGATTCAAATTCTTTCCACTTCTATCAAGAACGTTTCCGTTCACATCATTTATTCATACCTTCCGTAAGTTTTGTAAACAACGACATTTTCCCTTTCCTCGGTTTCGACTACTACATCCTTCACCAAAACACCTCTCTTCACCCTTCTCCGATCATCTGCTTTACACCAGTAGACAAACTGCACTGTCTTCAAACAAACACAGCAGTTAATTTTGACAGACGTTCAACGAGTAAAATTATGATCACAAAATGCATTTATTTTTATACTTATACCTTATATAGTTATTGTCTTCGATACGGAGCTGCATAAATTACCTGGGTCGAGAGAATTGTGGTTACGAGGAAAATATGAAAACTTGAATAATGCTATATGTTGTCTTACAGGGGGACTTAAGGGAGGGAAATATGAAAGGACAAACTGAGTCAAGTTAACATTTAGTTAATTAGTAAATCTGAATCATTAAAACAAGTTAAAAAAAATCTTGAACACAGCACGGGCGTTGACTGTTTCTAATAATCGCACGGTGACAAAAAGCCCCAGGGCCTTTGGACCGAACCCTTATAACCACCTTGGAGTTTAAATAACTATTAAGCATTTCCTCAAGTTTCGAAAACCTTATTTCTCGGATCATTTAACGCAAACTCCATGAGAGGGGTGCAACGAATACACAGTAGACGTACAGGTATCTTCATGAAATGTGCATCCCTCCAATATCCATTCCCTCTGCCCTCCTTATCCATCTGTATCCACCTCCTCCGACAAAAAGCCCAAGGGCCTTTGGATCGAACCCTTATAACCGCCTAGGAGCTTAAATAACGATTAAACAATCATTTGCTCAAGTTTCGAAAACCTTACTTCTCGGATCATTTAATGCAAACTCCATGAGAAGAGTGCAATGCAGTAGCCGTATAGTTATCTCCATTAAATCTGCATTCCTCCAGGATGCATCCCCTCTGCCCTCCTTATCCATCCGTATCCATCTCCTCCGACAAAATGCCCAAGGACCTTTGGATCGAACCCTTTTAACCACCTAGGAGCTTAAATAACTATTAAGCAACCATTTCCTAAGTTTCGAATACCTTACTTCTCGGATCATTTAACGCAAACTCCATGAGAGGAGTGCAATATAGTTATCTCCATAAAATCTGCATCCCTCCCCGTATGCACCCCCCTCCGCCCTCCGCCCGGGTGGCTTATCGCCGCGCATCGCCGCGCATCGCCCGCGCGCAGGGAAAGCGCGGTGGTTTCTCCCCGCGCGCAAGGGAAGAAGCGGCGCGCGCGACTCGACGCCTTTGTCTCCTTTCTGCTCTGATAGCTGCGCGCGGTGGGCGTGCGCGCGGGGCTTTCCACGTGGGCGGGCGGGCGGGCGGGCGGGCGGGCGGGCGGGCGGGCGGGGCGGGCGGCGCGGGGGCGAAGCAGCTTACGCCGCTGCGTCCCATTCAGAGGCTGACGCACGGCCCGCTATCGCAGTTCGCCCGGGCCGATATGTCAGTCAAGAGCACGCGCCGGGGCTGGTGAAAACGAGAGGGTTTGTGAATTTCACATCCGTGGTTTCACGTGTTTATTACCAGTCGAGATCAAGCCGTTTTTGTGCGGATTTTAATTCCACATATCTACATACGTGATTAGACAAACTACGGTTTTCTATTTTAACGATGTGAATACATATTGCTGGTAGCTAAGGGTTAAGTACTTTATGGTGAATTGAAATCGGCGTAGGAACTGCAGAATGATCACAAATTATAGAGCACAAATTATATTTTCCGAGCGCGTAGCGTCGTTCTCAGGTGCTGGGACGGCAACGGTGGCGGGGGAAGACGCCAGGGCGCTTTTAAAAGCCGGGTGACGAACGCCCCATTTTCTTCTTTTCTGTAGTTCGAGCTGTGTGAGCAGGAGGCTGTGCGACTAGCACGCGGAGGGAAGCCGGTATTAGTTTGTCGTCAGTCGTGAGACATGTAGGTTTGTCTCGGCAGAGCGGTGCATCACACCGAGGAGAAACGTTTGTTGTTTGGCGGTGTGGTAGCCGCACTGTAATATCACTTCTTGTGGTGGGCTCTATTTATTTAGTTAGTAGAAGGCAGTGTTATGGTGTTTTACGACTTCGGTCAGTGTTTTTTATTAATAAACCAACTGATTATTCTACCCACCCTCGTCTGTGTTTTAATACATCCGTATGACGCCACAAGTGTAAGGCCCTGTTGTCAGTAGTAGCCAAGCAGTAGCTGTCTTTCCTTCTTACAAAAATCTATAAAACTTGCCTAGGCTAGTTATTCCACCCGAAATTACGGAAGCCTCACAGCATTTAGTAGCATCCCGCAACTTCGGTTTGTCGGAGAGTTTTACGACCAATGCGGATGGACCATATGGAAATGCGAGACAGTGCATCGCTCGACTCTGCGGTTGGGAGTGCAAGCAGTGCGGAAGAAGCGAGTTCGTTTCCTGTCTTAAGGAGGAATCCAGCATCCGACTCAATTGATTGAATTAAACCTCAGAAACGACTAGATCTGCCAGACTCTCGAACTCTTATTCAGCAAGTGGCTTCGACCAAACTATGAGTTTTAAAATTGGACTGCACAATTTCGGGACTCGCTTCACGACCTATAGGTCGGCGAAGTTTCTACATCCACGTTTGCAACTACAAGCCACCAGAACGATGCAAAACTGGAGATGCACATTCTCGAATATTCCCGTTTCATAGCAATATTTCAAATTATTAACAAAAACAAATCATGAATATTTTCCCAAAATTCACATTTATTATTTTCATCAAAGATTATTTTGTGCATACTCCCACGAAAATGCTATACATTTTTTCAAAAATATCTCATTTCACAAAATGCACACGCACCGTTTTATTTGCAATGAAAGAGTTCTCTTTAAAGAATATAAACTGCAATATAAATATAAAATAGTTCCGCAGAGATAACATTTTGTACGCATTAACGTACATACGAGAGAGATTCGGTGAAAAATTCGTTCTCCTTCACCGAGGAAATCCGTGGTATGTAATTCTGGCTCGACCGGTCAGAGAAGTTTCTATCTGCAAACAGGAAGGAGTTCACGAAAAAAGAAAACACCTACACTTTTGTGCTAAACCCTCCTCTTTCGTGACTCTTGGCATTTTGAAAACCGTAAAAAATTAAGAACAGGTATGAACGATGGGCTCCTAAAATCCTCTATGGTATTAATCAATACATTAATCGTTCCTTCATAAGAAAGAAACACCGAACCCTTCTACTTCCGTCAGCAAGTGATTCCAGCGTTTCTTCAACAGAATCAACTTCAACTTCAAGTGGAACGAATCGCAAAAGTAGAGGAAGAGGGAGAGGTCAACCCTAATGGTTCCACCTCATTTATCACGGTTAAAGAAATGAATTATTAGACACGGTAGCCAGCAACGAAAATATTGTATTCACTAATATTCTCTATTTCTCACTCATGAAGTGCTTTAAATTTCTTAACGGATCGGCCCGTAAGTGCTAAAACCGAACCCATGACATCCGAAAAGTGTTTCAAAACTGTCTCATGTGTCATAACACTTCGTACATTCAGAACGTTGGTCTCAACATGTAATACGTTTGTGGAAAGAGGCAAAGGCGAACACCCTGAAAGCGTTTCCAAAGACCACAGCGAATTGGCTTCGAGAAGTCCTGTACTTAAGGTATTATCCGTTCGTTCGACGTATGTGAGAAACGAAACGTTTCCACCGGTTCTCCCCGGCGGAACGAATCCCGGGAGCAGGTGGTTCGCGAGAGGGCATGCGAGGTCGCCCACGCGCGCTGCTCGGCGGTGCAAGGCGGGACGACACGAGAGGAGTCGACTCGTTCCGCGGGGCGCAGCAGGTTCCTCCTTAAGGCACCCACCGCGCAGTGGGGTGGGGCGGGGCGGGGAAGAAAAGGGTGAGGTGGAGAGGGTAGGGCGAATGGAGGGAGTGGAAGGTGTGAGTGGGGGAGGAGGGAGGAAACCAGGGCGGAGACCATGGCGGGGTTGATCACTGAGTGGGGGCAGGGCAGGGGATCGGGGTCAGGGAGGAGTAGGGTGAGATGGGGGAGATTCTGAGAGGTGGTGCGAGTGGTGGGGAAGTGAGGAGAGAGGCACAGTTCTCGGACGGAGTGAGCGGGGAACGGCATGGCAGGGCGTGGCACGTGCTGTGGTTCGGCGGGGTGGGCAGGGAACATTTCTCAGGGGTGGGAGACGGGGAGGGATGGGTGGGTGGGGCGGGGTGTAATGGGTGGGGTGGGGGATGGGGAGGGAAGGATGGGACGGGGAGGAGTGGATCGGTGAATGATGAGGTGCGAGGAGCGGGAAGCAGGGACGGGCGGGGACGAGCGGGACGAGCGGGACGAGCGGAACGAGCGGAACGAGCGGAACGGGCGGGACGGGCGGGACGGGCGGGACGGGCGGGACGGGCGGGACGGGCGGGACGGGCGGGACGGGCGGGACGGGCGGGACGGGCGGGACGGGCGGGACGGGCGGGACGGGCGGGACTGGGCGGGACGGGCGGGACGGGCGGGACGGGCGGGACGGGCGGGACGGGCGGGACGGGCGGGACGGGCGGGACGGGCGGGACGGGGCGGGACGGGCGGGACGGGCGGGACGGGCGGGACGGGCGGGACGGGCGGGACGGGCGGGACGGGCGGGACGGGCGGGACGGGCGGGACGGGCGGGACGGGCGGGACGGGCGGGACGGGCGGGACGGGCGGGACGGGCGGGACGGGCGGGACGGGCGGGACGGGCGGGACGGGCGGGACGGGCGGGACGGGCGGGACGGGCGGGACGGGCGGGACGGGCGGGACGGGCGGGACGGGCGGGACGGGCGGGACGGGCGGGACGGGCGGGACGGGCGGGACGGGCGGGACGGGCGGGACGGGCGGGACGGGCGGGACGGGCGGGACGGGCGGGACGGGCGGGACGGGCGGGACGGGCGGGACGGGCGGGACGGGGAAAGGAGAGGGGCTGGCGGGGCGACTCCTGAGAAAGGGAGAAGCACGCGGTGTGACAGGGGCTATTCCCGCGGAGCGGTGCTTCTGCCGCGCCACCTGCCCCGCCCGCCCACGCCACTTGCGCTTTCAACGCTGCGTGTTGCGCACAGGCGCTCAACGGCTGCTCACGGCTAGTGATGCGGCGTCGATAACAAAACATCGATATTGGCAAACGTCTATGTTCAAAATGGAAATATCAATGTTAAAAATGCATCGAATAAAAACCGTCGATGTTTTCAATATCGATGTTTTCAAGTTGGTTGAGTATCATTTAACATTAAATTCCTATGCATTAAACTTTGATGTTCGTGTTTATCAATTCGCCAAAGCACGAGAAGGGGCATATCCTACGCCCACAGCGTATTTGTTGACCATATCTCAATGTGCGAATGAACATGGAGAAAGAGGAAATACAAAGGCAAGGAGGTCATCTCACGCGAGCGAGTTTGGTCGAAGAAGGTACTACAAAAAAGGTTCCTTTGGTTCCAACACTACTAACAGTATTACCATCAACAACAACAACAACAACAGAATTACCATCAGTTACTATTTCATATATGAACTTTTACAGAGTTGTGATGATGTGAATTTTTCATTCAGAAATAAAACATCGGAAAAGAAAAAAACATTGATCACAAAACACCTATTTCTATAAAACATCAATATTTTGAAAACATGGAAATTGACGCCGCATCCCTACTCACGGCCGGCATTTGTGGGTATACATCGTCGGCAACTCCAAAAGATGAACGTGGCGCAGTGAAGCGTTGGCAGGTAAGAGTAGCAAATGAAGTCTCGTTCTCACTGCTGACAGTTTTCAAGATATGAATTGTCTCTGAAGCTCCATTAATTATATGATTGCGCTCTTTTTAATGGCTTAGATTGAGAAATGGTCTTGTGCATTGATTTCTTGGAGTCATTTAAAACTCAAACATTTTGACACTTCAGTTCAGTTAACAACTCTCCATCATTTCTTCATTAGGAAGAGAGAAATATGAGAAGGAAAATGAATTTCATCAAATGCATTAATTATAGTGTAAGACTATAGAAAGTATGGAAATGGCCATACAAGTTCAAACAGCTTAAATCTGGCGTAATACATGCTTTTAAGTAACTTTTCATTATTAAAAAGCGCATGGTAATGAATTGTGTAAAACAATACACTATTTTTAACCAAAGATATACAAGTGAAAACGTTCTTTCTATTGATTGGCAAAATTGGACCAGTATTTTGTTATCACCCAAGTAATAAGTTAACGAAGATCGTGATTTGAGGTGAATAGGCAGTATAATATGCCCATGAACGAGATAACGTGTTTCAAAGAAATTGTTATCAGATATTTTCTTACAATATCCGGAATGGGTTGGAAAATACAATATGCTCCAAGATACTTCGAATCCATCCCTCAGATTTACAATCTCAGAGGAAAGCTTGGAGGTGTAGACCTACGGTCAAATAGCCCTGACAAGACGTGAGGCATCCCCATCGCGAGGAATATGAACCTGTAATATACTAATGTAAAGGAATTCCTCTCAAAGACAAATTCCACACCTGCGATTTTTCGAATAGGAACTGAAATTGTTGATTCCTCTTCATTAAAAACATCTCCCAATAATTATCCATTAAAGAGACAATTAATTTACTTCTCGAATGAATCAAATTCAAATTGGAATTGTAAAAATCACCTTCTCCAAGCGACGTATTAGCCCATCAAGAGGGTGGCTATTTGAATCAGCCATTTTTTTCTGCTTGAACTAACTCTATAAGATTGTATCAGTTAAGAGGGTAGATGGTCTAGGTAATTTTAATCGTTTTACCTTGAACATACTCTATCAGAAGATTATATCGCAAACTTCAAATAATTGAGGCAGTGCTTAAGCAAATTCAATGGGGACGTTTGAAACCTTTTTTAAAGATTAATAAACATTCTGAGAAGCGTCATTGAGCAAAGTTAAATAAATTCTAGAGATACTGCCCCAAGCAATAATGGCTTCAAATAATGTAATTCAAATGACATTGATTAGTGTAACATTTCACTATGAACGTTTTTTTTTCATATATTTATTGCCATCTCTACATATGATCCACAAATTGCTCAGTAGATCATTCAATTAAAAGATCGACTCAGTTCAATGAATTCAACATAGGAATAATGAGAAAATTTCCAAATAAAAGAATATATTCCAAATATAACCGATCCTCGCCATGTGAAGTTGTAAGTTATAATATGAAACAACAAACGCATATATTGAAGTCTCTGTACCTCCAAAATATTGTAATTGCATAGGAATTAACTCTAGAACTAGAATATATGAGTGGATCCCTTTAGATAGGGAATAGATAGTGAATGTAAAAAGTGCAATATTGCGAAATGTCTGCGCCAGTGCTTTCTATTCTTCACTGCGCGATAAACAAGCAAAATTAGAAGCTGGCAGGGGAGAGGCAGGGGCGGGGGGGCGGGGGCGTGGAGGAACGGGGTGGGGCGAGGGGAGGGCGGGACGGGACGGGGCCAGGACGGGGGCGGTGTGACGGGGCAGGTGCGAGGCGGGGGCAGCGCGGGGGCGGAGACTTGAGTCAGTGAGGCGCCCGTCGGCCGCAGAGAGAAGTGTCGATGGGGAAGTGAAGGGGACGCCGCCGGGGGAGGAGCTTGCGCAAGGAGCTGGCGCATTAACCGGCGAACCGAGACCTCGCAGGCGCGCTACCTGCATCGCCCACGCGTTCTCTACGACGCGATCCTCGCGGAGGATACATTCTGCAAAGCACAAATCCAAAAGCAAAATTCTTTATGCTCCTAGCACTTTGTTCCTTAAAAGTAGTGAATTTTCATTAGTAACTGATCCACAAAAGATAAGACATAATGATATGTTTCCTAATTACGGTTATTGTATTTCGTGTACAGAGTGCACATGCATATGAGTTTTTTCGTCTATGAACAATATTAAATATTGGATATATTTTAGTATAGATAGAAGCTGACTTTCCTTACCATGAACGAAAATATATTTTGTGTTAATAGAACGATAACTTAAACAGTCATTGCGTTCTGTACATAAATTATTCCAGTTAATATACCTAATCTACTCTCGACAAACTTTGGTGGTAAAAAATAATAAGAAGACATATTATGTTTGGATTTGTGTCGTATATTTAGCTCCAGAAACTTTCCCACAAAGGTAAACATCGCGATGTAGTGCCAGGTTAAATGAACTCTGATTCAGCGCCGCGTCAGAGTTACTAGGTAGTTCCCGTAGTAAAGCCCGCCCCGTTGCGCAACCCCTGCAAAATTACCCACACACTGACCTTACGATCCACACGCGCCAAAACTGGACTCTGGTTCAAGGAAGCTCGGCGAAATTGTGCGCGAGAAATATTGCACGAGGGCGCTGTTTCGATTTACGACGCCGAAGCAATTTACGAGACGACCGAGAGGAGTCAGCCGGGTTTTTAGGGCATCGACGCACGCGGCCCGCGCCGCATGAACGGCGGCGGCGGCGGAGGCGGCGGCGGCGGCGTCGTGCGAGTAGAGCACGGCGCGCGTGAGAAGCGGCGGCGGGGGCGGGGCAGAGGACGGCGGCGGGTCGCGGGCGGCGGCGCCACGCCGCGAAATCGTCTGTGACGGCGGTGATGGCAGTGGCGATGGTGCTGGTGGCTGTGACTGTGACTGTGACTGACTGTGACTGACTGTGACTGTGACTGTGACTGTGACTGTGACTGTGACTGGCGGTGGCGGTGGCGGCGGAGGCCGAGAAACCAACCTGAGGAGGATAGACGGAGACGCCGAGTGAAGCGGGGAGGGGAGGGGCGGTCGGGAGCGGGGCTGGACCGCCAGGTGCGCGCAGGGTTGCCAGCTCTCTCGCAGTCCCGCCCCCGCGGCGGCGGCGGCGGGTGGCGGTGCTGGCGGCGGCCGCGGGTCAGTGGGGTCAGCCGAGCGTCCGCACGGAGCGCCGCGTCGAGGATGAGCGTCGAAGTGCCCGACGGAGGACTGATGAGCCGCGGGTTGGCAACGCCGATGCAAGTCCTTACGCTGATGCGTGGTCTATTACTGGGGTGTGAGCTATTATCAAGGTGAACGTAGAAATGCGCATAAAGTGCAAAACCTGATATGCGAGCACGTGCTTAAATGTGACCTATTTCTTAATAAAATCAGTAGCATTATTTCAATCACAATTTTCCACTAATAATTTCATCAGCGCCAAGGCCATCCTGTTAACCTCATTACTTATGAGTAGGACGCCAGTTATCCGTATTTGTTTTTACAGCTCAGTGGTTATGATGAACTTCATAGCCAGCAACCGTGAATTTTGTCGTACAAAAATCACCGTCTGAAGAACTGTACCCACGACCTATATTAAAATGTTAAAAACAATCTAGCACATGATCTGAACTTCCAACATTAAACATAAACCCATAAAATAATGTACAGCATTTGTGAGATTTGACAAACATTTTCTTTTCCACGTAAACGTGACAATTCAGCTTCGAATTTTCAAGAAAATAAATTATGTGAATAATAACTTTTCATGATTATGCGGTAATGAATTCTTCACTCTTTGAAAATTAGAATTTGACCCACAATGTATGGTAATGCAATTGCAACAAATTACCGTTCGCTTCTGGTTCTAAATAATTGTCCTACAATTGAGAAAACATATTGTTAATTGACGAAAGTTGTAATAACGTACTGTGATATCAAGTAATGTGTATAAACGCACGAAATATTCATCAGAACTTTATCAGATACGAAATTGGTCTCCAAATTATTTCCGCGTTGTATTATAATGCATTTGTAATTTCATGTACTTAAATGTGTTGATGGTATAAACTTAACTAGGGATTATGTATTATATTTAAAAATGAAGGAATAAAACATTCTAGTTATCTCTTACATTCAGAGTTTTTAGATGAGATGTTTTTGCCAAGCTTTTAATAATGTATTCTCTTACAATATAAAATACATAAGGACATAATCCCCACTCTAAAAATGCATATGTAGTATTTATTCTTTTCGCTAACTTTAAACTAGTAGTTTGACAACAGCACAAATATTCTTGCATTATTTTTAACTGTTTCAATTGTCGAAAATTCAGAGAGTTCAACGAAAATCAAACTTGCGCCATTTTCATAAAAGTACTTCGCGTCATCCAAAAACGATAAAGAAAAAAATTGAAATTGTTTTTGAGAACATCCTTTTTTAATGAACTTTAAATCACTTTAAATTACGCAAAACCTACTCCCGTTTTGCCAAATTTGTGTTTGAACTCATTTAAATATCTAATTTTGAAGAATAGATTTCATTCAGAAAATATTTTCAAAATACTGTATTTGTAGGAAGTCTCCAAAAAATATTTTAAGCTTTCCCATTTTTCGACAATGCAGTTTACACAGATTTTTGGACCTCCGACAATTTTATAAAGTACTTTGAAAAAAAACATTTGAAGTCATTTTTAGTAAAATTTTGAAAATTTTCTTGATACTTATGTAAAGACCTCCCCAAAAATAATAATATGAGCTTCGTACAAAGAACGAGGACATCATCCATATGGACGGTGTTAGCCTACTGTTTAGCCGCTAGAATTGTTTACACGTAGACAGACATTTTGCCATAAATCAATTTTTTGGTATCAAGGCGTTATAACACGTGCTTTCTGACTACACAACGTTTTAGAGGAAGTGATTTACGACCACGAATTATCCACTTTTTCGGTATCAGGAGCGCACAAAACAAGTTTTTCTCTCGAAATATCGCCTTTCTTCGCTACATTATAACACGTTCTATGTTCCATGTGAGCAGTATGCGAGAAAGTAAAAAAACAAATCGTGTGTTTTCCTACGAATGTAACCCAGAGCCACTGAAGATCCAGTAATAAATTTCCTTTCCAGAAGTTTAATATTAAGGAATATTTTTTCACTGTTTTTATAAATTGTTATTTTTTGAACGAATCACTTTTGTGGACCTTTACATCTCCTCGATATCAGAATTCTGAATATATATAAATAGAGCAAAACTCTGACACCGTTAGACCGATCTCCATGAAAGTTGGCGCCTCTACGTGTTTTCTTTCCACCCAGGCGTATGTGTTGCTAATTCTGTTGGAACTCAACTACATGGCGTTGTAGAACAAAACTAAATATTCACGTCAAAATGCAACCTGCAACACACTCGGCAGCATTCTGAATCTATATCGTTAAATAACGCCTAAACGAGGCGTTCTAGGGCCTTAAAAACTAAAATCTTGAGGCATAAGGCCTCAAAGAAATATTTCTCACGCCGTAATCTATAGAATGAACACCTCCTGAACATTCTATTACATTGTTCCTGGTCCGGCGCTTCCCAATATTACCTCACCTGCTCAGAGACGTGCAGAATCTACAAGTAAATGTGAATGAGAGGGACAGAGAGCAGCAGAGACAGAGACAAACAGACAGACAGGGATAGGGTAAGGGAGGGAGAGACAGTGAGAAAGAGAGATGGGCGGGGAAAGAGGGTGATGAAGGGGAGAACAACGTCTCCGGGTTATGCCAACTAAGCTGCCTGAACATGGCTGTCTCTGCCTTCACCATGCGGAATCACGTGGCCGCGCCGGATCCTCGCTACTTGACTAGAGCCTCCGCGCCCCGCCTCTCGCCGCGAGATCCGCCCGCAGTCCAACACAAATACTCAAATCCGCGCGCGCCTCCCTTCCCTCCGCGCCCCGTCCCGTACCCCTCCCCCCCCCCCCCGAGCCGCGCCGCGCCGCGCCGCGCCGGCTCTCTCTCGCAGCACGCGGTCGCCCATCCTCGGGCGGTTCGCCGCGGAGTCAGCGACCTCCAGCGGAGCCGAGAGATTCGCGCGCTGGCACGGGCGAACCGGGGAGCGCGGCGGCGACTCAGGGCCAAGAGCTCGCGGCAACAGCGGCGCACAGCATCGCGCCGCGCCGCGCGACTCCTGATCGCTCGCAACGCCGAAGCCGCCCCTGCCGCCACCGGTTTCGCCGCTCGTAAATGATTCACATTCGAATCTCGCCGCTGCGCTGTGACTTCATCGAGGGCAGCGTGGATGGCGGCCGGGATGGAGGGGTTGGCGGTGGAAGCGGTGGTTGCCAGTGCCGGCCGTTGGGGGGCAGAGACCGGTGGCAGCAGGCGGGTGGCAGCAGGCGGGTGGCAGCAGGCGGGTGGCAGCAGGCGGGTGGCAGCAGGCGGATGGCAAGAGGCGGGTGGCAAGAGGCGCATGGCAGGAGGCGGGTGGCAGCAGGCGGGTGGCAGCAGGCGGGTGGCAGTAGGCGGGTGGCAGCAGGCGGATGGCAAGAGGCGGGTGGCAGGAGGCGGGTGGAAGGAAAAGGGTGGCTGGAGGCGGGTGGCAGGAGGCGGGTGGTAGTAGGTGGGTAGCAGGAGGGAGGAGGCGGGTGGCAGGAGGCGGGTGGCATCAGGCGGGCGGCATCAGGCGGGCGGCATCAGGCGGGCGGCATCAGGCGGGCGGCATCAGGCGGGGCGGCATCAGGCGGGCGGCATCAGGCGGGGCGGCATCAGGCGGGCGGCATCAGGCGGGCGGCATCAGGCGGTGCGGCATCAGGCGGGCGGGAGGAGGCGGTCGGCAGGAGGCGGGCGGCGGACGGCGAGCGACAGGGGCGGGTGACGGTGGCGGGTGACGGGGGCGGGCGGCAGGAGGCGGGCGGGGGGCGGCGGGCGGCAGGAGGCGGGCGGCAGGAGGCGGGCGGCGGGCGGCGGGCGGCGGGCGGCGGGCGGCGGGCGGCGGGCGGCGGGCGGCGGGCGGCGGGCGGCGGGCGGCGGGCGGCGGGCGGCGGGCGGCGGGCGGCGGGCGGCGGGCGGCGGGCGGCGGACGGCGGGCGGCGGGCGGCGGGCGGCGGGCGGCGGGCGGCGGGCGGCGGGCGGCGGGCGGCGGGCGGCGGGCGGGTTGGCGGGCTGGTGGCGGCGGCGGGAAGTGTTACGTACGCCGGCGGTGGTGGCGTCGGCCCGATCCCGGTGTGGGCCAGCAGGTCAGCCTCGCTGGGCCCTAACGGGCCGCAGCCTCCCGGGTGCTGCGCGACGGCGAACGCGGCCCGCCACGCGACGCGCGCTCCGCCCTGGGCCGGCGGCTGGCGGCGTCTGGCAGCTCCGGGCGCTCGTCTGGGCCACGGGCGCGCCCACATGACCGCTCGCGGCGCAATGGTAGGCTATGAAGGGGGAGTACGGCAATGAAACGCAATAAATGAACTGCGACGAGTTGAAATGGATGAAATGTAGGCAAATATGATGAAACGGAAATCCAATTGGTGGATCGAGACCAAATGAATGGTAAGAGGAAAGACTATAAGGACCAAAAAGAACACGAAACGGAAATCCAATTGGAGGATCGAGACCAAATGAATGGTAAGAGGAAAGACTATAAGGACCAAAAAGAACACGAAAGATGGTGCACCAACAAAAAAACAAGGAAGAAAATGCTTGTTAGAATAATGTGAAGTCAGCAAAAAACTTTACTAGTAAAACTAGTGACATATATTTAAGCATGATTGATGGCCCAGAGTATTAGCTACAACCAAAATGCAAGTAAATTGCCCCAGAAGAATGAAACTGTATTTTGCAATCAAAACTGAAGAAAGAAATGAAATTAAAACAAGAGATAATTCATTGATGATATATAAATGGTTGGAAGAAACAACAAGAGTGCAGTGAAAGAGAATAAGAAAGAAAGTTTGCACATTTTCCAAATATTTCTATTTGAAAAAATTTCATTTTACACAATATTCGTAATTCACTGCAAACTTCAGAAAGAATGGATACTCAGTGAAATTGTCATTTTGTATCGGTACACAGCAGACGTCTTGACGTTTTCCACAATGAGTGTTATATCGATATCAAACAGCAGTTAGAAGTCATCGGCAGTTTTCAAACGCTTCCTGAAATATGCTAATGCCCTTCTATTGGTTCTAAACCCACTTGGTAGGTTTCTTTCGTTCCGCCGCGCGCCCAAGCATTTAGAAGTCTTCCAGCATCGTCATCGCGTCTGCGCCTGCCGACACGGCGATGTCGCGCGCAGAAAAAGAGCACGACAGCGCAGCGCGGCCATGTGACTCGAGTCTTGCGCCTGACATCTCCCCCGAAGCTCGTCAAAGAACATGCAAATCACGCACGTCCGAAAGTACTCATGGTAAATTCCGCTGTAGATTGTGTGATGTACTCTCTTGGCATTCTTCTTGTGACATTCTTTTCGTGTTTCTGCACACGTATTGTAGCATTTTCATGATTGATTCAGTTGAAGAGTAGGAATATATGTATTAAGTTTCAAAAATAATAACACCCAATGTTCTTTGAAGTATTCATAGCAGTAACACAAGAAATAATTTATTTGCGGTTTCAGAAAAAAAAACATTTCACATGTACGTAGCAGCATTTTATTTAAGTAGTTTTTCAGAGTTTCTTGTTTGTTTCATACCCGCATTACAAGTTTTACTTTTCTGAAAGGAGAAGAGCAACAACGGAACAAAGAATAAAGATTTTCTCCCATGCGCTCATGAGTGTCAACTGACTGGCCATCGCACAAGGAAGAAGGACGGCGACAATGTGTTGCTGGTAGCAGCTGAATGGTGGGCACAATGCGAGCGCGCATGCGCACACACCTGCCTCCGAATTGAGGTCACGCCCATGCGAGCACCTGGCCCTTGTGCCTGTGCGTATCCCACCAACAGCCGTGGAAGTATGCTCTATATATGGACAGGTGGCTCGAATACAAATCTTTTCAGCTAGAATTGTGCCAGAGTCCTACATTAATTTTTAATGTAATAATAGAATAAACAATTCATATTATTTAAACATACTTTCATTTTTAAAATATGTATGTTGCAAAATGAAATAAACATACTTGAAATGTGACATCCTAGCCATTTTTTATTTATTACCTCCCTACATAAAAGAGTTTTATTAGTGCCACTTGGTCACAAACGCCAGCAATATTATTTACTTGACAGAATCTCAATGTGTAAATAAATCTCACATTACGAAAAAAAATCCCAAACTGATTGCAAACACCAAAAGAAACGATCCTTCCTGCACGAATGAAAATACTACAAAATTAGAACTTCTGCTGTCATTCACAACCATCTGTAGTAGAATCCATCCTGTTGTTCATGAGTATGGGATATGGAATATGGGATGGGATATGTTGTTCATGAGTATGGGTATTGACCCATGAACAACAAGATGGAAAATTAGAATTTGTGTAAGTGGATAAGACGCAAATATAGAAAAAAGTTTCACATTTATACCTTCCTTTCCGCATTTCCATTACGGTGACCTGCATTTCAGCCATGTCTAAACATTCGTTCTTTCTAAACCTTTTCAAGTAAAACAAAACAGTTGCCTGCGAGAAGGTAAATTGGGTGGGAAAGAAAAGATAACCCCAATCGCAATCACCAATCTGTTTCCGCGTCACCTCAAAGTCTGCGTTTACACTGTTATCGAATGCGGTCATCGGATAATTTGGGTGACCCAACACGGAAAATTTTAATACCCGCATGTCTAACACGCACCGCCGACCACGAGAAATCTCCCCTTCAACCTCTGTCGCCTCCGCCTGCCGCTCTAACGGACTCCGAGTCGCGTCCTGCCGTACACAGCTCTCCCCCGCGCTGCACCGTGTCAGTCAGATGATTGACTGAGTGATTAGTGATTATGAGCGCGTCAACTGCTAAGGTCATTAGTCACGTAAGTGTTGTGCATGTTTTGTCGCGGGAGGTGGCGTTGGTCTTTGCCCCTGGATGGCGCCGACCCAACCGGCGTCTTCCAGGTTTTCCCCAACCATGCACCTCCCACGAGCGGGGTACCGCCCCAGCCGGGACAAGCTCTAAGCTCCCGACATGTGTGGTAGTACAGTGTATGTTAGTGTGTGTTCGTAAAAAGTGGAGATACGATAAAGAAGAGGAAGGAAAGATCGCGTGCGGTCTGTGGATCATTTGGTAGTGTTTTGCTCGGCATTCGCCTGATATCAATCGGAGAAACTAAGGAAAACTACCGATCAGAGCAGCCGGCCGCTAGAAGTCTCCTCCGGACAGCGGCTGAACTCGAACCCCAGAACCTCCCAATCAGAGACACTGCAGTAACATCAATTGATGCCCCACGCCGGAAATTTTAATACCTGCATGTTTAAGACGCACAGCCGACCACGAGAAATCTCCCCCTTCAAACCTCTGTCGCCTCCGCCCGCCGCTCTAACGGACTCTTGAGCCGCGTCCCGCGCTGCCGACAGCGCTCCCCCGCGCCGCACCGCGTCAGTCAAATTAGCTGCTTCGCTCCTCGGGCGGCGGGGGCGCGGGGCGCGACGGGGCGCTTCCGGCGCGAGGGAAAACAATGGGCGTGGCCGTCGGCGGCTGTGGGGGCGGGGGCGCGAGGCGGAGGCCGCGGCCGTTATTTTTGAGAGGACGCCTTTCTCACACGCAACGCCACGCAAGATGAGGGTACGCCGCGGAACGACTTGCTTTGTCCTTTAAACGGAAGGCCGGGGGTACTCGTGTGTAGAACGCACACACTCACGAAAGATGAAATAGGTTAGAACCCCAAAAATTACAAGCACTCTATGAAAAACCAACAGTCTTACAAAACTAGTTCATATTTTCTTGTATCTCTGCTATGGTAACCATCCCCAAAAAATTCAACAACATGTGAACAAATTATTGTTGAAGTGAATGTAACTTCATTAATATTCACGTGTTTATGTATGCATTAATTCCTTCTATTGGTACACGGAATTTGGCGATTGTTTTTCTTGAAGGAGGTGTAAATTGTCATTCCTTAATGTTAATGGCAAGCATTTTACAGTTAGCAACAAACGAAGTATTGAATCCAGGAAGGATTTTTTTACTTCACACATGCATAAAATATCTAAAAGTACATATATGCACGTTTTTATTTGCGATTTGAATGCAATGCGAATGATTTGATGATGTCGATAACGAAACATCAATAAAACTTTCCAGAAGTCTTAGTTTACTCATTTCTTATACGACTCTTGACCAACGTGTCCTATTAGTTGCTTTATGTGTTTGTCACGTAAAAATGAAATTTTGTGTGAAAAACATTAATCTATCTGCGTCTGTCCCGTCGGCGACACTGGAAAGTCCAACGACTTCCATTATTTCATGTTTTGGGGAACTCTAGATCGAGATAACGAGAATGCAGGTGCAACAAGTGTGACGCACGACAGGGTCGTTGCATGCCCAGTATTTCCCTCGTGCGTATTGGACACAAGCCAAATAGCCCGTCACCAATGCGGAGGAGCTTGTGGCAGAGATAATAAACGTCGCATCTGTGAGTTGCTTGCAGTACATAGTCGCCTATTCCATGCATGTGGGTGCCTAATGGAGCGAAACTGCCCCTGCAGCTCACGCCCCAGTACTATAAAGCTTATAGCGCAAGTGGTATTTGATGCCCATTGCACGTGGGATATTAAGACATCACGGCAATTTGAAATGCTTAACTTAGATAATAGGCTTTATCGCGTTTCATTCGGCACGCTTTTAGTCACTGCACTCAACAAGCGCACGTTAGTTCTCAGGGCAACAAAAGAGCCAGGCGGCCTTCATTCCTTGGAAAGTATTCCCCAGGCTGTTCGGCATAACGTTGTATTGTTCACAGTCGATGGTGAAATCCAGAAGTGGAATTTAAACTTTAGTAAGACCAGGAAAGGATTTAAATTTTTCAAGGTGAAGCGAATTACTTTTCGATATAGTCTTGTCTAAGAATTAAAGTAGTATATTTAAGTCGCCTGAAATATTATTTATTTATTGGAATCTTTCTTAAACTTTGACTACGGTATCCTTTGTACATTTCAACTGTAAAGACCTATTTTTCTGATTTGTTAAGCATTTCAAATGCTACTCAATTGTAAATAATTGTAAAAGTAACATTTTTAAGTGGGTAAAGTAGTATACAGACGTAATAAGAAAGTGAGAAAAGCTAACGTAACTTGGAAATCGAACCTAATATATTTTTTATATAAATAAATTTTATCAGTATCATAGCCATCAATATCTATAAAACTGTCATAATAAATAATAATAATAATAATAATAATAATAATAATAATAATAATAATAATAATAATAATAATAATAATAATAAATTGTCTTTATTAGTGGCGAGGCTCAGGCCATTTGGCCTGCTCTTCCGCCTAACCACAAACACTTTTATACAGGGAAATCTTATAATTATTGGCATTGAACCACATCACAGATTCCAAAGACACATCTAGGTCTTCTTGATTGAGGTCACGATCCCCGCAAATTGTAATGATATATTGCATAAACAGACCGAAATCCAGTGAACATCGGCGTTCTCGTCTCACGAATTACGCGTCCTCGCAGCGCACGGCATGCGTACGTGGAAACGAGCAAGAATCGGGCTCGCATTCCTCTTCCCAGATCCCCCTATTATGTTACATCCGGCCCAGATCGCTCTCGCGGCAGGTGCGCGACGAGGCGCGGGCCGTGGCGGCGGCGCGGAGGAGGGGCCCGGCCGGCGCGAGCGCGGCGCGGCGGCGCGTAGGCGGGGCGGAAGGCGGACAGGGCCCGCACCCGCGCCAGGGAAGTGAAGTGCAGCGCGTCACCGCCGCCGGCGGTAGCCGTAGCGGTGGCGGGGGCGGGGAGGGAGGCGGCAGCAATAGAGGCGGCGGCGGCGGCGGTGACGGTGACGGTGACGGTAACGGTGACGGTGACGGTGAAGGTGACGGTGGAGGTGACGGTGGAGGTGACGGTGGAGGTGACGATGGAGGTGACGGTGCAGGTGACGATGGAGGTGACGGTGACGGTAACGGTGACGGTGACGGTGACGGTGACGGCAGTGGCGGTGGTTTATATATATATATATATATATATATATATATATATATATTTCTGTTATTTAAGGTCTCATTAACATCTTGGTCAATAGCTGCCACTATTGGTTTTAACGTTATGGGTAACTGTGAACTAGATGAAATGACATGGTGATAATGGGGGTGGGTGAAAGGGCGAACACAAACGCACCCACGTCCAAGGCGGGTCTCAAACCCGCGATCCTTCGGCCGGAGATCGCTAAGGCACTACTGTTTTAGCAATCTCGGCCTCTGGATCGACATTTATTTATTTAGAATTCATTTACAAAGTTCAGTTTTCATGAAACTCTTCATTTGTAATGTTAACTTAAAACTAACTTATTATAAACTAAATCTAATCTAAACTACAATTGCCGAGGGTAGTCATAGAGCACCTATAAAAATCATTAACATTGGCAAAAATTTTCAGAAAAGAATGGATAGGATATCTGTGTTTTATTCTATCTGGGTTTTCATTATATTTTCCTATATTAATATGCCTATCTTGATTAATGAGGGGTAGGTTTCAATAGCAATTTCTGTCAAGAAAGGCTATCTGGTGCACGATGGGATTTAGGTTAAGTTCGTGGAGTAATAGCTTATTGGAAATGTTCTTGATTATCTGAATTTTGTTGACATATTTAGCCGCATTTGTTCAAATTGGACAAGTTGGCGGTTGTAATGGTGGAGACAGTGGCGGTGATAGTGGTAGTCCTTCATTCATTCAAATGTCAAAGGCTGTCATTCCTGGAAGAGGGGGTGATCGGAACGATTATGGTTCTGAGGACATGGGCAGAAGGGTAGGGTTGAGGCAAGGAAATAAAGTAACAAGTAGGTAAATGAGGGTATTGGTGGATGATATGCAGAAAGTTCTTATGATGATGGCAATGGTTATATTATTTGCAATGTTTCTATGGTGCTAACGGTGGAGGAATTGATTGCCGTTGTGGCTGTTATTACTGTTGTGGTGATAATAATGGAAATAGTTACAATGAAAGAGCATTGTGAGATGATTTTGATGGCATGGTAGCTGATAGGAAGCGTTATTACGCTATTACAATTTCCTCTACGAAATAACTGATGAAACAATAGATTAGGTGGCAATCATTATTGTAGTGGTCCATTTATCGTTAATTGTAAAGTTAGCAATATTAGAGCTGTAGTGGCGACTTCGCCCACTTGAATGTGGCGTCCTATACTATTACTCTAAACGGGTAGGCGATAGAACTGGGGATGCCAACATGAGAGCAGATACAAAATGCCACCAGAACATATAGCTCGTATTGTGGAGAACATTGTGGCAGAATAAATAGCACATGTGTCAATGGGTGTAATCTTGATCGCAAAACGGATCAAGTCAGCAAATAAAAAATTTTGAAGGCGCTGGAATTTTAATCGTATGGTTGACGAAATAGTGGCAGTAAAAGTAGTGAGTGAACTAGTGGTTGTTATCGTACTTCCGAAACTGTCTAAAGTGGGATATACAAAATCCTACAGTAACGACATCGAAAAAGTTTGTTTGTATGGTAAAGAAAGCTATGGAAATAAAAATATCGAATGTATCGATGGTTATGATCGTAGTATTGATGCCTAAACAGTATAAGGCAGAAAACGTAAAAGATGACGACAGTGATACCGGAACTTTTCGTTCGTAAAGTAAAAGAGGTAGTATACGTAAAAATCGCAGGTGTGCCGGTGGGTGTGACTGTGGTGACGCCGCCGCAACCGACTAAGGCAAGAAACGCAAACGCCGTAGACAGAAACGGCACCGAACCATTTGGTCCCAACAAGGCAGCAGAGGAAGCAGCAGTGATAGCGAATGCGGCGGCGGCGGCGGCATCAATGGCTCCGGCGGCGGCGGCGGCGCGGACCGGGAGGCGGCCGCATTCCGGGCGGCGTAAGTAGGCCCCGCCGCCGCAGGTACAACCGACTGACCTTTGTGCGGCGCGCGCCGAAGCCGCGGGGTGGTGGGAGGCGGGCGGGCGGCGGCGCCCGCGCTCGCGCTCGCGCGTACGAATCGGCGCGCGCCGCGCCGCGCCGCGCCGCGCTGCGCCGGCGCCGCCCACCGCGAGTCCCGGCCGCAACACGCGCGTGCGACGCCCGGCGTTTCCGCCCCACTGCGCAACGCCGCGTGCGATATCGACAACAGACATTCTATACATCGATAGTTCTGGTTTCTAAACATCGATACTTCTAGTTTCTAAACATCGATACTTCTAGTTTCTAAACATCGATACTTCTAGTTTCTAAACATCGATACTTCTAGTTTCTAAACATCGATACTTCTAGTTTCTAAACATCGATACTTCTAGTTTCTAAACATCGATACTTCTAGTTTCTAAACATCGATACTTCTAGTTTCTAAACATCGATACTTCTAGTTTCTAAACATCGATACTTCTAGTTTCTAAACATCGATACTTCTAGTTTCTAAACATCGATACTTCTAGTTTCTAAACATCGATACTTCTAGTTTCTAAACATCGATACTTCTAGTTTCTAAACATCGATACTTCTAGTTTCTAAACATCGATACTTCTAGTTTCTAAACATCGATACTTCTAGTTTCTAAACATCGATACTTCTAGTTTCTAAACATCGATACTTCTAGTTTCTAAACATCGATACTTCTAGTTTCTAAACATCGATACTTCTAGTTTCTAAACATCGATACTTCTAGTTTCTAATCATCGATACTTCTAGTTTCTAATCATGGATACTTCTAGTTTCTAATCATCGATACTTCTAGTTTCTAATCATCGATACTTCTAGCTTCTAATCATCGATACTTCTAGCTTCTAATCATCGATACTTCTAGTTTCTAATCATCGGTCCTTCTAGCTTCTAATCATCGGTACTCCTAGCTTCTAATCATCGGTACTTCTAGCTTCTAATCATCGGTACTTCTAGCTTCTAATCATCGGTACTTCTAGTTTCTAATCATCGATACTTCTAGTTTCTAATTATCGATACTTCTAGTTTCTAAATAATTCTAATGATAATAAAATATAGGCTCAAAACCATTGTCATTATTAAACATCGCTGTTTTTAAAAGTGGATAAGTAACCGTTGAAATTCACACGAGAGGGATTTAATTTCAATGTGGTCTCGTTTATTAATTTTTAATTGAGATTCATCTGAGAAGATGGTCAGAAAATCATCCGGATAATTTTCAAAGCTTTGATTATCTTGTAGATTATCGTTGATTAGAAACTAGCAGTATCGATGATGAGAAATAAAAACTATTGATGTTTTGAAACTAGAACTATGGATGTTTAGAATGTGTGTAGGTCCATTTCGCATGCGGCGTTGCGCAGGGGGGCGGAAACGCCGGACGTCGCACTCCCGTGTGTGGCCGGGACTCATGGTGGGCGGCGCGATTCTAAAATATAATAGGCTGCTTTATTGATGAAAAGTCGATTATAATTATTTTTCTTTTTCACTCTTCCAGACCAACGTGATACCTTGGTGACATAAAAAAAACCATCAACTCACATCATCGATGTTAAAAAACAACAGCTTCAAAATATTTATACATATTTAAATACATAAATGATTTTATAAAAAACATCGCTCTTTTGAAAATATCGACTTCTTCCTCGCATCCCTACATGTTGATAACAACACTAGCCCCGAGAACCTTGCACTGGCCGTGGAGGCGGAGCTTTCGGCCTGAAGAATGGGCCGTAAAATTCACGTGAGCGAGCTATGCGCTTCATTGAAGGTGAATGAGAAAAGGAAAGGAAAAACGAGAGAAGGACCTGTTTCAAATGCATTCTTACTCGGTATTTTTCAAGGTAGGTGGACGAAGGAGCGTTTTTATTTCCCTGCAAGTGAACTCGACGATTTGAACTCTCGCTTAGTATTAATTGACTCATAAATTGTCTAGTCCTTGGTCTGACGGATGGTGAGAATGGAGTAATTTTTAGGACCTGATAACTGTTTTATTCCTACGTTCTGTTTAGATGGTGAAGTTTCATGGAAGTATCGCCTAATCCCCAAACAAGAAACGTAAATTCAAATGCCTGTTTCGTCGCCCGAGTGATACCTTCCGTTTCTGCTAGATGGCGCAAGGAGATTGGCGAAATTTCCGTGGTCAGGCGGAAGAACAGACCTGATGACTTCAGCCTCGCCATGTAAAATAATGCATCTTTCATTGATTGAAAATGTAATCCGTATCTCAGTTTTATCTGTTTCAAAAAGTAAAGTGTCAACAGTTTAATTGTGCAAATAATTTGAAAGTAAATCCATGCTCGAGATTTCATTTAGTGAAAAATGTAATTTCGAATCATCAACATTCGATTCGAAATTGTCATATAAATCTGGTAATTAAAATAAGCTAGTCTCATATTGATATATTAGAAGAAATATTTCAAGTGGAATTAAGTCGCACATTTTACGGTCAATCTTTATTTACAGAATTTAAATCGTGAAAAACGTTCTAGTATGAAACCGCGCAGCTTCCTGTTTTCCGCTTCTGACGAGCGATGCTACATTTCATGCTATCAAGTAAGAAGAAACATCAGAGATTTATGACGCTATTACTATTAAGCAGTAGCGTAGCCAACATCCGCTATACTTGTCTATATTTAGTGCTACGCAACGCCCATCGGTTCTCTGCCCCACCCTTCCCTCTGACCGCCTGCCTGTGAGTCAGGCCAGCAGCGGTGCGTTTTTTCCGCGAACGCTCACGGAACTGCGTCGCGTCTGCAACCTCTCGAACCTTATCGCGAACAAATACAACGGAAACTGCCGTATCGCTGTTCATAGGATGTCGCCAAATAAAAGCCAACTGTTTGAGAGAAGAAATAAAATCGTATTGTAAATATAATGCTGCAAAATATTGAAGTACGAGTATCAGTGACGATGTGATAACATATTACATAAATGTCGTCCGTGCTCTAGATAAGCGACATCTCAAAAATTATTCTCAAATTAAGTGATGAAATGTATTTAAAAAAAAGTAAATGTTTACTAGGCAACGGGTGCTACAACAATGCATACTTTCTCACATGATTTACAACTTTTGTAAGTATCGAAAACTCAGAGAGCTCAGCAATAATCGGATCAGAGCCAGTTTAATAGCGCATTGCATACTATTTGAGAAGAAAATTAGAGAAAAATTGAAGCTGTTTTGAGAAATTCTTGTTTTTAGAATTGCGAAATTAGATAACGGAATTAAAGACGGACGCATCGCCAGATGGCAGCTTTGCCGTAAACCAATGTTTCGTTATCGAGGCCCCACAGACGTGGATTCTTTTCTCTACACTACGTAAGTAGACAAGGGCCTTGAAGTCCTTAAGAGTACTTTTTAGAGAAGAAAGAAATTCAAGAAAATTCACCTATTTTCATTTTAAATGAAATCCACCTGAAACAATGAATCTATTTTTATTGCAATTGTGTGATGAGCACTTTTCCCCAAACTTATATAAAATGCTTGTGAACGTCCATGTGATAATGAGCAAAAATGTGGCAATACATGTGTAGAATTAATTGAAAGATGATTTCGAACTGGTTGTCATGTGAACGTTCCAGTACGCTTTTTCAAGAGCACAAATTGCTTAATAACATAATTAGCGTATTACTTGCATTAAGTTCTTTCAACTAAACTAAAACAAATTACATAAAAACAGATAATTTTCAACTACGATTGGCCCTAACAGAGTCCATAGTACAAATGATTCCAATATCGATATTACTAACATTTCTAGCAGAACTTGAAACAAAACTGTGTAGTCTGGGACCGTAAGAGTTGTCTATAGTTTCGCTAAACGCCCAGAAGTCAGAGAAACAATCCAAAAACAATGCAACAACAACCAGTGTCAATTTCGACTCAAAATAAGCAAATAGTTGATTGTATTATTTCGCCTACAATCGTGCTGCGAGTACCGGCTGAATTCTTATAATCAATGTGCTGTTTACGTCATAGCTGTGTCATGCAACAGCAAGGCCCCAAGGAAGAGTCCGCCCACCATTAAATACTTGCTACTTACGAAACAGCAAACTTTTTGATATTCTTGGTTTGTAAATACTTGTTGGGCTATGTATTCATATAAATTGTGCTCTGTTACTGAAGTATTCGTGTAATCGTTCCTGTTCAAATATTTCATTCATTGCAGTTATACACGATATTATTTTGTGTTCTTCAGCATTGTGCACGCCACTTTTGGAAAACCATTTTATTTGGTTTCATTCAGTAGTGCTACGCGACACTAGTTTAATATAATTGAATCAAAGAAATCCAATTCCACCACACAAGATGTTTTTCGATGATTTCGATGGAAATCTTACTGAGTTTCATGATGAAGGAATTCCTTGATGGCACAAGATAACATTTACTTTCCCAATGCTTACGGACACAACGCTGATTCTTCTCTCGAGACGAACAAATTCAGAAGCTTCTCTATTTTACTGAATAATCTTTCAGCGTTCCCTTCGAATAGACCTCAAAGAGGACGATGACTCTTTCACCCTCCCATCGCCACGCACTGGAGTCTCCTACTCGCGGAACAAGGAAGCTGTTATTACGCCTTATAAACGAACGCACGTTTGGCAGAGTCTGCCACCATATGCTTCTGTTTGTTTGTGTAATCCGTATTTCAGGCTCCAGCTGCGGCGGCGACGCCGGTGGGCACGGGCGAACGTCCTGGATCGCGACGCGGGCTAATTTTAGCGGATTCTGAAAAGCCAGCCCCCGCGGCGTTCTCGCGCCGTCGCGACGCCCAAGGCGCCGGCCGCGTAGGGAAAGGCGGAAGTGTCAGGCGCGGGGCGGGGCGGGGAGAAGCAGAAGCGGCGACAGGGGCGGTGACGCCAGCGCACGCACGGTTCACGCACGAGGTGAGAAAGGAGATGGCAGTCGTTTTGTAGAAGGAGAGTAACGGCAAGTGGCGATGCGGTAACGGAAACGAATAAATGAGATCGCATTCTTTGAAGTGGTGAAAACATCCGAGTCGCTGACCGAGGAAGAGGCCATAGCCCAGTCATGTCTGGGACGTGGCGGCAATATTAAGTTGATTATACTTCGATTTATTTACAGTGTCCTTTGATAGATCATCAGATGTTACGGTGTCATCCAATCAGAAGCTTAAACGTCATTACAGTGACGTCGCTATGGTGACGTTCAAGCTCTCGATTGGATGACACCATAACAGCTGATGAATTGCCAAAGAACACTGTAAATCAATCGAAGTGTATAATCGCGACTTCTCAGTACTATTCTATAATCAGGAAATAACTTAAAAAAATTTGTGATAAGTATGTTGTAAAGATAGGCAGGTAAACAAGATGCGCAATGTATGATGTAATGTTCTGAAGTAAACGAAAAACATTTCACTATTACTTCAATGAAATAGTAAATATTAAAAAGTTCAAAGTTTGGTTTCTTTTTACTCATTCTGAAGAACCTGTCTGCTTCTGTTTCTGAGATATTACTAATAGAGGCAGATCACAAAGAAAGAGAAAGTTTTGACGAAGGGCAACACCGCGTTGCGATACCCGCAAATGCACTTTTTCGCATGCACATCACTACTTCGCTATTTCGCCTTCTTAACACGACGGAATCCCCACCGACAGTGAAGGGGCGTGGGCGTCCCCGTGAGGTTACGCCGCGAGTCAAATCAGCGTCTCGTTGGCGGAGCTTCAGCAGGCCTGGTGGGAACCGCGGCGGACGTAAAGAGTTCTCGGAACGGCGCCAGTCAGGGCGAAGGCGCCACTCGTGGGAGGCGCCTCGCAATTCGTCACGGAAGGTCTTTGGCCGCTCGCGAGCTTTCCACTCGCATGACGGGAGCGCTTGTCACACTAGACACACACCAGAGCGCACACAGGACTGTCGTCTTCATTTTCAATAAAGAGACGAGAGACGTTTGAAAGTTCTGAGACTCTTTCGTTTCTTCATACTCAAAATTACATAATTCACTAGATAGTAACACACAGTGCAATACATTAGAGTGCACAGAATGTAAGTATACGCACGTTTTATACCATTCGATCATTATTTTCTGTTAAAACATTTTAACAATCATAAACATAGCCGGCCGGGATAGCCAGCTAAGGCTGAAGAGCCATAGCTGCCTCGTGTGGTTCGAATTCCGCCCAAGATTTCGTTACCAGCGTCGCGGGATCGAATCCCACACAGGGCAAGGATGTTTGGTGTGTCTGTATACCATTACGTTACCGTTACATTGAGAGAATGTTACTTTCAGTTCGAAAGCTGTCCTTAAATAAGTAAACTAGTGGTACTAAAATAGTGCGTACTTTCTTGCTCGTACTTCACGCAAAAGCACGCAAAAAGTACTCAACTTTTCGAAAAATTGTACATAACCCTATTTCAAAATCTATCTTAAAGAAATAGATTTCATTAAGGGAAACACAATCTCCATAATTTTAATTCCGGAAGATGCCGAAAATATTTTGAATTTTTGCAGTTTTCGAAAAATTAATGATGGACTTTTTTTCTGAAAATGTCCCAGGCGCTACATGTAAAGTACCCCTCTAAAATTAAAGCATCGGTTTCATATTCAATGGGCCGCGACATCAGCTAGATCGATTGTGAAATATCAATTTTGGAGAAAATCGGCTGAACGGTTTAGCCACTAACGTTGTTCACAGACGGACAGAGACGTTTTTCAGTCATTCGATTTTTCGGAATCAAGGATTCCACAAAACATGGATTCTCGCTACACCACGTGTTAGAGGATTTCCCCCCTAAATTTAGCAACTGGATTTATTCACATTTTCGTTTCCAGGGCCCTGTAGAAAGTTTTTCTGCTGAAAATTCACAGTTTTTTCGTGCAGCATTACATAACTTTCTCTCTTCTACGTAACAAGAAAATAAGAAGAAATCATAGACCTGGGCTTGAATTTCTGAACTTATTTTTTTTATGTCATACTTTTCGTACTGTACATCGATTTAGAAAAAAGGTAATTTGCACTTCGAAGTGGAGCATTGGGGGCAGCACGATTTGCCTCACTTTGCGCTGTTTTGCGTTCCCACGCATCGCATTGCGGATGAGAACAGAAAAGACGGACGTGATGGGCGCATTATGTTCAGCAGATTGAGCTGCGGCGTTCCGGTTTCTCGGTCTCCTTGAGTGCCACTTCTGCACAATAGGCCTCCCTCCCGGCAATCGTCGGTCGCCGTCCAGCGATGGACGTTACCGCTCGCCGTGATTCACCGGACACCGCAGATGACACTTGCTCCAGTTCCTCTCCGATCTCGCGCGGAACGTGAAAAGCAACGCGGCTTTGCGTGACGCAGGCTAATGGAGAGTTCTTTAACCGGAATGTCTGCAGTTCCCCTGCGGCCCGGCTGCTTCAGTAGGACGTGACTCCACGCTTACCGCAAGAGAATGGAGAGTATCTTCTTCATCAAGGTGTTTATGGAACAATGAAGTTTTAGATAATTAACATGCTAAAAGCCGCGATGAGGAAAATGTAAACGGGATAATTCACAGTCATTATGTAAAACGCAGGACATTGTTCTTGTAATCTCGTGTCAATTGCAACACACCTGTCTTACTGTGGGTTTCAGATACTTTACGTGTCAAATCGTACGCGGAAAGCTATTGTTATTTATGTTATTTCTTACATTCAGAAAACAATAGCGTATTTCACGTAGTTTTGAGTGGTATATCTTCATTCCATTCAATTTCAATTCACTGATAATTACATCGATTTTCGACTTGTAAATAAAAAAATATATTTCTAATTGTTATTATAATTAATATTTATGAAATTAATTGATCTCTGTCACGTAAGGGTATTGGAATAATTTTGGCATACTGTGACCATATTTGCTAAAATTGAAGGATGTTTTCGAAAAAGCTTTCTTGTTGTTAAGAAGCGAGGATGAGTATGAGTTTGTGATGACGTAAGTCTAATCTCCAACGCAAGCACTATGTGTTTCCTGTCTCTTAAATAATAAAGCGCCCACTAATAAGCACAGTCATACGCCACGGGCCCTGGACACGGCCAGCCCACTTCCGGTGGGCATGGCTTTGTTCCAACTGCGCATGGCGACGACAGAGAGACGCACTTGCTACACAGCATTAAAGCGTTTCTCTGACAGAGAGAGAGAAAGAGTAGAAATGTAAATCTACAAAAGGAGTGTTCTCTATGTATATTGATCAGAAAGACCCTGACTCAGATATTCAAAGTCATTAGTCGTGCAGAAAATATCGATGAAATATCGAAAATTACTATTACTGAATAATATCCTTTAATTTTTATAGTTTATTATTTACTCACAAACGTTTCCTACAACCAAAGAGTACACGCTTGCATATTACCACACAGGGATCAACTAAAAATATGAGGACATTGATAGATTCGTGTTTCCAGAAGCGACAACTGCTAAGGTCGTTTGTTACTTGTAAAGTGCAGTGCATGATTTTATAGAGGGAGGTAGGGTTTCCCCCCCTATTAGATGTCAAGATCTGGCACCGACATGCACGTTGACTGGTGTGGTTTCCTCAACCAGGTACCTCCCATCCGAGGGGTATCGCCCCAGTTGGGACAAACTCTAAGCTTTCGACTGATCTCCCGACATGTGTGGTGGTGTAGTAGTCAAAAGGAGAACATGTCATTGAACTAGAATCCAGAATAGATCACACGCTCTCTCCTCGCTATCGCTGTCCTCAGCCTCCGCTTCCGCACGGCCCGTCCCCGCGCCGCTGCTTCTCTGATCTCGCTTCGTCATCGTCCCTGCTCCCCTGCCTGTCGCCACTCCACCTCGCTCGGCCTTCCTCACTTCCTCACGACACGCAACGACACGCTCTGTCTGCTGCTCCTGTCGGGCTCCTGCCCTCCTCCTGCTGCATTTGCCTTTCAGCGCTCCCACGCTAGTCCTGTCTCACCCATCGTCTTCCTCTCGAAATCAGTCCTAGTTTCCATAGTCCGATAAAAAATTCGAATACTTTCCTTAAATTCGTGGTTAGTCACAGTGCTTATATAAATTGGTATTTTTTAAATAAAAAAATGGATTTCTAGAATTTAAACCTGTTTTTTATTTCAATCTATTTCAATCATCTGAAAAACATTATTGGTTTAAATAATACATATTGACAATGAAATTTGAATGTAGAAATTAATGTACTTTTATTCAAATAATTAATTTAAATATTCAGGTCTTGCGTCACGTGAAAGTACACGTAGAGTTAGTACGCATTCATTGTACTCTTTACACATGTCTCATTTGACACATACCTCCTTCATGTCCTTGATTTCCTGTGAATACTGTAATAAATTGTAAAAAAAACCGTCTTTTTACTACTCTTTCATGTGAAAATCCCGAAATCGCAAATAGTTTGATAATGTGTTTGTTTGTTTACTCAATATTCCTATTATTTTAAGTAACACATTTAAAAAAATCAAATTACACGTCTGCTTGAATTGAAAATAAATATTTGATTTAAATCAGTTATTTAGAAAAGCATTTGTTTTAGAAACGAAATTTAAATCAATGAATAAAATATCGTTTGATTTAAATCGTGATTTACATCAGGCCGCCCTGCTTTTTAATATTAATAAATACTTCTTCTTCTTTTTCTTTCCCCGACATTGCACCCTTTCCCTCCCTGATTCTCTCTTGTCTGCTGAATTGACTTCTTAGCAAGTGGCTGCAAGGAGTAATTGCCCTCATCTTCCTTTCAATGACCTGCCTGCGTCCCTGTTCTCGCCCTCAGCATCGCGCACAATGTCGTTACCTCACAGCTCAGAAACTAGCAGGATAAACCACAAAAATTGCAAGAAAGTTCCACAGAAACTAGAAGAACTCTTGGAACGAAGTGGAAGTATGCCGTGAAAAAACTTTAAAGTAGCCACAGAACTTTTCAGAACAAGGCTCCTCAGAAAAGGGAAAATTCCTTACCGTACACAGAACGAAGAAAAGGAAGTAAAGTAGTAGAACAGGAAACTTCCTCCTGGGGAACTAGATGAATTTATTTTATACAGTTTTCATTGCTCCACAACAAGGATAACAGCAATGTCTCGAGCAATGTTTTCGCGATAAAATTCTTTATGCGATTATTCCGAACTTAGGTAAACGTTTGTAAATCGTAAAATGAGTTTTAAGAAATTATTGAAGTACAGGCAATACAATTTGTATTTTAGATTAAAAGATTTCGCAAATAGTATTTTGAGTGTTACTGATTCCTGCACATTCTTCCCACCTCTCTCAAAAGATAACTTTGTTCTTTTGAGAATCTTCTTCTAAAATATCACTTGCGCATTTATCCTATACAGAAGTGAGACATTCTTAACAGAAAGAAGTCCTTTCCTTTTGCAGCTGCTTGGCGACATCTACGAGAAGAAAGTTGCGAAGAAACCAGAATGATCTGGTGAAGTCTCAAGCATACCTGAACGCTGGAAGAAATGAGAACTTTGAGGAAAGGGGAAGGTTACTTCACGTGTAAACGGACGAGACGAGTTCTAAAAAACTGCTAAGCGAAACTGTCCCCAGTGGCAAGAGTTTTTATAAAAAAAACTGCACAACAGGTGTAAACCACAACATCTTGTTTTTAGAACTCATTTACTTAAACGATTCGCGGATAACAAAACTGGGAATGTAATTACGCTTGACACAAATTGCATCGCAGTGGGCAATTAAGACGAAAATAGCAGGCAAAATGGCTTCTTCCTTTCTCATAACAAGTCTGCCCTCGTTGCAAGATATTTTCATCCTTCTGCTTAGCAACGTATCCAATGAAACCACTTCAATAATGCCGAGACCTATTTTCTAAGAGGGCCACAATCCTTTCATGAAATTAGGAAGCTAAAGGATCTATCTCGTAAACAAGTAAGGGTAACAATGTTTTCCTATGTTAATGTCACAATACTTCAAAATATCCAAGAGTGAAAACAAAAACAAATAATATAATAAAAAATAATTAAAACAAATAACTCTTATTTCAAGTGCGGAAATACACTATTTATGCATATTTATTTATTTATAAGTGTTTGACAGTGGACGTAGATACTCTAGAATAAAACTCCAAATTAGCGTAAAATATTACATACATACTTTTCAGCCATTTTGTCTCCCATTTACGAAGAAAAACAATCATTGATAAAAGCAACAATATTGTAAATTTTCATTAAACTTTAATTGATTCATATTTTGAAGAACAGAACTAGTCAACACAAAGTCACGATTTCAAAATTCCTTCTTTCTCAAAACCTCCCTTCCAATAATGAAACATTAAAGAAGCTCCATTTTCTGGCGAGCGGCACGGGGCACTATCTCGGCAGACAAGCGAAGCAACGCCTGGCAGGGGAGGGCTGGCGGGCAGACGGCCTACGGTGGCTTGGGGTTCCGGCGCCGCGGGGCGGGGGCGGGAAGGGACGGGGCGGGGGCGGGGACGGGGGCGGGGGCAGGGAGGGGAGGGGAGGGGCGGTCTGCGTAATTGCTGGGTTGGCGGCGGGCGCGGAGATGCGCAAGGTGGCCCACGGCGCCCGGCCTAGCGTCTCGCAGCCACCTGCCTCCGGCCACGCGAACCACGCACGCTCGCCACAGGCGCCGCCGGGGGAAGCCCAGGGTTCTGCCACACTTGCGCGACAGACACGAGAGAAAGCTTCAGCTCGCCAAGGCCCATGCACGTGCGGGATTTGAGATGGTTTCAACCGTTCGGATTCGGACAGTTCTTGTTGAACCGTATCCTGAGCGCTACCACATACACCCCCACATTATCCGTAAGTGTTTACCGCTAAACGGAACAACTTCCACGTTCACGCGTTTAAAAAGAGTATCCGCGCAGAGTATTACGCGCACAAATGTTCAGGATATTGTCAGTCAAGAGTCCGCTAAAGGGTACAACCTCCACCTTCATACATTTAAAAAGATGTTTGCTACCGAGCATTAGCTCAAAGCGAACTTTAAGAAATCTACCTACCTACCTACCTACCTATCTATCTATCTACCTATCTATCTATCCGGTACAGCTTTACGCGCGAAAACGTTCAGGATATTGTCATCAAGAATCCGTTTTTTTTTAAAAGAAAATAAGGAGCTGATGAGTCCCCATTGTTTCAGTTTCTGGAGCTGGAGCTTTAAAAAGGAAATTATTTAAATTTTAGTTCCTCTGCGTAATTTTGGTTTAAGGCACATTTTTGTATTGATTTATTGAAGCTAATAAAGTTCACGCGGTAGATATGTTCAAGTTATGTCGCAGCTATTCATGAATAATTTATTTAACAATACAGTCTAACAATAACTAATAACTATTCTACCAGAAATAAATTGTCACAATTGACATAAGTAATGCTGAATGAGCTTAGTCACATACCAACGATTTTGTAAAGCTGGTTGAAACAATGATAGTACAGTGACGGTCATTGGCCACTTCAAATCTGTCTTTTAACTTTTCTTGGTTCGGAAGGTTCAGCAAATCCTGATCCGAATAGGAAACAACATTTTGCTATCGTTTGTATATCACAGTGTTTCGTAAGTACGGCTAACTTTTGGAAGGGAGCTAAAGCGCTCACCACATGTTGGTAGCGCCATCATACGTCTGCCCCAAATCACTGAAAGGTAGATTAAAATGGTTAATATTCCGTTTACTTAATAAGTAATAAAATAACTCGTAATAAAACTATTACATGCGCTTAAAAACATCGGGAGGAGTCCTGTCCCTTGCATCACTTTCCGCCATCGATTCCCGTGGTTATAGCCACTCGTCGAGCCAAACGTGGCGGTTGCCAGACTCATCTACCCGAGCGGGTAATTCGACTCGGGTAAAACATACCACGTACCCAAACGAATTTGTATCCATTTCCATTTGTCTTGATCTTGATACTTCGATGGCTTAGTGTACAAACATGGTATGGCCACTCATGGAGATTTTTGAGTTATAACTTTCGGAGACCTTCCGTTCGTATCTACCTAGTGTAGAAATATTGTAACTCGATTTAATAGGAATCATGCTCTTACCCGACAGCAAACATTGTCGCTCCATAAGTAACTGCACATTTCCAAATTCGCATTTCCAAATTCGCTCGGTTTTCTCAAAACTAGGAATTCTGGACTCGCAATATGTGTGCACTAACCTATTGACTGATTCATTCTAGAGCATAACTAACAATTCCTAAAAGAGTACTCGTTTCTATTGAGAACATTTGATAAGGAAAAACAATATCCAATCGAATAAGAGAAAGAAATCATTACAACTCGGTATGCGAAAGTATAAAATAAAGAATTTTATATTTAAAAATAAAAATATACATGTTTAATGTATCATGCCTCTCCTTCACAAATCTCGTATTAAATTCTGTCGATGAACCAAAACGTCAAAAGCTCATTTTGGGGAAGGGAAAGGATACAGAGCATTTCCGTGAGAGGATTTTTCGTTCCCTAGCAAACTTTGCAAATGTAATTCAAAACGAGTTTATAATTTTTTAATTCCATTTCCTTCAAATAATTGAAAATTATATACAAAATATATAAAAGAATTTTATATACAAAATACTTTTATGTATATATTTATATATATTGTATATAATATATATATATATACAAAAAGAATTTTGTATACAAGATATTTATATACAAAATCATAAAAGAATTTAGGAAGGCTTTCCATATAGGAAGAGCCGAACTCGAGTATTTAGTGTACGGTTGTGGTGCAGGAAATAACGCTCATCAACAACTTATTGCTCTCAGAGAACCAAAGGAATTCCCACGCGAATGTGCCGCTTTGGAAGTTTGTGTAGGCGGCCTTTGTTGAGTCCATCGTCTCAAAGGAGGCTGGACAAGTGGAACGAGTGGGTAATTTTTGCATACGTCATTTCCGTGTACCTATCAAGCAAAACATGCGTAGGGACTTGCCCACGTATACACACGCGTGACACATACACGTCCGTATACGTACAATATATCCGACATACATACAGAGCTACAACCCAGCAGATCACAGTTGCTTTTTGTGCTAAAAGCCGTACTCACGTTAATAACAGCAAATATTAAATCTTTCATACCTGAAAATTGATTTGAAATTTCGTTCATTAAGGCCCTCACTTCTAGAACTGTTTATAATGAAGCGTTATGATTAAATAAAGACTTTTCTGTTGGTACATTGTTTTTAAAAATTGCAGGATGAATGGCTCTCATTAAACATAATAGCATTAGTGGTGCACCCGTATTTGGAATAGCCTACATATCGCTCTGGAACTTTCTGGGTATGCGTCTTGTCAGTAATGAAGTTAGAATAATGAAATGAAAAGCATGACTCAAACTTATCAGTGACCCAGCTGTGTTGAAAGTGAGATATTTTCAATGTAAACCTGTTAGCAATGCATCCGTCAGAGCGACGAGCGATACTACAAAGCGACAAAAACGAGTGCGCACTTCCTTTACATTCATGTTCAAAGTTTGAAAAGTTTCACGAACGAGGTGAACGCTGAAAAACATCCAAAATGTACGAAAAGACAGACAAAAACTATTTGAGTTTTCATTCAAACTCAGTTCACATTTATGCATTACGTAAATATTATAGAATAATATTTATACCGGGTTGAAATATTTCTTCAATTAAAAAAATCATTTTCCAAAATAAAATTCAGCACAGTCCTTAAACTTTCGCTCCAATTCAATTAGAAAGAATCGATTTCTCATACGAAAATTTCATGTCTCTGTTCTACTGTCTCTCAAACGAGGCGTAAATAAGTAAATGAACGCTCATATAGTGAAACACTGCATTCAGTTGTAAAATGTTTTTTAGGCCATCTTGTCGTTACCCTTTGTTAAGCAGCTTGCTTATTCAGCACAAATTATTCCTACATACGAGCGCTTTCCGAGAACCATAAGAAACCATATCTTCAACAGGGACGACCCGTGGGGCGCTAAGGATCTCTCAAAGCTGCCTCAAGCCGACGCATGTCCCGCTGATCATCCCTCAGAATCTTGGCAGCGCGTCCTTCGGGTGAGGGACTGAAGCACTGATGCATCTCCTCTCCATATGGAGCGGCGCACTGCTTTTGGACAGGCTCGTGTTTCGGGAGGCGGCGACCGAAAGCGGCCCGCGGCGCGGGATCTTCTGCACATAAGGAAAGAGGTGGGCGGTGCTGTGGAAATCCCCCGGCGAGTGACCTCACAGGGCAGCTCCAGAAGCTCGCGTTAGTGAAGAAAGGCTCCGATAGCACAATCGGCTCGAGCAGTTAAACGAGGGCGCCCTAGAAAGATTGGAGGCGCCTCCTAACTACCTGTCTGCGATGCCGCCGCCGCCGCCGCCGTGGCGCCGTCGCCGTCTGCGACGTAATCAGCGCAACCAGTGAGTGACCGCCGCGTCAGTGTCCTACGGCGAGCATCCGGCGAAAACTGTCTCAAGGCTGTTTCCAATGACACTTTCACGTTGTCGCAAAGCACGTAACACTCGCTGTTTGCAAAAAAGAGAAGAAAAAAATGCTTGCGCCCCACGGCTAATCCATATTCCGCGCTAATTTTCCAAATGCCTTTTTCTCTTTTCATTTCTTTTGCACTCTTGACACTCGTCAGTATCTCCTTCACGAGAGTGACATAAAAAGGCAGAGTAATCAGCATGCAGAGAGTGAATTCGCACGGGAATAGTGGCTCAATTCCAAAACGTTTCCTTTTGGTATTCAAAGCGATAGGCAAAAGGAAACAAGGGAAACAACCATTTGGGTAGGACCAAACTCAAACGATTCACATCTTCAAATATTTCTTCAATCGCAGGCTTTTGAAGAATTAGGCCCTGGCATACAAAGCGACCACACTTACATAGATTTTTCAAAAATTAAGTATTTAATTAACGAATTTATAATGACAATGGCACTTCATTTTCATTGCAATAAGAGTGAGAAAACAAAATGTGTTTCAATAAAAACAGGCATGGGTAAATCACTCAACACTCCCGTACCTTGCAATTGCGAATTTTACTACAAGATTAATAAGAGATCTTGAGAAATATTTCGTGATTCACAGAAAAATGACGACATCATCATTTGCGAAAAATAAACGAACGATCTAAAAAAATCATCTTTACCTTCATTTTTTGGAAAAGGCACTATACTAGCAAACCTTCAACAACACACACTTTCTTGCATTATTTGTAACGTGTTGCAACTTTCAAAAATTCAGAGAGTACAACTATAATTAGAACTGTTCCATTTTAAGCAATCTTTCCTCTATCCGAAGAAACAGTGTAAAGAAAAAATTGTAGACTTTTTGATTTTTTCAGAAATTGTTTTAAAAAAATACGCAATAATTACAGTTTAGAAAATTCATACCCAACCTTATTAAAAGATGTCTTTGAAGGACAAATTCTATCTCAAAAATCTCTAAGTTCAATATTGTAATTGTAGGAAGACATTGAAAAAAATGTTTATATTTTATAATTTTCAAAAATTCAGAGAATTTAATGAAAATGAAGCCTAAGTCATTTTCTAAGAAACCTTTACTATATTCTAAGAAAAACATTAATCAAATTTGGAGCCATTTTCGAGAAAAATTTGGATGTGTGTTGAAGGCTTCATATGAAGTTCTTCCAAAATCAAAATATCTGCTTCAAATTTGCAAGGCGTTGAGGTCGACCTATAGAAGTACGACAATTCTGGAGAAAATCATCAGAATGTTTTGGGCGCTAGCATTGGCCACAGACGCACAAGCGGTCGTATAGTCATGAACCAGTTTTACGGTATCAAGAACGTACAAAACGTGAATTCTTACAACCCAACGTGTTAGGGGAAGTAACGATAACTTCCAAATGAGTTTTTCTCTCGAGAAGTACACCATTTCTTCCGCAGCATTACGAGAAAGTAAAATTTACTGCTACAAAGTTGAAGGATAAAATATACAGGAAATAGTGTAAGGTTTCCTCTGCGTAAGTTTTCTATCATTGTGTTTGATTTTTTTATAAATACTCATTTTAGAACTTTAAAAATTACAACGCGGTTTCTGCGAAACGAATTTAAAACCGAGGAAACCGCAAATCTCCTCTTCCTCGTCGGACGCGTGCCAGTACTGGCTGAAAAGATCCAGGGTTTGTTTTCGTAGTAAAACTTCACTCAGATGTGCTACGTCTGCGAGATGCGCGTAACGTCTACGTCAGTTGCTCTTATTTTTACGGCGGCTTCGTCTGTCAAACATTGCCGGCACACCCTCCCGGGAAAGAGGTCAGCGCCATGAAAGAGTAAGCAAAAATCCTGTCCCAAGAAACAGTTTTATGAGTAATACGCACACCTCTAATTAAATATTAAGCGGATTTTATGGTGATAAAAACCATAAACTCATAATTATAACAAAAATAATATTAAATTTGTGATTAATAAGTTAAGGTTTTTCAATAATAATGATGATTTAGTCTGATACATTGTTATTTAGGATCTTACGCCAGGCAAAATATACTTACATCTAGGCATTGAAAAATATGACATCTCGCACGACGGTGAAGTCAATAGAAGCATTTCAGGAGAGTATCTAAAGAACCATCTCAACTCTATAAATAAAATATCCGCAACAGGGGATTTGGTATTGCCTACAGCTTACGTCGAGGGATTGGGTTGAGAAAAAGATTCGAAACTTGAAAAAAAAACAGAAAGCTATTTAAAGTGCATCTTGTCGCCCAGCCGCAAACTAATGTGCTGGACTTAACCTGTGCAAAGTAAGTAGAGAAAGGTAGGGTTGGTAATGTAGGTTGGGTAGGCCGCGCGAAAGAAGGAAAAAACTGACAATTTAAAAACTTATGGCACAATGCGAAATGGGAAAATATGTGATCCATTTAATCCACTCACATCCACTTACGAGGTTGCTTATTAAATCTGACCATAAAAGTGGAAAAATATGCAATGTAAGTATAACAAGAACCAATGCGAAGAAAACTACGGAAAACACGCAAAACAACATTCTCATAACATCGTGAACTGGTGATGTTTTTAACTTGAAATGTGGGATGACATGTTAAACAGATTATGGGGAAATAATGCTTCTCTCGTGGATAATAGGGACAATGCGCAGATTAACGAAGAACAAACTTAACAAAGGAACAAACTTAACATAACAGACAAACTTATCAGAAAGAACTAGAACATACATCTTAAAAGGAGAAGAATTCAAGAACAGAAAGTTATGATAAAGCAATTATCAAAATATCACTCGATCAATGCCAATTTGCCAAAAACAGGTAGAAAAATAAACATCATGTTCTTCAGGCTGTCCAATTATAGCTAAGCCTGTATTAATGAAAAGGCACTGTAAGGTCTATAGTTACCTCTACTCGTAGATCTATAACGCACTCAAAGTTCTGAAAACATATTCCAAGTTATATGAGCACCCACGTAAATCTGTGACCTTTGTTGGATGGATTATAAAGAAAAGCACAGTCTAGTAGGAAACTATTTGCAATCTGGTGAATATTATATATTTATAGGTTAACATTTTCTTACTGTGTAAATATAGAACAAAAGTAACACAAAACAAAATAGTTTTCAAAATGAAAATAATAGAAAAGAATAATGAAATAATGAAGGACTAAAATTTGATCTAGAAATGTATGATCAATCATTAACTGGAAAATAGATAAAACACTTACAGAACTAAACACAGGTAAAACACTGCAGAAGACATCGAACGTAATATTACGAACCAATACAACCTAGGTCACATTACTCGTAATAAGAGCAACTTGTCTTCACCTTACATTCACATAAAACTTTGTTTTACGTATTTATTATAAATACATTACATTTGCCTTCTATGTGGTTCGGGATAACGAATATGTTATTCTCCATTGAATAGACTAGACAATACGTATTCCCATGTAATTCAACTTTGGACAAAGATATTCAACCGATTGTAAAAAGGGTTTTAGAAAGAAACATAAAATCTACGGCACAAAAAATTATAGCCAACGGCAGCGGAGCGAGCGAAAACTAGTTGCAACCTAGAAGAGCTTGCCTGCAACAAAATAAGTAGTTCTCGTGAGCGAAGTCATTTGGGCGCGACCGCGCCACACGCGTTCCCACGCGCGCGGAGGCTCCTTCGCCCGAAGCGGCAGACGCGGCCCGGGAACGCCAAGGACCTTCGGCGCCCGCCCCCCCCTCGGACAGGGGGGCCCCGCAGCTCCTGCGGGGGTTCCCCGGATGGCCCCACTGCCTTATAAACACGCCCACTATCCCTAACTGGTCATGCTTTACGTATAAACTGGATTTCAATTTTGATTGTGTCACTAATTGTTGGACATACATTCTTATTATATTTTAAAAAATTGTTTCCATTAATATCTGAATATAGAGTAGCACTCCAATTACCATAATTAAACTGGAATCCTGGCGATTCCGATGCGCGAAAATTGGGACGATTGCATAAAACTCGAACATTCGGACATTCAGTAAAATGGAAGCCAGGCGTAGAAAATACTTGACATGCGATCAAGTTTAAATCGTAAGATACAGCAAGATGCATATTTCATAATTAGATTTACATAAAGAAGCATCCGTTTCTTCGTTATTTTTCACGAGTTTCCAATTTATATCTTTTCTTCTTTTTTTCCTTTTCTCGCAATCGATGAGATAATTGGATTTTGGAATATTGGAGTTCTATTTTAACAATTGTTATGAAAAAATATTTTAAATAAACCACTGCACTCGGACCGAAAATGATTATTTTGCATTTATTTTAAAATTTGCTACAAATCTTAAATAAGGGCGTCAGAGTTACGGTTTTAGGTACACTGGAAATTGGAAAATCAATTTTCCGAACCATCCGACAGTTCACAAACCATTTCCCAGCCCTCTTTCCTCCATCTTCCACCGCATCGGGCAGTTCCGATCGCCCTCGTCTGATCTCGGCCTCCGCCGCCGCCCCTCACTATACTTCGTTTTTTCTAACTTAGCCGATGACATTAGGAAATTATTAGACACCCTGTCATATAAAATAAATAGTTTCAATTAATTCTGGAACGTTCTTCTCAACGGGGCTCGTGGCCTCAGAAATACGCTTACCACTGTTAAAAAGATATTCTCTTTATAAGGCAGGAGGTGTAATAACGACCTAATGTCATCGGGCACGTTAGAAAAACGAAGTATATTCACATGGTAGCGGCGCGGCGCACGCACCGGCCGGCCGGCAGCGGCGGGCGCCGCGAATCCACCGGCCCGCCCCGCCCGCGCCCCGCGGCCGAATTCCTCTCATTCATTTGTCGGCGGCTCGATTTGCTTCCATTGGCGGCCGTCACGGGGGAGGGGCCGCGCCGCGCCGTTTTCGCTGCCTCACTGGCGGGCGCGCCTCCGCGCCTCGGGGGGCCGGGGATCGCGAGCGCCGCGTCATGTTCGCGGGAACGGCGCGGCGCGGCGCGCCCGCCGCCGCCCGCTGATGATTGTGACGAGGGAACTGAATAGGTTATTCATGTTCTGTTTGTACGTGCGGCGCTGCCGTGCACGTACTTTCTTGCAGTCAAAAGGTTGGATTTATTTCATTTGCCTGTAGTGTAATAATGTCCTTCGGTTGGTTGGTTTGGTTGATTAGTGATTCCGGGCGCGTCAACTCTAAGGTCATTGGTCCCGTAAGTGCAGTGTTTTGTATGTTTTATCGCGGGGTGTGGCGGTGATCTTCCCCCGCTGGATCGTGAGATCCGGCGGCGGCCTACCGTCGGCTAACAGGGTTCTCCCCAACCATGTATCTCTCACCAGCGGGGCACCACCCCAGCCGGGACAAGCTCTATAAGTAAGCTCCCGACCGGTCTCCCGGCATGTGTGAAAGTGTAGAGCATGTAATTATAAGTGTGCAAGTATGGGATAAGATAGAATACGGAATGGAAAGGGAAGATAGCGCGCGGTCCGTGGCCCTTTTCTTAGGGTACTGCTCCGGTATTCGCCTGATATTGATTAGAGAGATCACGGAAATCACGGAAATCACGGACCAGAGCAGCCGGCCGCTAGAATTATTCTCAAGACAGCGACAGAGCTCGATCTAGCTATCTAGTTTCGAAAATTCTGCCACCGTCTGGACTCGAATCTAGAACCTCAGTGTCAGAGGCACTACAGTAACATCAGTTGATACCCTGAGCCACCTCCCGGTGAGAATATCCTTCAAAAAGATTAAGTAACCATATTTTCTGTAGGGTCTGAAAGAAACAATATTCCACATGACTTTGGTTGGCCCTTATTCTTGATTCAAGAGCGTTCACCCCCTGAATACGAGGAAACGACGAAAAGGTTGATCATTGCAAATCTTGCTCCATTCGCTCCAGTGTAATTAGCTGCTTCGACAATTCGTCTCGACCGGAACTCGTGTTTGCGTCTGGCCGAACCCGAAGCAAATGACGCGCCGCCGGCGATCGCTCTTTCAATGCGAAGGCTCCGACGTGAGCGTCTCAGACGTGACTTCCGTCGTAAAGAGAGCAACAGGACGGCTGCCGTCGCAGGCCATTGAAGGAGCCGTGGGTTCCCGCAGCGGCAGCGCGGGGCGGGGCTGTGCGGGGCGGGGCGGGGAGGCGGAGTAGAGCGCCGGATGCAGCGCGGCCTTGCGCTCGGCGGCGGGCGTCTGCGGAATGCACGTGCGCCCACGCAGCGCGCGGGGCCCCACTGCACTGGGCGCGAAGCACATGGCGCCAGACAAAACACTGTTTCCTCAGAATGAGACAATTTATTTTAGGTAAGTAATATTTTTAAAATTTATTTTATTTACAGTTGCTGTTACGACAAGGTTATTGGCGACGGCAACTATACATGATATACTATAATCAATACAGGATTTAAATTAAATAGTGAACATACAATTTAAATAAGTAATAGAACAGTAATTTAAAGTTGACAGTCAGGTTTATACATCATTAAACATTTTTAGTATCTTATATAATTTTAATAGTTTTCCCTGAAAAACACGAGAATATAAAGTAGTTTGAAGATTGCCAGTCTGTAGAACAGTTATTAAATATCGGTGTTAAAAGAGACAATTTATTTTGCGAGTGGGAAATGTTACGACACGAAGCCAGTATTTCGAGTGGCGGAATCCTACAAGCAAAATAAAATAGTTTTTACCAATGTGTCATGCACTTTTTTGTACAGTCTTCACTTCAATTTAAATCAAATTTAAACATTATTAAATGATACATTAAATCACTAGTAGCTGATGCGGTCAGACGAAAGTATTGTGTTTGCTTTGCTGCATTCAGAACACTTACGCATCGTTTCACTCTTTGCACTAGTGCTAAAAATCGAATTTTTAGAACGCTCTGACTGCCTCGAAAAAATCTCTTTTTGTCAGTCTAAAAATTGTATTTATTTTAATGTATTTTTCTCAGAAGAGTGTGCTATTACGAAAAGTATTGAACAACACACGACCGATGTCCCAAATAACGGATTTCGTTGGTTTTAAACTTCTGCTTTCGATTTAGATGGGGTTTTTACAAATTTCAACCCCGATCGTATTAGCTACGTATCGGACGAATCACATTAATAACTATAAAGGTTAAAGAGGAGTAGTTAATAAATGATTATGTGTTTTTTGGCTTCATTTATTCGCTGGCCATAAAAATATATCACGACATCAGCTTTTTATATACAATTCTTTATGGGTCAATGTAAAGGGAGCCTTTCAAAACGGAATGCAATATTTCGCAATGAACTATATTTAATGAGTGTAAATGAGATATATACTCCATATTCTTCATTTCTATTTATTACAAAAGGGGTCCAAACATATTTCCAAAATCAGCTAATAAGCAATGTTAAATAATATTTACTGGGACGCAAGAAGAGAATTATGCGAGGTATTGCGATTGACATTCGGACTCATCTTACGATGAAAATAATAGTAATGAATTTTATTATTTTTATTTGCTTAAACTTTATTTATCAATGTCCATTTTTAATTTTTTTGTAGGATCGTCGCTTGACAACCGTACACAATCAGCTCCTCCCTTACGTTGCCGTTAGGGCCCACTGTGCAACGCTTGTGCCGCGCCGCCCCTCGCGGCGTTCAACTCCTCCACCTTGGCCTTGCTCTTATCCTACGGTTGGGCGCCACTGAGGCACGTGGGGTGGGTGGGCGGCTTGGCATAAGTCACACTCCGAGGCATGTGGAGGAGCGTTATATACATTCAAGGGTAATTTTTCGTGTGCTGCCTAGAAAACAACGTGATACAGGGCACTTGCTTTACATTACGCTTAGAATGCAGCCCTTAAGCGCTCGTGCGACATCCGATTCTTAAATCCTAATACATAATTCTTTATTACATGCATTACATCATTATTTGTTACAGCACGCCGGCCAGGGAGAATACGAGCATATTTGGCAAGTTTACAGCTTGTTCAGACGTTTGGGTCACTGGAATATAAATGGAATGTTCTCTCATTTTTAATTTTTTTTGTTTTAATTTTTGAGACAATCACTTTTATTCCTCGTTCAGAAAGGAAGTTTTGGTATGTGGTTTCGTGAACTTCCTACAATTATTCAAAGAAGAAGGAAAGAGAAGAAGAGCGTTCTACGGTTTATAAGGAATATTTATTAACAAGGGATTTTAATAATGTTATCAAATTAGTCTCAATCGCTTCCCAGACGCGATGGGGAAAATATACTGTCACCATAGAAAAAGTATCCTATGCACAGCATGCATCAGCCCGTGTCTTCTACATTACTGTCTTCTGATGTCAGAGCACTGTGTATGGAGATACGGAACGCCTACTGCTTCCAATGTAATGTAAATTACCAATAATTACATACCATTTAACTATGATAAGGAAAATCTTCCTACATCAATTACACCCAAGAAATATCAAATTTCCTTCGAATCTGCTCAATATTAATGAGATCATTCTATGATAATGTATGAAGATACTCTGAACTTTATTGCAAATACATAAGCAATCAGATAAACCGATAATGAGAACAATATCACGACACTCCACCAAACAAGTTTGTAAAAATAAGCATATTCAAGTTTCGAGCAATACAATACCTCTCCACTTCTGGTATATTTCCTTAAACACTACAACAGTCTAAACACTTATCATTGCAGTTATTGAATCAGCAAAATCCAATGAACTTTTGTATTACGATTCTTCTATTACAGAGAGTAACAACAACATGTGCAAGTCTCATAAAGCTTTACCAATGACGTTTGTGATGAGTAATTTCACTTTTTTGTATCTGACCGACAGTAATTCGAAGAGCTAATAAGTGCTATACGAATAACAAATTAATTCCATGAGCTTTAATGGCCCATTGCAATAAAAAAGATGGAGTCCCGAATTATCGAACTGGAATGCTACGACCATCTCCCCGCGAAACAGCTGCGGGCGCCAGCGGCTGATGAGTCGTTCCACGTACGCCTCCGCCGCTTTCACGCGAGGGTTCTTGTCACCGCAGTGCAAAAAACCGCCGTTCGATGAGACGCCCGTTTGTTTCTTTGCGAGAAACTTTTAACGGAGCATTGCAATCTTTATTAAATGTCCGCTAAGATCAAATCGTGTTAAATATGGAGATTCAAACCCCCTAATTACTATCGAGATTGATTATGTTTAATTTATCCTCTCATCAAAACAGTTTCTTCTAAATAAGTTCTTTTTGAAACCGAACTGATAAAAAAATAATGGATCTACATGTTCCTTTACATCTGTTATTGCGAATGTGTACGAAGGACACGGATATCTGCCCGAGTAGTGGTGGCGTGTAAGTGTGTTTGTTAGTAAGGGGGAAGGATAGGACAAGGAAGAGAAAGGAAATATCACGCGCTGTCCGTGGCGCATCTCTTAGCATACTGTCCCAGCATTTGCCTGGTGTTGATCGGAGAAACCAGGTAAAACTGCCCATCAGAGCAGCAAGCAGATAGAATCCTCCTCCAGACAACGGCTGAATTCGATCTTTTTAGCTAGTGCCGAAATCCTGTCACCGTTGGAACTCGAACCCCAGGACCTCATGATGAGAGGCATTCAGTGACATCAGCTGACACCCGGAGCCTCGTCAGCCGATTTCGTCCAGCCGATTGTTTAAGCTTTTTACGTTAGCTATATTTATTACATTACTACAGATGTGAGAATGCCCTCGAAGCAACTATCGACCTGAACAATAATAGGTTGCAATCGCGACACAATCCCCTGCTCAGTTTGATTGGCTAATGACCTATTACGCCGCGTATGGCAGTCGTAGATTGCGAAAAAAAACTGTCGGGGCCGAAGCATGAACGAAATCACGGCCCTCATTGCCGCCGACGCCGTTGCGTGTTGCGTAAGCGTCTGGGCGGGGACTGCGGTGGCGGGGTGGCGGGGAGCGGGTGGCGGGCGGCACCACGGCCGCACCCGCCGCAAGAGCGCATTGTTCCAGCTGCTCCCCCCCTCCCGTGCTCTTTTCGCGCAGCCGACAGCGCTGTCGCTGTCGCTTCACTTGTCTCGCGCCGCCCCACCCCAGCCAAGACACTTGGCGCCGCTTCGACAAGTAGGAAAGTGTAAGGTGTAAACAAGGATCCTCCGGTCTTTCGACACTAAACGAGAAAAATGTAGCCCTGACTTTAGATTTTTTTCGTAAAAATGTCTTCTTATTTTTACTCTGAATAAATACATAAATGTACGCTCATAAGTATACAGATTTTTTTTTAATTTAATATTTTCAGGAACAAGCTTGGAAATATTTGACATTGAAAACATTGAGATCTCAAAAATTGTGTTGAACTACCATTCAAACTACGGCACGTTCCTGTTCAGGCCACGATCATAGACATCATCCGCCATCAACACTTAAGTATAAAAACAATCGTTATGCTTCGTTGAATGCAGGACGCTCTCAAACCACAAACTCGCAAAACGTGAGTGCTGATAACATCTGTTACCACACGATTACACGTGCTATTATGTATGAGCATTGTAAGCTTTTTTTACCAAGTCAACAAGTTCCGATCTGTTACTTTAAAAATAAAGGTGTAAACACTTTTGCGATTTGTCGTGATATACAGCTATTGTAATTTGCCCCATGTGAAAATATTTTGAACAAAAACAATGGATGGACGAGAGTCTTAAATTTGTACTTAGGGGCCGCCCATAAATTACGTAAGGCAAATTGTGGAGTATTTTGAACACCCCCCTCACCCCCTGTAACACACATGACGTGCACTTGAACCCCTCTCTAATAAAAATGAATTGTATTAATTGTATTTGTGTTATAAGGATTCATGATAATTAAAGTTAGAAATAATTGGCGATGCGGAGTGCATGCAACAGTCAAATTGAGAACAATTTCTAAATGAAGGACGCATAGGCAAGAAAATTTCTGGCAAGCCGTGCACACGCCGTCATGGATGACCTATGGGGGCCGGTGTCTACGCGCTAATTTAATTCGCTTCGAGAATACACTATAGATAAGTTTTAAATATTTTCTTTGTAATCTAACAGATTCAAACAATATATCATTGATAAAAAATATTGGCATTTATTTAACAATTTATATATCATACTTTCTTCAAAGTAATTTTTTCAGCAAATATTAAAAATTAAAAAACAAAAATCAGCATTACGTAACACCCCCTACCCCTAACGCAGCGTAACGTTGACTCAAACCCCCTCCCCTCCTTAGCGTTCCGTAATTTATGGACGACCCCGTAAGTATGCATTTCCAAGTACATTAGATCACGAAATCAAGGGAACTAGACTTGAAGAAAAGAATCCATTAATTATTTTATTAACCAATTAGTAATTTTTTTAACTTGCTTGAAATAAGTTAAAAATAATCTCGGCGTGATGATGGAAATGTAAACTAATTTAAGACATCTGTACTAAAATTTTGTGGTAGGTTATTCTTTCCTTCTTCGTAAAAGAAATGAGAGATCATGATAATGACCCACGAAGAACGTCTGCGTCGGAAAGCAATGAACTAGAATGTAGTTCTGAGTGATGGTTCACTGAAGTGCAACCCAAGTCACACCCCTTAAAGTTCCTACGCGTACTACCTAGGCTAACAATTAGGGTGACACCTTTTAATAAAATTAATATATAATGAATTAGACTATTGAAAAACCACACCATTGTGACTGAAAAATAAAAATGACTATTATAATTTTTCTTGCATACCAAATCACATTAATTTATTTTTAAAATGTGTATAATTTGTTGAATTGCGTGCTTTAAGCCGCAATGTTTTTTTTAATGAAATTAGATAAATGACTCCAATGCAATCAAATCTTAAGTGATCCAACGATGTTCATTAGTTCATTTTTCAAAGGACACAATTTCGTGAACATGTGACATGCGCCTATGTATAAACTTATCATCCCCTTAAAAATAAATCACTTTTATTCCAATCATCCTTCCAACTCTCGTTCCTTAAGAAATATTCTAGGAATTAAGAGAGAATGGAAATTAGACGACTATTCAATGAACGATTAATCTACATAGTTCCGTACAGAGAACGTGGTTCTCTACTCTCATTATCTCTCAGACTACGCAAAGTGACCATGTAGCTTCTATTTACGCGTGCCGTATCCTTTTATGTAGATTCAAAGTCCTTGGTGAGAGCAATACGAACGTAACAGTCTCTATAAATTATGAAAAAATAAAAGGAATAAAAAATTATTTAAGGAAACTGCAATCCCACCATCCAAATGAAGGATCAGGAACTCTGAAGTAGTGGTGCTACAACAGCATATGCACATCCTTTCCTATAAAGGTTACGTAATATTGTTTATAACAGTAAATTATACTGAAATTTTAGCACGTTTAAATTCGATTTCATATTATGTATTCACGACTAGCAACGTGACACTTTGACATTACTACATTAGCCCAGTACATGTACCCGCGTTCCCAGCTCATAAAAAAGTTTGTCTAAGCTTGGATTTAATACTTGAGCGTGTAAGTTTACGAATCTACAAATTTGACCAAAAATCACCCTTATTCTACAGAATTCAGTGGATTCTGTAGCAGTACTCCATCATAATAAAATGTTGGTAAAAAATTGCAGCCGATTTCTCTATTTTCGCTGCTCACAGATGGACGAATGAGTGTATTGAAGAAAATAATTTTTTCAGTACTGGGGACCTTCAAAATATGTATTTCCGTGAAAATCACGGAATACGGAATCACGGAATGTACATTTATCGCATCGATATTTTACATAACATACAATAGGTAAATTTTTCTACACTAAATATATAAAGGGATTTGGGAAAGTAAAATATGTTTGTTTATACTTCTAGAGATTGTATTGATGATATCATTAATGAAAGATGCATGTACTCGTACAGTCTTTAATCAGCTCAATACTAGCAGAACATGCACCATACGTTTCCGCGTTCCGACCGAGAAAAATGTAATTCGACGACTACTTAATATGAAGTTTACATCAGATAACAGAAGAAATTACAAGTGATTCTTAAAAAAAAGAATGTGTTCAATGTGTTATTTCCATTTCTTTAAAACTTCAAATACATAACTTGTAACGAATTTGTCTGTTGCCGTGCCGAATTTGCGAAGTAGTCACGCCGAATTATCATTCAAACATGTACCTTGAAATTGGTCCTTTTAGAATCCATTATACGAAAAACACCGGAATAATACATATAACATGCATGACAAAGTCTTGTTAAAATCTTTACATGTACGAGAAGTATCTGTCTAATGAGCCGTTTCCTATAAAATGGAAGATACACACAACAAACAGTTTCCTTGATGAGAAAACAGAAATTCGCAAGAACGGACACATGCTTTCACAAGTTCTACATACAGAGCGACGATTCCCAATTACGTGACATGAAGTATCGAGAAAAATAATTGTAGTTTAAGATAAATTTTATGAGATGAGTCACCCTGCTGTCACATATTTTGTTCTTGCAACGACTTCGTATATGACTTCAGTTATTTCTCTGTTATAAAATATGTACGACAAATATGTTTTATTATTTAAGTTTTCTAAAGTGAACTATGTTCTATGCAATAAAATTATTTCATGCTGTTTCATTAATACCTAATACAATTGTATTGTGTAATTTCCCTACAAAACTTCCACATAAGTACATTTTCTGTTTTCTTCGACAGTATTAAGTTTACTGCGAGTTGAAAAAAGTTTCCTTTTTATTTTAACGTAATCTTCATTATAAATGAATAAATGACGCCATCGCAATCTGTAAAAATTGTTCGAGCAACTCCTCTCCCTTTAGCACCGCTTGTGCAGAGGTGGATTTAGCCATCATTGGGGGGATTTTTGTTAAATAATAAACATATTCGTTATTGTATTGTATATTATTTATGTACTGTAGATATACTATAAAAATTTTTCGTTAAATACATAATTTTAACATAAATATTTAAATCAATTTTGCCAAATAAAGGAAGATAAACGAAAACTCTAGACCTTTTGGGTGAGGGGAATGGCCCCCTGCCTACCCTGGATCCGCCAGTGCCCTACGTGTGCTGAGCAACTAGCTCATGTCCACACGTGCCCTTTCTGCTCCGCGACCTCAGTACCACAAACAGGATGAAACTCAGTCTCCGCAACCCTTTCATAACTCACCTCGCATTGCGCCTTTACGTGAGAACCGTTTCCTTTCCCCCGCACAATGGGAACTTGACGCTCCGTCATGACTGATGCGTACAGAAACCGCATGTCCTGTCGAGCTAAAACCGGCCCCGTCAGAACAAAGAGGCTGGAGAGCACGGAATAAACACACATCTGCCGGAGCAAATGCTCCGACGCCTGCGTTTGTAGAGCGCGCTCCAGGAAATCCTGATGCTTTTCTCGTGTCCCGGAAGCACGGGAGAGTGCCAAGTCGTATTCTCGGCGTCTGGGAGTCATTTTCCGCGCTTCTCCACATCAAAACAAGAATGAAATGAACGTCTTTGAGACGCCTTTCAGAGCCTGCCTGTAAATTAGCTTAGGATCCTGTTAACACTCAAACTTCTCACACCGAGAAACTGTTTTTGTGAGAGGACTTTCTTTGTGGAAATTTGAGAGCCTGAAAATTAGCAAACTTTGTAAGTTTCTTAAACTCAAACACAAAATTCCAAAACTTATAATATGATTGTTATCCCATCTTTGCAACCAACTAATGTCATTAATTATAACCTCAAATCTCGTAACAAAAATACACCGCACCAACTGGAATGTCCAATTCCATCTGTTTATTATGGTACAGCTGACACGTTTCAAAAAAGTCAATAGCACTTCCATGATAAAAAAAATCCATAGCATCCCGAATAAGTTTCCCCAAGAAGTTCCAAAAAATTGTATCGTTAAAAAGGCCAAATTCCGTCAATATTCATGCCGTGATCCTGAACTGTCCATGGATAAACGTCAATCCGCATGGCTCTGGCGTCTACATCCCCAACCTCCTGCGACAGAGGCCTCTTCGTGACATCACTTCCTGTCAGCCGCCCGTCGCCGTGTGCCAATGTAAACAAGCTTTCAAGTGAGGGGGAGGACAAACTCAGTGCCTCGCCCTCGACGCTATGATAGTCTTTGTTCTGGAGCTGTTTGCGGATAGGGGTTCGTCCTGTGTTCCGTCCCTGATTCACTTAGAGAAGGCTTTTGCCAAGGCTTGTGCAGAGAAAATCGCGGTCTGGCGCCAACACGCTAATTCTCTTCGTCTGCACATTACCGCTGGGAAATCTACTGCCCTACACATTACACTTAACTTATTGCACTGGCGAACGTTTTTGTTTTCACTAAATGTCAACAACATTGCGGGAATTATTAACAACGTTAGGGGAATTATTCGTGCAAAAACAAACTGTTACGCAATAAAATCACGCTTCTTACTTCTGAATTCGAAGTCCTCTCCTGCCAGTACCTTACGACTGCAACTGTGTGGATGTCTCACCTGAAACAAAGAAAATTTGATGCATTATATTTAAATTTAAATAATCAATAAACTACTACAAGTTCATTTGCGATCTCCCTCTGAAGTAATATGAAATTAATAAAATGCAATTCTTTTTACAAAGTCAAAATTCTATTTAGAAACACAGCTCTAAATATACATATACATTTGGTGAATTTCAGAGCCTTTGATGGAGATCTGAGGTGAGGGTTAGTAACAAAAGCACGACCCTTATTTTTTTCGTTCCAGCAGGGGCAATTTGGAGGTTCAGGGCGAAGTAGGGACAAAATGGCCGATTCAAGGATCTAAAAATGTTAACAAGAACACCATTGTTGTAAAAATTTACACAATGTTCATTAACTATGGATTTTAAATTACCGTATCATATGATTAGGTAAAAAATAAACAAAACTATCGCCTTGAATAATGGAAGTTATTTCAATCCAAATGGTAAATTTGAGACATTTAATAATTTTTCGAGCATAGCATAAATACCTGTGGCAATTCATTTAAAAAATTGCCAAGACCTTTTAGTAGAGGCAAAAGTTAATACGAAATATTACGATATACAAAAGGTTATTCAAATACAGGGTCTTGTAGATCATGCAGACACGTTTTAACAGGATAAATTTCTTTGTGTCCGTAATGTGAATTGGTTATGGGGATGCTTAGTATCTTTAAGACTTCGATGTCTCTGTTACAAAAGTATTAATCTCTCCCAGGTTCACAGTTTATCTATACCTAGTTATAACTTTTACGATTTCTTTAGTTGGAAATGTTCGAATTAAGCAATCCAAATTGGAGAAATTGGAAAAAAAGTAACTTCCACAAAATCATTCTTAGGATGAATTCGAATCGTGCTGCGCACGCGAAGATGGCCTTCATCTCATCCTCAATTCGCCGCTACTTCTCCTCTGGAGAAAATTGGCGATGCGCACTCGTGTGCCTTAACCAGAGCAAGCATCATGAATGATTCAAGGAAGCAATCCGAAAGCGCATCCTATTGCAAAGTGGACCGCACTTCCGCAGGGCCTCTTCCCAGGCACGGAATGGAACGGGAGACGGAATGGAACGGGATGGGACGGGACGGGACGGGACGGAACGGGGCAGGAAGAGACGGAGCCGGTAGGACGGAGCGAAGCGGAACAAGGTAGGGTGGGGCGAGGCGGAGCAAATGAGGAGGATTGGGGAAGACGCGAGGAAGGGTTGTATGGAGGCTACGAAGGATGGTGAGGGTAAGGAGGGAGAGAAGGGATTGAGGGACGGGAGGGGGGAATGGCATGGAGGGACGGGAGGATTGGGAGGAGATGATAGTAGTGAGGAAAAGGCTGGATGGGTGAAGAAGGGAGGGAGAGAAAGGGAGGGGAAGAAAGAGGAGGAGGATGTGATAAGGGGAGGGTAGGAAGGATAGAAGAGGTGGAAGGGGAGGAAAGATAAGTTTGGGGAGAAAGATATGGCGGGAAGGGGAAGGTAGGAAGGGAGAGAAGGGGAGGGTGGGGAGAGGTGGATGGTGGGGAGGAAAGGGGAGGATGGGGAGAGTAGGATTGGGGAGGAAGTAAGGGAGGGAAGGGTATGGGGGGGAGGGGAGGAAGGATAAGTTGAGGAAGAGAGGAGGAGAGGAAAAGGGTGGAGCGAATCGGTGATGGATAAGTTAGTTAGGGAGGGTGAGGTTGGGGAGAGGGAGCGGCGAGTCGGAGCGGGGCAGCGAAAGATGGGGTGGGGTGGGGCGGGGCGGGACGAGATCGTGATCGAGGCGTGGGAGGGGGAGGGGACGGGGAAGTCGGCATTCGCGGAGAACGTGGGTCGCCGTCGCTCCGCGCGCCGCGTAGCGCAACGCGGCGCCGCCTTCCGTCGTTTACTTTCACTCGGGCGCGGAGGAGTGGAGCGGCGCGGAGCGGCGCAGAGCGGCGCAGCGCGGGTGCGCTCAATGGACGCCCGTGGGTCAACAGAGGCGTCCGCCCAGGCGCCGTTGACAGAGCGCACCGCCCCATCTGCATATCAATGCCCTCTCGCACACACACATCGACTGCGGAGGCCGGTCTCAAACGCCCGCGCGCGCGCATGCCAAGGCCCGGAGCGAGCACACGGAGGCAGGCGGCGGTCAGTAGCCCACGGGGTTTCCTTCGTTCAAGTCCTTTATTGCTCAATGCTTGACTTTTTAGAAATGTCGATGCGTAGGAGGGTGGCTATATGTGAAGAACGAGACGATCAATGCAAAAAGTATGTACTGGATGGGTGGAAACAAATTTGCAAACATAATTATGAGAGTTAAAGATTGTGTTATGATGAAACCATGTATTTAATCAGCAATATATGTAAAACAATCAGAAAGTTAAAAATAAATTGCAGAGATTTTCTCGTTGAACTCTCTCGTAACAAAAATCTTCTTATCTAATCACGTTGTAACACCTAAAAATGAAATGCTGCTTCACAGATAAGCGGTATCACATGTCTTTTGTGTTTCAATAGTATTATGTAAATAATGGTTTTACTGATTTTGCAATATCGAAACTCTCTACTGAATACCTGAAAACTAATTACTTTATCTTAACAACCAACACAGAATGATATTCCTATTGTTAAAGCACTGAACTCATCGTACTTTCTTCATTTTTACCATCTCACTATTTTAAACATATAGAGTCTGTCTCGACCAAAACATCCTCTGAATGCAAGGAGTGGAAGACTCCGCCAGACAATGAACACAAGAAGCCGCCGAGAATCGTTGAAGCGACGTGTTGCGTGTCCTGCCTTGTCTGGAATGTTGAACCCACGAGCACGATTTCGGTGCTCGCTGCGGAGGGCATTCCCAGCAGAGAAAGCTCAACCGAAGAGGCAGCCAATGCAGGAACGTCAGCTCAAGAATTTTCGTTGGCGCAGGCAGTCACACAAAGACCGTTGTTGAGGTTACTTCACGAGCATACGCGCACGTGTGGCATACATTTCCCAGAAACGTTCACATGTGAGAAGGTAAAAATGCATTGAATTTTTGTTTTGCTTTGTTTTTCTGTAAGGCTTTACAATGAAAATTTGACATGAATGAAAAACAATAAAACTGCACTGGTATCCAAACATTTAACTAATGTACTTGTAAATAATTATTTCAAATGACAAAGCTCAATCCAGAATATTAAATCAAAAAGGGGCGCAAGTCACTTAAAATAACTGTTACGGGGCGACAGAAGGGTGGTAGCGGCTCAGGCAAATAAGTCCGCAACAAAGAGAATCGCCGCCACAGCTCGGACAAACGGGACTGGAAGAAAAGTTGAATGGCGAAGAAGCGACGGAACCTGAACAGCCGAGGAAGAGGGGTTCACAGAAACCGACCGCTCCAGAGGGTAGCCAGGAACTAGAATAATCGCTTGGCTGGACGAGTTATATCCAGATGAAAAGGATAATTCTTGCCATATATTTATTGTATCATCTATCGTATTTATGCCATATATTTATGCCGTATATGTATCGTAATCATGTGTGGATAGATAATTTTGTTAAAAAGTAATATTTCTTTCGTTTTTTCCATCTTATGAAAGAGGCATAATGTCTTATCTTATATTTATCATCTTATGAAAGAGGCTGCTTCTTGCATCCACATTGTTAATAAAAGTATTTTTCTTTACAATCAACCACACTCTTCTATTGTTTAATTAGAATAGCCAACACACATAAAGGAGTTTAATCATGGCATAACGTACACCAATCGACAGCAATATCGATCTTCAGCACTTGATCAGATGCTCGAAAGTGATGCGAAATTCGAACTGCGCATGCGCAGAAGATGATTATTGCTGTCGATTACCGTAACGCTATGCCGTTCTTAAACTCCCTATGGTGAAAGGGTCCCCCCCGATAAGATGGTAAAAAGTTCCCCTCAACCAAATTACATATGAGTGGTTACACTATAATTCTAACATAAAAATAATATTTTTGAAAGGTTTCTTAGCCTCCGTCCTACCACCCACACCCCTATATAGCCAAAAACATGTTTTTTTAATTTCAATTTTTTTCGACAACTGAACACTATTTTATCAGACTGAAAAAAATATGATAAATAAGAACACAACTTGGACTATCAGAAAAATATTTTTCAATATTTTCTCAGGCCCAAATTCGAACACAACAAAATATTTTCGAAAAAAAAATCAAGAAATATTTTTTACTATGTCTTAGAAGCCTGGAACAAGCTCGAAAAAAAAATTACCATCTTATCGGGGGGGACCCTTTGTGGCAAATGAGTGATAAGAGTGGAGAGTAATGGACGTTGTTAAAAGAAGGAGATGAAGAGAGCAGTAAACTTCTCCGTACCAACGCATGTGCTCAATCGTTGCAACGCAGTCACGATTTATGAGCGGCTTTCGCGCTTCGTTGCACAAGTGCATCCGTCTTGGCACGCCTTCCATTACGGGTGGCGCGCACAGCGCTGCTCATTCAATATGATCTAGTTCTTACGGGACTAGGCAGCTAGTAATTGTCTATGATGTTTCGCAAAGTGATTCTATTCAAAGTCGTTACTGTCTGTCGCTTGTATTTAGATTAAGAGGTCGACATTTCAGATTATGTGTCTTGCAATTATTGAGGTAATTATGTTTATCACCTTAGAGATTTCCGTATTTGTCGATCATTTCTTAAAATGGGCTTATGCGTCGCGAAAGCCTTAGTTAGTAGCCAACAACAGTTTCTTGATTTTATAATGCACTAATATTTCAGGCCTTGTTATCTACAATAGACATTACTCATGTAAGTGTACTACATTTTATATTGCGTGAAGTAGCAATGTTCCTCCCCCGCCAGAACGTGAGATTGAGGGATGACCTAAACGTCGGCGAACAGGTGGGTTCACCTCAAAGTATCTCTCCCGCGGGGCACCTCCGCAGTCACGCACGCTGCATGTGCAAGCTTTCGACTGATATCCCGACATGTGTGGTAGTGAAGTGCAAGTTAGTGTAATAAACTACCACATGCTTGCTAAGTAGCAAGTGTCGAAAATCCACCACCGTTAGGAACCAAACCTCGGTCGAACCATGCTGCGAAGGTAGCGGCAGTTTTATTATTGAGACTTCTCATTCGGTAAAACGCTCTCCTGGGGACACGGTGGCCGCTCAGATTGAGCTCCTGTCTGCGTCGAGGGACTGCAGTCGCCTTGCGAGGAGGCGACCACGCCCTTCGCGAGCGGCAGCTGGGGGAGCTGCGCTCCGACTGCGTGTCTTCGCCTCCCGCCGCCCCTCGCGCTCTGATACCTGCCGCCAGGGCCTCGCCCAGAGGGGTCTTTGTGCCAGAGGCGCCGCCGCCGCCAAAGAGGGACGGACGGGGCCGGGCAATGCGGGAGAAGGCAAGACGATGGTGGGCGAGGCGGGGCGAGGAGGGTGAGGAGGGGCGGATGCGGCGGAGCGAGAAGGGACGAGGAGGGACGAGGAGGGACAGGGCGGGGCGGGGCGGGATGGAGTGTGGTGGGACGGGGCGGAGGGAGGTTGGGCGGAGCGGGGAGAGGTCGGGGCGGAGCGGGGAGAGGTTGGGCGGAGCGGGGAGAGGTCGGGCGGAGCGGGTAGATGTTGGGCGGAGCGGGGAGAGGTTGGGCGGAGCGGAGAGAGGGTTGGGCGGAGCGGAGAAAGGCAGGGCGGGGGCGGGAAGAGGCACGGCGGGGCGGGAAGAGGCAGGGTGGGGCGGGAAGAGGCAGGGCGGGTGGGCGGGGCGGAGAAGGGGAGTGGGCGGGGCGGAGAAGGGGAGGGGACGGGGCGGGACACCGACTCGGAGCCCGCGCCTCAGCACGCGCCACTCGCAGGCTGTCACTCCGCTTACAGCCTCGCGGCCCAAGGGGCGACCTTCCTGCGGCACGCAGCTCTCGGGCGACGCCAGAATGCCGGTAAAAAACAGCGTGAGAAAGGACGGAAAGTTTGCTCCTGATTTTAGTTCGGTAGACGGAGGTCTCCTTCCACTTCCACTTGGCAAACATAGTAATATATCGTCGATTCTGACACATATCCCTCCGTGACACTTGAAATGCCATTAATGTGCATGAAAATTAATCATCTTCTATTTTGCATTTCTTCGTTCCTTGTTTCACAGCTCATTAACTTGCTTTAGTGTAATAATATACTTTACCAAATGAAGAAAAGTTCGTTGAAAAGAGTATTTGGCACTTTCCATTTCGTCACCTGTAGAATAGATTCATATGAAACGGGAAAAAATATTGATTTCATTTCGTTTTTAAGAACTGGTGCAGTATTCAATACTTTTACTTCATAGATTATCTTATAATTAGTACTCATTTGTTTCAAATATGCTTGAAACGCTACATGTGACCAATAAACGCTTGTCTGATTCGACATCCATAAAAGTGTATAAAAAATATAACTAAAAGGAAAACACGTTGCCTTGCATATCACGCAATGACTTCCCAAATCTTATATTACAAAACACTACCAAGATTTCAGTAGAAAACATTCATAGTCATGCAGGAATGCGATGTAGTCAAGGTTTCCTTCTTTAGTATACATGAAAGAAGTTACGAAATTTTGCACACGCCACATGTTTCAGACTTTCTTCCGTGGCAATCCGTCATTCCATCTAGCATTCCCTGGATAAAGAAATTTTATGCATGGTTGAATGTGAAAGACATTGAAGCCAAGACGCGAAGGTATGAAATGTGCATGATAACAAATATTTCTTTAAGACAATAAAATAAGTTACACTCAAGTAGTGATAGATATAATTAATGCCTAACAAAGATCACTATCTGAGAAAATCTAATGGAATTTTCTAAAGAAAGATTACACACTTCTGGGCAGTGGCCTATTTCGACTTACTATATTAAAAAATTGCTGTATTCTATTATCACTACGTTTTCGTTTGTTTTTTTTCGCACAGATTCATGAAAATAATTTTGCAGAGATCTTTGAAAAAGTGAGCCACACAGTTCAAAATTTAACTTATGACTTTCTATCTATTCAAGAAAAGGCATTCGAAAATGCCAAAATACCAAAATGCGCACAACACAAACCTGCCTTTAAGAATTCTGCAGCCTGCAAAACAACTGCTCGAACATTTGTGTAAAATTACAATGATTGAAGGGCGTCGCCGAAGAGATCACTGTCTGCGTGCCTAGTTTACGTTTCCCAGCTGCTTAATATTAATAGAAAACAGTGTAGGAGGCTTTACCGTGACAACGTGGCGGAGTAGGCGGTGGGAGTGACAGTGACTGCAAAGGGTAATAGTGATGGCGACATACAAGGCGACGCAAAATGGCCGCAACCGAGAAGAAACAGAAAAGAGAATGGTCGTGTTTGCTGAATGGCAAAGGCTGGCAGCAGAGCTGGAAGTGGGTTTGTAGGTGTGGTGGTTGTGTAGAAGGATCCCAGGTAGAGGTCATTGTGATGGACAATGTCGCTATAGAGGAAAGTGTGTAAAAACATTTCCTCTACGGTCCAGTGAAACGGTAAAGATGATTATAATTTCTTCTTGACCTCTTTTGTAAATATATTCGGGAGTAGTTAGAGGTAAGGTCAGTTATTAAATGAAAACCAATTTACATCTTCATGTAAAAAATCTAAATGTACAGAGGATGATGGTTGCATCCGTGTAATGGCAGCACAGAGTACAGAGGCCCTAGGCGCCTATAGGCAAGTAGAGTCCCTGAATTCAGAGAGAAGCGCAACCCGAACGACCGCCGCGCCGACATTAATAACCTCCCCCCCCCGACATCACCACCAGCCGCATTCAGGAGTTACGGAGAAATGGTAACAATCGAAGGGTTTATGGAGATTTTCGAGTATATTATCATCGTTTTTTGGTAGATTGCTGGTCACCACCACTCATCACCAATACCTTCAACCGGATATAAAATGGCGGAATCGGCGGCGCAAAGAAATGCGCTACTCTCTATATCTAGGGACCACCTTGTAGACTTCGTGCTAGGAACTCAACTCCTTTGCCAGGAGCATCGTTCGCCCGTTTGCACACACACGGCCGCCCGCTCTCTAGAGACAGGCAAGGCAAGAAAAGTTGCGAAGGGAGGAGGCAGAGGATGCGGCGGCGAAGACAAGGTGGCCGTGGCGGGAGGAGTGGGTGGGGAGGGGGAGGGGGAGGGGTGCGGCGCGACGCACGGGGCCGTGGCCATTGTGCGCCGGCCGGGGAGCGCCGCGCCGCGCGGGGATCTCGCGAAGCGATAGGGCGGCCGTGCGCGCGCCGCCCAATTAGCTCGCGGCCTTCCATCGCGCGCCAAAGCAGAGGTCAGGCGCGAAGCCGGCGGAACATGGCGGCGCCGCCGCCCACGCGGCCCCCGCCGCCTCTCGCGCCGCCGCCCTCGCCGCCGACGCCTCAAATGGCAAACGTGTACTTCTCCGCGCGACACGAAGCGCCACAGGTGGTTCGGGAAGTTCACGCACGCGGTTCAAAGCTGGGATCTGTTTCCACTGCTATTATAGTTGCCCATGGTACTTGTAACGTTTTTACTACTTCACATCAAATCAGATAAACTGCCCGCCTACCAGCTAGTGAAATTCGCGCTCGTCACGAAATACGCCTTTTTATTTTATTTTTACTTTCTAGTCTCATCCATGCGTCGTATCAGCCGAATTCAACCAAACGCACAAAATATTTGAAGAATACAATTGCAATTTACATTTGGGTAAATGACAAGGAGTCCTGAGGACGAATGCTGGTTGAGTTCGCGCTCTAAGTAAAATATTTTGATGAAAGCGAAGAATTTTTCAAGCGCAATAAAGATAATTAAAAATGAAATGGAAAGACCGAGACTCTCACATATCATGCACAATGAAAACATTTTCACGAAAATTGTCAACTGCATCACAATCCATTTGTGGATGGCCATCGTTGTGCACTGAGAGTGAATGTGTTGAATAAACAATCACGTGTATATTGAAGTATAGTACGAGTTTATGAATGAAAAAAAACAACTCTCATGAATCATGAAAAAGACAGAAAACAATGAATCAAAATAATTGTATATCAGGTATGCGAAAGTGTAAAGCTCTTTAATTTGTATCTTTAGAATTCAATTAACATGAAGTTTATTTTAGAAAGTAATTTCAGTAAACGCGCTTCCTTTTTGTCAGTTGTAAGGCAGTAACATAAGGTAATAAGTCCCAAAATGTATTAATAAATTTCCTTTTCGAAATGGCTACCATGGATAAGATAAAACGAAAAAGAATGGCCATTCGCTGTCCCCAAAATTCCACACCAGCCCAATCTCTATGGCCCGTCCTCTATACCGAGGGCTCGTTCTCTATGGCTGTAGCGCGTTCTCTGTGGTGATGTCCCTTTTCTCACGGAACGGTAGCACCCTGCGGCGGGGCGAGACGGGGCGAGACGGGGCGAGACGGGCGAGACGGGGCGAGACGGGGCGAGACGGGGCGAGACGGGGCGAGACGGGGCGAGACGGGGCGAGACGGGGCGAGACGGGGCGAGACGGGGCGAGACGGGGCGAGACGGGGCGAGACGGGGCGAGACGGGGCGAGACGGGGCGAGACGGGGCGAGACGGGGCGAGACGGGGCGAGACGGGGCGAGACGGGGCGAGACGGGGCGAGACGGGGCGAGACGGGGCGAGACGGGGCGAGACGGGGCGAGACGGGGCGAGACGGGGCGAGACGGGGCGAGACGGGGCGAGACGGGGCGAGACGGGGCGAGACGGGGCGAGACGGGGCGAGACGGGGCGAGACGGGGCGAGACGGGGCGAGACGGGGCGAGACGGGGCGAGACGGGGCGAGACGGGGCGAGACGGGGCGAGACGGGGCGAGACGGGGCGAGACGGGGCGAGACGGGGCGAGACGGGGCGAGACGGGGCGAGACGGGGCGAGACGGGGCGAGACGGGGCGAGACGGGGCGAGACGGGGCGAGACGGGGCGAGACGGGGCGAGACGGGGCGAGACGGGGCGAGACGGGGCGAGACGGGGCGAGACGGGGCGAGACGGGGCGAGACGGGGCGAGACGGGGCGAGACGGGGCGAGACGGGGCGAGACGGGGCGAGACGGGGCGAGACGGGGCGAGACGGGGCGAGACGGGGCGAGACGGGGCGAGACGGGGCGAGACGGGGCGAGACGGGGCGAGACGGGGCGAGACGGGGCGAGACGGGGCGAGACGGGGCGAGACGGGGCGAGACGGGGCGAGACGGGGCGAGACGGGGCGAGACGGGGCGAGACGGGGCGAGACGGGGCGAGACGGGGCGAGACGGGGCGAGACGGGGCGAGACGGGGCGAGACGGGGCGAGACGGGGCGAGACGGGGCGAGACGGGGCGAGACGGGGCGAGACGGGGCGAGACGGGGCGAGACGGGGCGAGACGGGTCTAAGAGTGGCGGGGCGAAGCGGGTTGCAATGGAATGGGGCGGGGGGGGAGCGGAACAGGACGGGGCAGGGGGAGATGTGGCGGGGTGGGGTGGAGTTGAACGAGACGTGGCGGGGTGGGCAAGGGAGAGGCGAGCAGGGGCGTGGCGGGCTGCATGAAGGAACTGCGGCGGATCACCTTGACTGCGCCTGACTGGCGCGCGCGCGCACCCGCGGTCGCCGCCCATTGTAAGTGTACAACGGACGCCCGCCGCCTCCGCCCTTCGAAGGGCTCAGCACCCTAATTACTGCATTCCGAAGGGCGGCCTCAGCAGCCGCCGCCGGATTCACGGCGACCGCCCCGTTCCCCCAGGCCGCGGGCTCCCCCTCGGCCGCCGTCGCCGGCGCGTCTCCTGCCCACCGGACGTCAGCCCGCTCACACGCCTGCAGTCACGTCCGCGTCGTTTTAAACGTTCTACAGTCAAAGGGCGCATCCGGATCTCTTTAACAGGGTGCTATATTAAGGGGATTTGCATTACTCCATACAATGGCATTTCAATAACGCACCACTGATTGTCATAAAAAAAGGTTTGAGGAATAACCCTTTCTATCAGAAAAAGCATTCTTCTTTTTGGCAGTTTTGAGACAATTATTCACAATCACTATATTCGTTCCATGGTCATTACAATGCGAACACGAGGTGTGTGTGTGTGTGTGTGTTGTGTATAACTGCATACCATTCGCTTTGATACTGTAAAATTATCGGGGTTCTAAAATGACAGATCATGGAAAATATTGTTTCATTTACATTAACCAATAATCTTGAAAATTATTTCATTGATAAAACATGTTACGTAATAAATCGCATTCAATAGTAACACAATAAATATCCCAATGTCAGTAGAATAAGTGACACGTAGGAGTTGCTAAACTAATACGTACATAAAATCCAACATTTTTACTCTACCCCACACCTTCATACCATTTCGTAACAAAATTCTCCTACCTCCTGCCATACTCACTATGGGCCCCCCACCCCATCCCACCCTCTTTACAATTAAAAGAATTTTTAAAATGTAATATGAGTGAGTAATAAATATTCAAATTTTTATACATGTTTTATTCATATAGTAACGTATTTAATATTTTTTTCGGTGTAATGTGTTTTTGAGAATCTTTTTGACTATGTCCTACCAAAATATCATCAAATAATTTTTCTAGTGTACCTGCACACTTCAACCCCCCTCCCTTCAACCCCCCTCCCCCCTCCGCCTTCTTCCCCATCTGTAATTTCGTAACTAAATGGCCAATCCACTCACCTTCAACATATGTATTTTTAAAGTAATCCCATTTTCTAAACTAGAGAATTTATTTTATTCTGTGTGGTATCATATTCTTCCCCCTGCGTTTTTTCATTATCATTGTTTGTTCGAAAAAAAAAATGTATTCGATTGCTCTTTTCTTAATGTGCAGATAAATAGATTTTATTTAAGAACATTAAAGAGTCTTTCAGTTGGGAGAACGGGATGGAAAAAAAAAATGTTGCTGGAGTGAAATATTTTGGACGTGTCACGAGTTTATAAAAGCAACCAATGAAAGATTGGGAGCAATAAAACGACATACTAATTTTAATACGTTTCTACTTCAAAAATGAAAGCTTTCCTTTGACTCATTTCTCAAAACCAAAAGAACCTAAAAATCACATGTGAATTTCAGAAAATTGTGAGAAATTTTTGTACCTCACGATTGCATGATTTTAAAACAAATCAGTTCCCCCTAAAACGCATAGCAGATCCACAGTTTATGCAGTCGAACTTCATATTAATCGCAATCCCAATTCAGGAGCCATACGGGCAAAACACACAGCCTTCTCAAACATACATGTCTTTCTGCAAGGTCCAGAGGTTTCCTTTTTTCCTTTTTAATGGACGCTTGATTAACCGGAGAAACAAAATTAACCAGGCCGCTGCCTTCCAAGTTCATTACACCAACGACCGTCCTTAAAGAGCGGAGTTGTCCAGAATCAAAGGGCTCGCCGCAACTTGCTGACACATTGAGCGGACGTGGTCAGTGGCGGAGGACAAAGGACAATCGCCCGCTCATCAGGCGCCCAAGGTCCCCTGCAGATAGCGCGCCGGGAGGCGGCGGCTTGGTACATTCACATGCGCAGATTAAAATTATTATCTCCAAGAGCTCGATAAAAAAGCTATTTTGAAATCACGGAGAGGATGTGCCTCGGAGAGATCCATTCGAGATTTAATTGCTTCACGATGTAATATTACTCCCGGAAACACGGGCGAATTTTATCTCATTAAAGCAACAGAATGACACGAACAAAAAATGAGCAAGAATTATTAAAAATGTAATGCAGTCGTAGATACATTGAATATTTAATTTTAAATTATATATTGTCAGTCCACAGGAAAAATTACGTCTCAAAAATGGTAATTTTTGAGTTAAGTGAAGAAACACGCCCAGAAAATAATATTCTACGTACTAGTAAATCAAGTGAAAATTACACAAAAATAGTTTACAAGGCAGCTGATATTTAAAGTATAATGGCTTTTGTGTTGTAAAATAAACTACTTCATTCACATTACGAACATTTTCCTGCACAACCAATTTTGAGATGTCAGTTTTCTTGTGCACCGAAGTTATTGATGTTAACAGTTCTCCGTGCAACTTTCAATCAGAATCAATAAACAAATCCCATGTTTCAAAAATTGCACTGGAAAATTATTTTTCGAAAAAGCTATACTAGCAGATAATGGAGTTTACTCAAGTGGTATACGTTAGGCATCATCAGACGTGACATGACTTCCGAGTTACATCTCGTCTTGTTTTTTTGGCAGAATCATTCATTCAGTGCCCAGCTAATCCAAAACAAAACAAACGCCTAGGGACAAGATAATGTCAACAGGAACAAACATGTCATCACTTCATCCAAACAAAACTATTTTTGACTATTCGAGAGTATATAACCCATTTTGCATTGTTCAAGGGTTACAAATAGGACAGTGCATTCTCTGTAATACAAATACCACTGGTCTTGGCAAAAAATTCACAATAAGAGACTGCATGAAATATTTGAAGCGTTAAAATCCTCTGATCGTATTCTACCATAAAATCTTAACTCTCACGTCACCAAGAGATTATCACAGTTTCCGAGTACTTTTTTTTTAAGTCACTAGTCCTTCCGACTCTAACCTCTCAGGAATGCAGAGGAAGTTACGAACATAAAAAGATGAAACGTAGTGCGTTCTACAAATTTCACCGAGGAGATTCACTTCAGAACACAATTGCCTCACACCGTAATATTTCAACAGAGCGCTTACTCTTTTTCCGTCTTCCACGCTTTCCCCGTCACCTCCACTGCTCCCACTGCTCCCACCAGAAAATTTTTGTCTCTTCATAACCAATCGGAAATTCGTAGTTCCCCTAAAATATGGTCACTGGAAGTGTTATAAATAAAAGCGACATGAAAAATGAACTTGAGATTTATGGAAGATGGAGGGCGGCAGTGGTGGCAAGTTGCTGGAGGGAGTGGGAAATAGCCGGGACCGTATATCTGTAGATCAATTGTGCAAATAGCAGTTTGTGATTGTTTGCACAGCAGTTTCAAGCAGCAAATGAGGGAACGAGAACCTGACAGCACAAGCGCTGTGTTTTGCAGGGACCAGCAGTGGTGAAGAGCTGCTTATGCCAGGGGCAGCTGACATGAGAACAGGAAGGCAAAGGAAGCGGCAGCGGTTGTTTGTAAGGCAACCTCTGAGGAAGATGACAGCTGCGGCTCCGGCAGACGCAGTTGCGGCAGAGAAAGAAGCTCAGATCCAAGGGAACAAGAGACAGAAGAAGCAGGAATCGCGTGAGGCGACCCCAACGGGGCGTGACCCCGGCGTCGCAGGAGAAGCCACGATCCTGGCGCGCAGCACTCCTCTTACCGCACGCTGACGTAAGAGGCGGTAGGGGGAAATACCGGTAGCATTCCTGTGCGGCTTGGAGACAGAACGGCGAGACGCCTTTAACACGCATTTTATTCACGGCTGTGAAGTGTTTCAGGAAAGTCATACCCTCAGAGCCTCTTACGAAACAAAGCTTACCATTCCTATCTTTAAGAAAGCCCCTGCATATGTGACGGAGTTACAAGTCATGATGCCTGGGATGCAGGAAGTTTCAAGTTGCGTGGCAGTACGAATACAGCTGCGTGGAACTTCGGCGAAACATTCTTTAGTGGATGTATCTTGGTGTTGTTGTAAAGAAATTTTTGATGCCTCATCTGTGCTTGTTTGGTTTTCTACTGGTTGTCTGCTTTGTCCAATAATTTCCCAGGTTGTAAAGTTCCTCACGAATCTAATTGCAGAGCTAGGAAAACAAGATGGTATTTGCGTAATAGCAGGTACCTTTAATGGGCATTCTTGACAGTTAATGGGAAACAGGAAGTGCACATGGGTACGAGAAACTGCAAATTTGATGTTTACTGCAAGGAATGGGTATCCTCGCTCCTTCCCCTGAATTAAATTGATTTACGCATTACACCCTTCTCATTCAATGCCCTTACAACTTCGATCATTATCCCGGCAATTAAATTGATGTAGCGTAAGTTGTTACAGCAATTTGGCTATTCTGGGCTTTCACTCAGTTAATGATTCCCATACCTACTGAACATAACTATGTGATTGCAAGCACTCCTCTACGTCCACTTAGAATACAAGCGGCGGCCTACATAATGCAGATGATTGGCGGATACAACCGCTTCGAGTAAGGGTTGAGGGTTCAAATCCCATGTTTCGCTAATGAAGATGACCTCATTTACCAAGAATATTTTACAAAAACCTATTATTATCTCACTGAATTTTGAACATCATTCAACCTTTGCAAAATTGGCTAAAAACAGGATGTAAGAACACAGTTAAAAATGTCGCAAAGAAGATCGATTACAGTGAAAATATCGTAACTCAGTCCCGAGTTTTACCTCAGTTGGCCTCTCGAAGATACTATACACGACAACGGAAAAACACCGCCTCACGAGACAACAAACCTCAACCCGTGCATTAAGTCTCACAGGCCGCAATTTGGGAAGGATTTCGCGTGCTTATGTCACATGATGGCGAGAGAGTGATAAACGCGGGGTGCGAATGTCCTTTCTCGGCGCCGCGACGCCGTCGCTGCCACCGCCGCCACCGTCGTCTTGCGCGTATTCGCAGCGCCGCGCGACGGCGAAAGGCAAGAGTTGGGATCGCAAAAAAAATCGATGTTTTTAAAACATCGATATTTTTTACCAAAACATTGAAATATTAACATCGAAGATTTGTGTCTAATGTTTTCCTCACATCGATATATATATATATATATATATATTTCAGAAACATCGATGTTTTCAAAAAAACTTTCTCATGATATAAATCAAATTTCAAGAAAATATTTTTTTGTGAATTGCTCGAACATACCAGCCACTGACTTGTATCGCTGTTGTCGATGCCCAGATGGAGAGATTTCTTTATGGTTACTTGTGGGGATTTGTCCAGGATTGTAACAATTTTAATAAAATATCTATTATGTGTCATGGGCGGATTAAAGGGCGGAGATAAAGACTTCTTTACATCCGATAAAGATTATTTTTAACATTTTATTTATACATGACTAAGCATTAACGCAATTAAGTACAATAATTTAAATGAAAATACGATGGGAAAGTACTACCTGTTTTATCGTATTTAAAATATCGATGTTTTCATCGACATTGGAAAACTTTTGGTACCGTTTTTGGGGTAAAAATTTGCTGGATGGTAACCAATGTATGGATGTTTGGGGAAAATTTGCTGTCACTAGGCAGGAGAGAGGGCGGGCGTGCGAGCCCCTTCCTGGGAAACGGCGCCCGACGCCGCGGTGCGGCGCGGCGCGGCGCGGCGCGGCGCGGCGGTCGCCCGGCCTTGCAAGCCCGATACCATCGCACGCGACCGCCAAGGCGCAAGGCGCGGTCGATTATGATACGAGTCGCACATAAAAGCGACTGTTTGCTGGTTATGGCCACATTAAATTCGCGTTTTTCTCGCTCTAATGCCTTTCTATTCTGCATATCGAATGGCCGCATGACCAACGCAGCGTTTGCGTGGTGTCTGTTGAGAGCTTTGAGTGTGGGAGTGTGTCTTTTCGCAGTGGACAATACAAATGTTTTCACGTGTAATATATATCTAGAAGTCAATGACGTAAATGTTAAAAGATTCATTCATATTACTCAATAGTTTCCAATCAGAACGTAATAATTTCGTCATACAAAAAAAAATATTCGAAAGTGTTTTTAAACGACAAAGGTACTGCCATTAAACAAAAAGGTGAATGTGTCAGACATATTATGTCAATGATATGATATAGCACAGCATTCGGAAAACGGATTGATGATATTTTTGTTTTCTGTGCCTGATCTTCGAGGCACTCAGCAAGGTTTCCTTTTATCGCATATTACTCTGCACATCAACGACAATGTCTACACCGATTTCTTTGTTCCTCCAAAATATTTTCTAATAACTGCCGACAAATGATCCCTACCTGGTTCGACCTTTTGCTTCTGGTTTAATTCTAGCGTGAACAATGTAGATGGAAAAATTTCTCAATTTATCAAAGCTGGCAACACGCAATGGAATTCCTGATCAGCTGGCACTTGTCGCCGCCTTCCCCTGCCCAAACGTCGCGCCGTTAAGTTTCTCCGGACGACGTCGTCAACCGCCCCGGCGCGACGGCGCCCATCGGGCCTGGCATGCCGCCGCCGCCACCGCCGCCGCCGCCGCTTTCGCCCTATCGCAGCGCCAGATAATAGCAGTCAACGGCCTCTGGCAGCGGCGACGCGCCCCTGCCACCTGGACGACTTGGCCCTCCGCTCCGAACAGACGGGAAAGCGCGTTAGCCTCGTAGCACCGTTCATCCTCCGTCAACAACCAGGGTGCTTATCTCACGACTGCCATTGTCCTCTGTAAATCGGTTGTTTACTAATTTTATTACGCTTTAGTTTGCCACTGTAAGAGGAATATGATTTCTTCAGTGTTTGCTTTGGTTGCAGCCTATCGTTAAATAAAATCATACATGAAAGAAAAAAAACAGCATTCATCAGAAAGTTCAGGAAAAGGTATTTATTAGAATGTAGAACATATTTGTGGAAAAGAATACAAAAAATCAGGAAAATATCGCTTTATTAACGTTTTCGTACATTAGAAAAATAACTGTGAATAATTGCCATTTTAATCAGATTCGCGGCGAGGAACTCACTATTTCGACAACATGCGTACTCACGTGATTAGACTTTCACTCATCAGATCTGAAGATGTTGATGATATCGGAATGTGCTTGAAAAATGTTAGTAAATACGGTATGTACCTGAATGACTTTTACAAAACAAACCCCTCTGTGGATTTAAAGTAGATTTCGGCACCATCTAGCTGTGTCTCTACCAATGTCGCACTGCGGTTCGTACTTCCTGGCCTTGCTCTGGCGGGGTGGCTCGTTGGCAGTCGTCGAAAGTGAATACGCCAAGAGGAGCTGCCGCTCGCCAGCGCAGCGGTGTGATGCTGTCCTGCAACGCTGCTTCCTCGACGTTACCGCTGCTTCCTCGGTTTCCCTTTCAATGGAATCTGGCGGGTCGCCACGGCGCCCGCCTCTCCCGCTGGCACAGCCTCTGCTGGCCGGCGAAGTCACTGTCGCTATCGCTATCGTTGAAATCGATCATTCCTGTTGTTGCTATCATTGTCTCTAACACGTCTTCGTTGTGACACTTTCCATCGACATTCACGTTGTTTAAATTGCACAGGTTCCTATTGCCTTCGCTAGAACCATCTATTGCCTTCGCTAGAACGAACCTCTTTGCTATCAGTTTGACCGGAACTTTTCTTGTTCAAATTCCCAGGGTCATTTTTTTATGATCAATCGTATTGCATTTCTTCTGAGTAACCATATTTCTTTGCTAAATGTCATCCTTGTTTTCTCATCTTAATGAAAAATGAAGACAATGAATAAAATTCAACAAGCTTCGTCGGCTTCCTCTAAAAAAAATGGAGGGGTGCCATCGAAAACGTAGAAGATTTTTTACGTAATAGACTCATTTATGAGTTTATGTTTATCTGCTTACGAAGAGATGGACTAGAGAGATAGAAGCTCACTCAAAGACATGAAGACTATAACGTTTTATGACTGAAATAATCAGTTAATCTACTGAAACGATAATGAAAGTTGATCACATAAGTGTTTTACTTCTTACGCAATATGCAATAAAAGATACCCTCATAACCATTATTCCCCGTGCTAATTTGCAACTTAAATAAATACCCCTGTGAATAACTATTTTCTTCCGTTAACTCCAGTTTATTGAATTATTATTTTCACTCAGAGTTTTGTATAGGGGTATCGAAAATATGGATTAACCAATAGAATTTAGGTACAATAGTTTCTTCAATCTTTTTAAATGTAAACCTTTGAACATGTGCCCAATAAGCGCCTCTTTACATGAACGATATATTTCAATTTATTCCTGCCCCTGTAATTACCATCTTCTGTCTTCCGTTTCATAATAGTCCCTAACAGGCTGTAGTGGTGCAGGATATGCTCGATTGTTCCCTCGGCGTTTCCATGCTAATGCAGTCCCCTCTCTTCGTGTCTCCTGTTGAGCCTCCAATGCTGCGATATCTCTCCTGCTTGACTGTGGATCACTTCTTAGTTCATAATCAGGGTATAAACATTTTAAAAATATGTCCCAGAAAATACCCACTTCATTGATATAATATGTGCCAGAAATATTTATTTCGAGAAATTAGTAAAGCTGTCAACCGTTGCCATTATACATATTTCTTCGGTTTCTGTTTTCTGTACTAAGTTATAAACAAAAACATTATCTTTGATTAGTACGGCGAAGTAATAACATTTAGGATAACAAGCAATGAACAGATCTCGATCAACAGTTCTTCCTCTTCAGTACTACAATTCTTAACTAGAAAGTAAATTATGAAATAGTGTGTCCATGAAACATTGTACGGGGAACAAATCGCACGAAGATAGCTGAAAGCAACTTCAACACCCACATGTGATACCATCACAATTGCCATATTCTGTAAAGGACCGTTAGTGACCTCAAAAGGTCAAAAATACAGTACCCCATTGTCACGCAAAAATATTTTCAACGGCAACATAATCGTGACCCGTTAGAACAATGACAAACCATGTCCACAAATCACAACCGCGGTTTGAGTTTGCAAATAAAGTACCTCGGTTCTCAATGCTTCTGTGTGAGCCCCCTCAATTGTAGCGGTTGTATCGATTCAATCTTCGCATTTAGAGGAGTCTCAGGGCACGACTTCTGATATGGATCACTAGTCTCCTTTGCAACATTGATTCCCTTTCGCAGATAACCTTTCCGAGAGTCACGGCCAAGTACAGGCACTTCAATGACATTCTTTCGTCGTTGCATGAATATCTGAAAGTGCCCCATTTCTCTAAGGAATGTCAGACTATCGAATGAGATAACGTGGTATTATCTTCAAATATTGGTACTCATGGTATTGAATTTGCACACTGAGACATCAACTGGCAGATAATACAAGATAATATCAACCACCAAGTGGTACTTTGCATTCACTCGGAATTCCTTCGTTTTAAAAAACGTGAGCAAATTATAATGATTTTCCTTGCCGAAAGGAAAGGCATTGCATGCAAATATTTCAGGCACGTTGCAGTCCACGTTCGTGAAGACAGTGGAATAGTACTTGAAATACTTTTAAAATTACGAAACAGTATAATGATTTACAGCACATTTTATGGGAATGAACTAAACCGCATTTCCAACAGTTAACTAATCTTTCATACAAGATAATGCATAGCTCTTCAGGAAAAGGGATCATTGGTTTTTGTATTTTGGCACTTCTATTCTACTTTGATCAAATCTCAAGGAAAAAAGTTACACTATAGTTACGAAATTATTTATTTTAAATACCATCTGTTCGAACAAGAAGAATGCAAGGGAGTGCAAAGGTACAATCCGATAACGAGAACAGAAACGCTTCTTTTATGAGAACATTGTTTCTGAAGATACAAAACATCCGATAACTTCTTTTCTTTGCAGACCATAACACGTATTCAGAAGGGGAGGTGACATTTTTGACTCAGAAGAATACTGTTATCGGTTTTTGACATCTCCCTCTATTACATATCCACGTTTTACAACGCCCATTCTCTTCAAAAATGAATCATTACGAGACGTGTGACACACACGTTGTTTCAGCAAAAGTCAACTCACTCTTTGAAAAATAATCATTTATATTTTCCGTATCAAAAGAGTTGGAACAAAAACAATTGGTGATTTAGAGTAAGCACACAGGTCTAGAAATAAATTGATGTAGCGAAGAATAAACTTTGAATAATAAACTTTGAATAAAGTGAGTGTCGAATACCACTGGTTAATGAAAGCGTAAACATTAAATCTGACAATCTGTGATGAAGAATTGAACTAATAATGTAATATTCTTCAAATGAATCAACACATAGTAAAGAAAAAACAATAAAAATAAAAAATAGGATATGGCGAAAATACGTTTTAAGAAGTATACAAATACTTGAGGCACAGGAGAAGATGGAATACTTCAAAAACGATGTAGTACTTACTAAAATGATTTAAACCAATCTAAAAAATATATTGACAAGTATATAAACAACGTCACTTCGATGCAGTAAAGATCAAATGTTACTACCTCGGATTTGCTGAAAACAACAGGTTAAAAATAGTGCGTGTGCTGCATGTGAAAAAAAAAACGTTAGAAGACGCTCAGAAAATAAAAGGCGGCGAAGATCGTCCGTGAACCGCGAAGCCTGCCGTACAATGCCAAGGGCATCCGCGGATTACTGTATTGCGTAGCGAAGGATCGTGACCACAAGCAGAGGGGGGATTCAGAAGGTAACTAAAATAGTAGCCAAGGAGGGAAGCAAGCCGCACGATGAGTGATATCATGGGAGACATGTTAACCCATTCACGGCCAACGTTCCGCAAACGCAATGTAAAATTCACAATTGTATTTGAAGAAGTTTGAAGGAAAAAATGTAAATTTATATTTACTATGTTGATTTTTGGTGTACTGTTAATTAAGCTCTCTTTTATAGATTTGTTTCATGTAATTAGTACAGAAGATAGTTATGTTGCGGGAGGCGGAGCGCGGGAGGCGGGTGCGGGAGGCGGGTGCGGGTGGCGGGGCGTGGGAGGTGGGGCGCGAGAGGCGGGGCGCGCGAGGTGGAGTACGGGAGGCGGGGCGCGGGAGGCGGGGCGCGGGAGGCGGGGCGCGGGAGGCGGGGCGCGGGAGGCGGGGCGCGGGAGGCGGGGCGCGGGAGGCGGGGCGCGGGAGGCGGGGCGCGGGAGGCGGGGCGCGGGAGGCGGGGCGCGCGAGGCGGGGCGCGGGAGGGTGGAAGGGCAGCGCGCGCGTGAGCGAGGGTGCCGGACGGGAGCAGCGGGAGTCGAAGCCCCCATAAAGCGAGGAATCCGAGCATTCCTGCATAATGCGTGGGACCGTCGCCGGCGCCCAATCTCTCCCGAGAGTCGTTACCAGGCGGCCGCGAGGAGCGAGTGAGGCGTCGCGTCGCTGGCGGCCCGCGCCCGCCTTCCCGCCTGCCCGCCGCGGTCACGTGACCACGCGGCCGTTGGCGGCTCCCGAGAGGCGATGACGGTGTTTGCGTCATGCTGGGGCGTCTGCAGGTAGAATGGGGATCCCAACAAGGGAATACGCTTCATCTAACAACTTCCTCGGAAATGTTTTCCGAAAAGATCAGAATATGGATAAATTTATCAGTCGTTATGATCTACATTTCTTAAGCCGGCACCACACTCAATGAAAATAATTACTTGACTGATCTTCTTCGAAAATATGGTTGCGTACATTTTCCATAATGATATTCCAATGTAGTTCCTAAGTACCTATACTACAAAAGTGTTTTAAAATATAATAAAAGTCCAAATTTCAAATTTTCCCTTGTCTCTCAACATTTTCAATGGAGCGTGTACAATCGAGGAAGCATTTTATACGTCTAATGGAACTGGTCGTATGAGATTATTCTTTCCTTTTTCAACTTTTATTAAGGAGCGTCGGTACGTACATTTAGATAAAAAGGGTTTGGCATTTTTCAAAACGACCAATTGTATCGCCAAAGCAATCAGGTTCACGACCACATCAGCGATAAATAATGCTAATTTCTGTAGAAATTGTGACTTGTACAGGTTATTGATGGAAAACAAAAATGAAATCCACGTCATCTAGAAGGCAATAGTATTAAAACATGACCATTATCATAATCGCCTTCGGGTCGCAGTCTTCAAAAGATCATTCCTCGGAGTCCACTTCCAAATATGAACAGCTTAAAAGAAAGACTTCATAATTATGTTTAAGGTTCAACCAGCAAACACAGAATAGAAACTTCCTCAAATTTCTCAAGAACGAAAAGTCCGTCTGTATCACAATGATCTTAATTGATCCATTGGATGAGATAAAATCTTACTAAACAGGTGAATCCTCAGAAGGATTTGCTTTGACAGTTAAGTCTAAATTCCATGTAACTGCAATGGCTATATGTTTCGATTTTCTCGCTTAGCTGATTATGATTTCTTTTATAACTTGCTGTATCTGCCAGTGTCTCCAAGCACCAGAATAATAATTATCTTCCTATTTGCAAGTGCACTGTCCTCATGTCTACCAGCGCTCAGTATAAAGCTATTTTATCTGAGCACTTTACAATAAGAATATACTCGTATATCATTACTTTTTTACATTGCATTCCAATTCATTCATTCAAACAAAAAAAAAACTATTCAATGATGGTGTTGGTAGTTACAACGTGAATTCAGATACGACGCATTAAACGATTGTTGGCCACTTCAAGATGGGATAAGTCGCGGTCAAATTGTCTTGCTGGAAAAAGATCGTTTGATCAAATGACGTTAATTTGCCTGGCATTCATTTGAACTTCATGACCGAAGGGCAAATTGGGTTTTTAATCTTTAGAACCTGCTCAACTTGTTCTATTACAAAGAGATGATTGTCACAACATATCATCGTTTCTGTAAGTTATCAGAAGGTCAATTCCTTCCTCAATCGAAATCTCTGACGACTCGGATGATTGTGCTTCCATCAATTAGTAAAAAAAATGTCGGGTTTGTGCACAGTGTAGATTGAGGACAAGACGAGGTCTTCGTCCTCCGGGAAATACTTATTTTCCTGTTTGAACGTCCGAGGACTCCTTGAAAGTAGCAAATGTCCGTATTACCGTAATCCCTTGCCGGTACCGAAGTAGTTCGTGTTATGGTAAAATTCGTGCTAACGAGGTTTTATTGTAGTTTTAATTCTATGTTAAATTGAAAGGTAACAAAAGTAAATTGTGTTTATATACAGTATTTCTCATGAGGAGTTGTAAAGATCTGCGCGGCCCTCTTCAACTATGTCCAGATTATTTCCAAAGCTGTTATTCTAGTCCAGTGGTGTCAAGGTCTTCCACTGGTAGCTGCGGCACGCGTCGTGGCACCGTAGCATGCCATGAGCTTCTCTGCGCAACTAGCGTAGGGAAAGGGTACTATTACGAGTAGTAGTAACCCCGCCGTTTTACAATAGGGATGGCGCCTCTGGTGGCAGGGTGATGAACTGCGTGGAGGGGCGATTTCGTCGTGGCACTCGTGCCACGGACTCCCGCTCATGGAATCGACCTTGACAACACTGCTCAAGTCTCAATATCATTTTTTTTTTCAAGGCACAACCAACGTTTGGGGACTGTTGGTCCTCTCGAAATCCGCCATTCCAACCTGTGACCTCTCGTCGGGCAGGGTCCGGGCTCCGCCCCCGAAACGGAACGCGGGCTTCCCGCGCGCGCCGCCGCAACGGCCGCCTTCCTTCCGAGGCTCGGCGGCGCGCGCTCATTTCAATGCGGCGGCATTGGCATACCTCCGGCGGCGGCGGCGCCACTCAAGGCTCCGCGGAGGCCGCTCCCCCCCCGCGCGCGCCCGCAGCGCTCCTCGTTCTACCCGCCTGCCCGCCTGCCGGCTCGACCGGGCGCGGCGTGGCGCTGCGCTGCGCGGCACCGCACCGCACCGCACCGCGCCGCGCCGCCCGCGGAGGCGCGCCCCCGGGCCCACGCACGCCGCGCCGCGGCGCGCCGCTCGACGCCAGCGCCGGCGCCGCGCCGCCCGCACGCGGTGCGCAACCGGGGAGGTGTCCGAGGGGAAGGCGGGAAAGGATGCGAGAGCGGACGTGCAAACGGTGGACGCGACTGAAGCGTTTTGCACCCTTTAGATTTCTTCGCATCCTCCTTGATCCCCTACTGCTTCTACTGCTGCTGCTTCTCCTCATTCTTCCTCTCCTATTTCTCCTCGTTCTTCCCCTCCTGCTTCGCCTTGTCCTTCCCCTCCTAAACTTCTTTCTACACCTCCTCGTCCTTCTTCTTCTTCTTGTTATTATTATTATTATTATTATTAATTTTGCCATCACTATTATTATATCATCTATGGTTCTGATTGCCCTTACGTTCCTACGTTTTTCCTTACAATATATATCGAATCGAGGCACTTTCGTTCTCAAGGCACTAGCCGTAAGCGCAGTTTGTATACAAACAACTAGAATTTTACGAGGACAGAAATTATACTCCGCCGCTGTTTATACCGTTTTCTAGAACAGCCCTTTGAGCTCTCTCATCCTCGGACTTTCTGGCACAGTCATGAAAGTACTCTGGTTGGGAGCGAGGTAGACATGCAGCTAAGAACAAACAGTTTGTTTCCATGCTTTTATTTTCACCTCTTTCACTTTCGTGTATCTACTTGTGTTCGTGAGTTCGCAAGAAGTTCCCCCTCTTTGTTTTTTGTTTATTTTCGTTTCTTCCAACGCAGCGTGGACTTAACACCCTCGCTGGGCCACGCTTTCCGAGCCCAGCCCCTGCAATAACTGTAAGGCGTGTGTACACTCCCTAAGAACCCTTTCGATGTTTTGGGGAAGCAGAAATACAGCGAAATCTTCCTTTTCATTTTGTGTCTGTTCTTCATCTTTGACGGCCTCGAGTGGAGACTGCATTAGTCTTCTAAAAGTATCAAAACATTGCAGTTGTAGTGTTATTACTTGGCCACGTCAACAGAAAACTACAAAAGACAAATTTTACATTGATTCTCGGCGGTGGTGGAATAAGAGTTGCGTGACTCCAATATTTCTTTGTGTTCGCCACTTGGGCGCACAACCATTAAAATTACGCATCTGCTTTTCTATCTACCATACTTATAAGTCATATGGAAAGTTCTTGGAAGATAAATATTTCTTTAAATGAATTAGACGATATGTTAAGACTATCTACATCCGCAACTAATATTGTACAGTAATGATAGAGGTCAGTAAACGTCGAAACAATGAAGACAACACACGAGTATTTATACTTCTAACATTTCTCTTTTGAATTTCGGCTTCGGTCCTGGACAGAATCGCTGACGTTCACAGCGTCATGAGTTTCTTATATTGGAATGTCACGTTTCATTCGCCTTATTCCTTTCCTCCTAGCACACTATTACATGCAATCTTCTCGGAAGAGCATTTCCTCCTACAAATTGCCCCTACTTCCGATCGACATCTTCCTGGCTGTCGATATATTTTCACCGAAAAGAAACTTTTTAATTCCATGATGTCCCTTCTTCCCAATGTTTTGCCAATAGGATTTCTCACGGATCTCTGTCCCGTTCATCCTGGGAGACTTATTCGTAGTACCTGTCAAGATTTCTTCCTTCTGCTATTTCGAATCGATTGTGCTATCTGCGCGATTGCATCGATTTGCCACGGGGTGTGGACAACCTTTCGGTGCTAAATTTAAATTGATAAATTCCTTTGAAGCTTCTTAAATTGCTACAATTAATTAGTGTTCTTTGACCCCCCTTTCCAAAATATAATGTAAAACTGAGAAATATTATTTGGTTGTTTTGACATTCCATTCCACTCTTTCGAATTTTCAAGACGCAAAGTCAACTTGTACTCTTCAGGTGAATAAATATTCAGACCATTTCCACCGTTAGAATGTGATTTTTTCGAAAACAGCAAAATCAAACATAAATAAAACAATCAGAAAGTAAACTATGGCAACAACTTACAAGAATATTGAAAATTGGCATTCTACTTGAAAAAATGACTAGTGAATTAAATAATATTAAACATGTCATTTGGCATTTCGCTCTTGCTTTCTGTGCCGCAATCACAAAGTGAAAATATCCATGCCACGTCGAGATTTCGAACTCAAAATTCTAAATGTAAACGGATACAGTCATATCCAAATCACTGAATCTCAAATCAATTAATATAATAATAACAACAGCAACAATGTCTTTATTAACGGCGTGGCACTGCCCGCACTCTTCCACCCAACCACACACATATCTTACATTATTGAGTGTATTAAAATAGCGAGGGCCAAAATTTACATTTACTCCTGGAGTAGCACATCAGAGGAGCATCCCGACATACACCTCCCGGAAGCTATTAAGTATACCCAGAAAAACCGTAATCAGGATAGTGCGGCATGTCGATTTAAGAGCAAACACGAAGGATATAGTGAGGATAACTCCCGGAACACTCGCCGTGTGAAAGCATGACGGCACACGAAATCCCTTCAGCAAACTACCAAGCAAGCAGATCGTATTCCAATGAGGCAGATGCAAATCACTCTCTCGCGCGGTCCTTGGAAAAAGCGAAAAGCGAGCGGCGCTTCCTCCGCCGCCGCCGCCGCCGCCGCCGCCGCCGCCGCCGCCGCCGCCGCCGCCGCCGCCGCCCCTTCGTCCGCGCGCACGCATCTCTTTAAGCGAGCGAAAGCCGCGGCGGTGTCGTCCTTCGCTGCCCCCGTGCGCGCGCACGCGTGCTAACTCACGCGTGTCTCCCGCCTTCCGCCTCCGCGCTTCGCTCTTACGCCACTCGCTACCCGGACAGCCAGCGATTCCGCCTGCCGTGATCTCTCTTCCGACGTCAGCTCTCCTTTCCATCGACGTGCTTCGCAGCCTCAAGAGCCCCCGGCCGTCTGGCGCGTCGCCGCCGAAGGTCTTCCTCCGGCGCCGCGCCGCTCGAGTTCCGCTTCGGAGCGCGACGGTCGCACTTATTACACCGTACACGTAACAGCTGCACATCTAAACAGTCGCCGGGAGAGATGGCTCAGGGCATCAACTGACGTCACTGCAGGCCCTCTGACCGAGAGGTCCTCGGTTCGAGTCCCGACGGTGGCAGGATTTTCGACACTAGCTTGTCAGACAAGTAGAATTCTATCGCTGTCTAGAGGAGAATTCTAGCGGCCGGCAGCTCAAATCGATAGTTTTCCGTGGTTTCTCCGATCGACACCAGGCGAAAGCCAGAGCAGTATCCTAACAAACGGGCTTCGGACCGCGTGCCATCTTTCCTTCTTCTCCCTTGTCCTATCTCCATCCCTTACTTATACGCACTTACACTCACATGCACTACACTACAACACTTGCCAAGACAGCGCGTCAGGGACTTAGAGCTTGTACCCGGCTAGGGCGGTGCCCCGCTGGTGGGAGATTCCTGGATGAGTAAAACCCCGCTGGTCGACGGTAGGACTGCGCCGGACCTCCCCTCCAGAGGGGGAAGATCACAGACACCTCCCGATGAAAAAACATGCACTGCATTTACGGGACTAATCCTCAGTAGTAGACGCGTCCGGGATCACTAAAAAGCAATTAATCTAAACAGTCAACGATTCTTAGGCGAAATCATTCATTGTCGTCAGGTAGACATAGGTTTAAACATATTACGAGGAGATAGGGAAGCTCTTTTGAGGAAGTACTGTAATATTGACATGAGGTTATTCTTCTTTCTCTTAGACATGCTCAATCGTTCTTTGATCTTCACAGACAAAGTTGTGTACCTCTAGCCGCCTTAGAACAAGACTGCCTCGTTAGTGTCCTCTCTGAGAATTACTGCTGAAACTCTTAATTAACGTCCAATGCACGTCCTGACCATGCCATGCGGATCAAGAAGACTCTTTTCGTTGCTTTGTTAAGACAGTTTACGAACGAACCACTTATCGAACGAAAGTAATACGCTTTATGGAGTCGTTTCAATTATTTTTTTCTCGTCGACAATATCAAAATGAAAAAGAAAAGTTTATCTAGAAGAGTGCCAGTAATCAAGAGCACGTTGAATATTTATTATACCGGGAGAGATGGCCCAGTGCATCAACTGATGTCACAGCAGTCCCTCGGATCGGTAGTTTTCTGTGGTCCTAGGTTCGAGTCACGACTGCGGCAGGATTTTCGACACTAGCTTGTCAGCTAGGTCGGGCTCGCTGCCTGGAGGAGAATTCTAGCAACTGGCTGCTCTGATCGGTAGTTTTCTGTGGTTTCTCCGATCAACACCAGGCGAACGCCGGTGCAGTACCCTAACAAACGTGCCACTGACCGCGCGTCTTTCCTTCCTCTTCTTTGTCCAAGCCTCACCCCTTATACACACACTTACACTAACATGCACTACACTACCACACATGCCGGGATACCAATCGGATGCTTAGAGCTCGTCGCGGCTGGGGCGGTGCCTCGCTGATGGGAGACCACTGGTTGAGGGGAAAACCCGCTAGTCGGAGGGAGGTTGGCGCCGGATCTCGCCATCCGGCGGGGAAAATATCACCGCCACCTCCCGAGGAAAAAATCACGCACTACACTTACGGGAATAACGACCTCTGTAGTTGACGCACCCGGAATCACAATCAATCAATATTGATTATAACAAGAAACTTCGTTTTGTTAAGTGACGACTTGTGCGTTGTGTCGTAATGAATTACCCGCGAATATAACATATTCAGGGACAAATCTTTCATGACAAAAAACAATTATATTTACAAAAGTTGCAAATATTTCGAATATTTTAGAAAAATATATCAAAATTATCCATGTCAAAATTTCAAAACACGCATTTTCTTCCTTACAAACAACTTCTTTCTTCACGGGTTTCTTTGCTCAACATCCTTTAAATCTCCTGTGGGAGTGAGCACGATATATTTATTCTCTGCTTCCTGTTCACTTCTACACGCCTTCTCGCCGTTTTCAGCATCTCTCGAAACTCTTCTGGCTCGAGCCGTCCCGCTCTGTGGCGCCCGCAGCGGCGCGGCGTGGCGCGGCGCGGCGTGGCGCGGCGTGGCGTGGAGCGGAGCGGCGGCGGCGGCGACGCTCACGAAGTGGGCGGCAACCGCACACTGCACGCCCACTGCCGCGAGAAGACATTGTGCACCACATAGCGGGTAATCTCTTCTGCTCCGGAGTGCTGTTCTGTGTAATACTAAAGACTGAAAGGATAAAACTGAATTCCCACATTAATTATTCTTCTCGGCAAGAATAGTAAGGAAAGCTGAACGTTGTGTTAAATTTAGGTTTTTCGAAAGTAATAAAAAGTATGTAGTTCCTCTCTGCCGCCAGCATGAACTCGGTCGTTGCTCATTTGAAGAACTGTATATGGTCGCCCTATTGAGGAAATCACATTTTTCGACGATTTTTTTAATGCAATTCAAGATGAAAAACATTTTTTTGCCATCTACATTTAATACATAAAGTTGGTAAAACTGACCGTTTTAGCGCTCTATATAAAAAAAAATATTTTCCGTTCTTAATGTGAAGTGTGAGCTTCTTGATGTAAATGGTTTTTACAATAGGACGGCGGAATATTTCCCTAGAATGACTCGTTTGGAGAAAGGTCCTCACTATCAAAGACGTACGCTCGTTTCTGATCTTTGCCCTCTTGTCACTTCTTCAGTTTCATTGATTCGAGAGGAAGTGGAAGGAAATACCGTAACCATGTTGGAAATTCTCATCGAAAAACTGTTGGTATCGTACAGGATAAGAGGGGAATTCACAGTCATTAAGAGTAAATCACGCAGAACTCATGAGGTGTAATTTACACCAATAATCCACTCATTACATTCTGGAGACGAGTGAACGTGACAGAGAAAGTAAATAATTTCACAAGAGACGTTGGAAATGAAGGTTGAAAGTGAATGTACGTTGTTTCTACGATAATTTGGAGAATAAACAGATGATTAAAAAACAAATTGTACAAAACAAAAAATGAAAGCAACTTATGCGAATTTGTCCTATATTTCGAAAGGCAGAAAAGAAAACGTGTATGATGAAATTTTCAATAAAACAAAAAGAATAAATATTGAAGGAAATCTATGATGTCTGCAATTTTAAAAAGCCGCAGTAAACAATAACCGACAGTTTGTTAGTCCGATATCTCATTCAGTCGCAGGATAGCTTTAAATATTTTCACTCAGAGGGATGTGATGTTTGTACGCGCATATGCAAACTAGAATCAATTCATTCAAGATTCAGAAGAAGTGTGTTTTCATCATTTCCTTCCCGTTAAAAATGTTTAGATAAGTATGTTTGATCAGCCAAAGTGCCATTAGCCTAGCATAATAAAGATTTTCAATAGCAGGAAATATTAATGGATGGATTTGACAGGAAAATCTTTTCAACCAATTTCCAGTGGATAATTAAAATAATTTATTTGTGGGATACAATTTAAGGAAAGTTACCCAGAATGAATGATGTAATATTTTGAAAATGAAATACACAAATTAAATAAATAGCTTTGTTATAAATACTTTTGCATCATACATATATTTTACAGTTGTATAGGCATTACTTGTTACGATGACAATAAAAAGAATGCAGAAGGAGAAGAAACTAAAATGGAAAGCAATTTAAGTTTATCTAAGCAAATCGATAAATGAACCTCGTTATGAGTGATACTCAGCTGTGAGAAAAAATAAGCAGGAAAGAGCTTCTTTACTTTGAAAATAAAATTTACTCGTTGTTCTTCAAATGCATTTCTTTTCGCGTATTTCCATTCTTTATAACAACTACACAGACAATACAACTTGTTTCTACTTCAATACGGTTTCAGTTTTCTTTGAGACGAAATTTTTATGACGTCTATGAGAAACTTTTGTATTCTTGAGATATTTCTAACGTCTCAAATAACTTCCACTTTCAACTTTCTTTTATAGTCACGGCCAGACTGACCTCGACGTTATTCACGATTCCCTAAAGTATTATTCTTTTATGTCTGTTTCGACTTTTGGCACAGACACCTCTGACATTTAGGACCCGGAACCACAACATTCATCTCCGTTCACTCGGTCCCGCCAAAGCCAACGGGCGCCACCCGTCTGCTGTCCGAGAGAGGCAGGCTGACCGCTGTTCTGCGCGAGCTGCCTGTCCCTCGCCACCGCCGCCCGCCGCCCGCCGCCCGCCGCCCGCGCCGCCCACCGCCCGCGCCGCCCACCGCCCGCGCCGCCCACCGCCCGCGCCGCCCACCGCCCGCGCCGCCCACCGCCCGCGCCGCCCACCGCCCGCGCCGCCCACCGCCCGCGCCGCCCACCGCCCGCGCCGCCCACCGCCCACAGCCAGCGCCGCGCCGCTACCATTGTCTGCGGCCAGCCGTTCCCTTCCTGCTACTCTCCGCTGTCGCCCGCGGCCTTCCGCCTGCCACCCGCATGCCCTGCCCCTTCCGCCGCCGCCCGCAGCATCCTCCGTGTCGCCTCCGGCTCCGCTGCGAACACCCTCCCGGGCGAACGAACAACCACAACCGCTTCCGCCGCCCTCGCTACTTCTCCAGCATCCGCCCCTCCCCCGCCGTCGCACCTTTCGCCCACGTCGCGTCCGCCCCGCTTCTTCCTCCGCCCTCCGCCGGCGTCACGCCACGCCGCTCGCATTCCGCGAGATCGGGCGGACGCCGCGTGGAGCAGGGCTCCTGGAAGCTGTCGCTTCCGGATCCGGCGCCCGACGCTGTTCCGGCAGGGGCCGTCCCGCTCCGCGCCGCGGAGAAACCAGCGCTGACGTCAGGGCTGCCTTGCCTCCTGCGAGGGCGGCCACCTGGCGAGCAGGCGGAGGCTGTGGCGGTGGCGGTGGCGGCGGCGGTGGTGGCGGCGGTGGCGGCACCGGTGGCAGTGGTCGCGGTAGTGGCGGTGGTGGTGGTGGTGGTGGTGGTGGCGGTGGCGGTGGTGGCGGTGGTGGTGGTGGCGGTGGCGGTGGTGGTGGTGGCGGTGGCGGTGGTGGCGGTGGTGGCGGTGGCGGTGGCGGTGGCGGTGGCGGTGGCGGTGGCGGTGGCGGTGGCGGTGGCGGTGGCGGTGGCGGTGGCGGTGGCGGTGGCGGTGGCGGTGGCGGTGGCGGTGGCGGTGGCGGTGGCGGTGGCGGTGGCGGTGGCGGTGGCGGTGGCGGTGGCGGTGGCGGTGGCGGTGGCGGTGGCGGTGGCGGTGGCGGTAGCGGTAGCGGCGGTGTTGGTGGTGGTGGTGGTGGTGGTGGTGGTGGTGGTGGTGGTGGTGGTGGCGGCGGTGGCGGCGGCGGTCGCGGTAGTGGCGGTGGTGGCGGCGGCGGCGGCGGCGGCGGCGGCGGCGAAGTACGGCACGGCCGGCGTGTCGCCCACGCGCCGCCGCCGAGGCTAACGAGCGCCGTGGCGTGGAGGGCCGGGGCGAGGGGCGGTGGCGGCCGTACGGCCTCCCGCTCGGTGGAGTAGCGGCCGCGACGCGACTCACGTACGGCGACGCCTCCACGTGGCTCCGCGCTGAGGTAATCTTCTCCGAGGGAGGAGATGGATGGCCGGAACGTGAGTCTCCCACACGGCCCCTCACTCCACAGAACCCTCTCCGCGGGTAGTTTGAACAGTGCTCGCCGTATTTGTCAGTACCTGGCTCGCTAAAATGTATTTCGCGATATTGTTATGTTAATGACGATCTCTCTACAATGTTATCGTATAAATGGAGCTAATGCTTTCTCTCTGCTACGTCAAGTATCACTTAGATTCTACACAAGTGCAGGTGCGTATTGATAAGGTAAAACCGCGAACGTCGATATTGAAAATAGTGTAATTTTGATTAATAAATCGTATTATAAATATTTTGTGGCGTAAACATTCAAACAAGGCAAATATGATCGCAATCGCTTTCATAAGCCACAATAAGAGAAAATTTACCTCTCAACTTCACATTTGTAAAACATTCGGTTCGTCAATAAACTTGTGTCGTTATTCACTTCTTTAATTCATAAAGAATCTGTAAACCCGCTACAAACAAACTATCCGTTCCATTTTAAATTATACTAGTGACCTGCAACAGTAACAAATGGTGCTGTACAAAATCACACAAAATAGTTTTCCAAAAGTAACACGTGATATTTCTCAAGAATAAAGAAATAAAATATTGTCGAATAACACTGCAATAAATTAAATATTTTAACAGTCTTCACGAATTCTGCAATAACGCAGTAAAGTATATACACAGCACAAAAGCTCTTTACATTCCAGGACTATCAAAAAAGTTGCAAAACGCAACACGTAAATATCAAACATTTAATAGCGCGCGGCCAATGCTTGGGTGCCTGGCTGTTGCATGGCGTCAGCTGTGTCGTACGCAGAAGCGCACTGCACTGAGTATGAGAATTCAGTCGGCACGCACAGAATGCGAATAGACGAAAAAACAATTAAACTCTACACCTTCAGTCAAATCGTAACCGTTTCTTTGCCTAGCGTTTTTCTCAAATTCCTGGGTATCTAACGAAACTATATTCATTAAAAAACCTCTCACACGGCCGGAGGCAGCATAGTTCTCATTCAATTTCTGTGTTCATAGAAAATTAGTAACATATATTTCTGTTATTGACACACGTCACGGCAGATGTAAATGTAATATGCTAGTAGTACAACAAAAGACGGCAAATATTTCACCAATTCTTTCGTTTAAAGGGACGTTTCCTGACAGAAAAACAAGCTCATTTTGCGCTTTACCAAGCGACCAAGTTACCCAACGCAGCTCCGACTTCTCTACGTAAAAAAAAACTCTGCCTCTTCCATCTGTTTGCTCATCCTTTCCGCCCCGGCGTCGAAATTCCAGAGCAAGATGTACTTTTGTTTCATAACAAGCAGAGGTTAACAAGCGGGGGCCAAGCGCCGGAGCATCCGAGTCCCACAAACAGCGCAATAGCGCGCTCCGCACGCGGCGCTTTGCGTCATTAGTCTGCGGCGCGAGCACGCGCTCTCCCGCGACGATCCAATTGGGCCCCGCCCACCCGCCCCTCCACCCGCCACCCCCCGTCCCACGCCCGCGGGCGAAACGCGCGGAAACACACGGAGGAAACGCGTCTTGTTTCTCAAATGCTCTGCTTTCCCTCCGCACAAAGGAGAGTAGCTCCGCGAAGGGTGTAAAACTCGCCCCCTAATGGAGTAGTAAAGTTATTATGACGTTGGTCGAAATATACCCGCTATATCCGTCGAAAAAAAATTGAGTGCCGGACGTGCTATTTTCACATAAAATGGGGCTAGGGTTCGTTTTCCTTTCGAGATCCTATTTCATACAGTTATGAGAACAGATGTACATTATACAGTCTTTTTTTTAACATTTTGAACTCTCGTCTTAAATCAGTTTTCTAACTACTACTACTTCGTATAAATACCCGTGTCACTAAATTTCTCCTTTATTTTTAAATCTCTCTAGAGAGTTTTGTCCTTTGTTGCTTAATTTTCAAGTATATCGGTTCATACTATTCTCTGATCTTCGTTTTTTTAGAGTACTTTTATGTTGTCAACTTTCAATTGAAAACTTACAATACAGCCTATATTCTAAGAGGCTTCAAACAAGGTTAAGAAAACATTACAGTTGCACCACGGAAACAGAAGTATTGTAGATGCATGGCGTCCGAAAGCATACTCACAGAGACATAATGATGCAAGCGACTTATTGATAAGCTACTTATTCTTGCAGACAACGGAAAGACAAGGAAACGCAACGAAACCGGAAACAACGATGGAGTAAACAACACGTGAATTTCCACAGGCTTCTAAACATTCACATTCGAAGTCATCCATCACCATGACATTAATTATGTCAATCAGTGTCGTGCTGCAGCTTGTACCGCCAGAGGCGCCCATTGAGTCTGGGTACTTCATCAAATAGAATTGCCGCTGCGCAAGATGGGGAATGAGTATATTGAATGTTGCACTGTTAACAGGCTGAGGTTGAAAGCTTTTATTTTTTTGTTTTGTGTTTTTTTTTCGCATGAGTGCAGCGGAGCCTTTCATGAACACAGCAATCTTTATTGCCATTTTTGAGCCATGTCACCATACTGTACAGCATAGGCGTACGCACGCCATTGCAAGTGGAGTAAGGAGATCAAAGAATCTCTCACCCCCTCCGAAGCATTCTAAAGGGGCCTCTTAGCCCTACGTAATAAAGCATTTTATGTCCCTAAAAAATTTAATTCATTATTTTCCCCTTTTTTAAAGCTGATAAAGAACTGATAACGATTAATTAGGGAAGAAGCTCTCCAAACTATCTGACAAACATGAAAATGATTCAACATAAAATCAATAATAGTATTAATTAATTGAAAGATTAAAGTTATACTTCCAATCTCCTTGTAGTACGTTTCATTGACCTTGTAGTAAAATGTGTCATATATAAATAAAAAATAATGGAAAATGGAGCCCAGAAAAGTTGTTATCCCCCCTTTTGTTTTGGGCGGTGCACGACTTTGATGTACAGTTTTCCTCGAAAGACTCGAAGATTGAGCGCTGAGGAGCAGCAGAGCAGAGCAGCATCGCGAGGGAGGCGCGGGGCACATCCGGCGATATCGCAGCGCCCCGCGCCAATATTTGGTCGGTTCTGCGCAAACAGATAGGCGGCGGCGGCGGCGGGCGTCGCGTCCTCCGTACGTGATGCCCCAAGCCAATATTGCATTAAAGTGAGTCACTTCCCGCTCTATGTGGAGCACCAAGGTCCTCAATGGGTTCAGAAGGTCACTGATGATGACGAAAAAGAGGTGAGCGAATCAGTTTCGTAAATATGAGAGATGAGACCCCACCAGAGAATGATCGTGATTGAGTTTTTTTAAGAAAACCCTATATTGAAATAAATAGCCTCTACTTAAAGTCGATATTGAAAAGTAAAGACAATGAACGAATGAAATTTGCAGCGTATAATTTTAAACTTGCACTGATATACTTATATATAGCAGAGATTCCCCTGATTTCAACGATGTTAATTAAAATGTGGTACTACTTGTAGTTTGCCAATGAACGCTACTCTAATAAATCATTTTGAATAGCCCTGGAATTCGCTCAGACCTTACGTTTAAGGCCTTAGTTTCCAAAATATTTGAAAAGAAAATCCTGAAGATACTGGTATTTCAGAATGATGGCATGCCAAAATCCCAGTTAACTTGAAATGGTGTTCGGTGGCAATGACCGGAAACCCATATTTTTGGGTAAACACGTAAATTACTCAAAGATCAACCAACAACATTTTTTTGTCATTTAAGGTCGCATCAACTACTCGGTCATTAGAGACCACTATTGGAAGTAATGTTATGACATGATGATGACACGATATGGTGATGATAGGGGGTGAAATGACGAACACATACAACCATGCCCGAGGCGGAACTCGATCCCGCGACCCCACGGTCCATGACCACTACGGCACTCTGCTTTAGCGATTCGGCCACGGGGCCGGCGACAACATTTTATTGCAGCTGCAAGAACTAAATATTATTAATAAGTCTCTTTCATTAATTAATGTTACGTATTTTAAAAAGGTAATAAAGAATGCATCTACAACAATTGCAAAATAGCATAATATTATTTTGAAGGAAAATTGCACTTTTGCGTTAAAAAAAAATACCCCTAATTAATTGAAAAGACGAGAGTCGACTGACCAATAGAAAAAAGAAAGCTGTGAAATCATGCAAATCAATGCAGATTGGTATGTCATTAAAGAAAAAAATCCCATTCCACTGAGATGTGAACGATTTCCTAACCTACAGCCTTGGGGAACTTCCTACTGAGGTTCGCAGTGTGACTGCAAGTGCCTTACGAAACATGCCTGGGAAGCGGAGCTGTAGCCGTTCCGAGAGCACGAAGATAAGGAAGGGGACATAAAACGATGATATGGTCCCATCATGACGTTCGCACAGCGAGGTGGAGAGAGATAGCGGGGAAATTCGAGGACGACGCAATATGTTATGCGTTTTGCAACAAGTATTCAAGTGCCTAGTCTATTACCCTGCCGGCATAAAATAACCGGGCACTGGGATGCTGTGTGTGTTGCAATTACTTCTCTGCAGAGCAGTAACAGCTCCTGAACGCCAGACGACTAAATGATTCGCGTGCAACCGTTACAGAAGCTATCAAGCAAGCGACAACACTTAAGTTTCACGATGGGAACTGCCATGGCTAGGAGACTTTTAAACCAAATATTAAGAGAAACTCGCGCGTAAAAATCGGAACACTTCCGTGGAACTGTTTCAAATGCTTTCTCCTTTATGAAATATTAATGCTGCGAACTACAAAATGCAAGAAAGAAGTAATCAAGAAAGCGTAAGAGTAAAACTACAGTGCCGTAATACTGCTACTTGAACTTTGTCTTCTTTCCAAAGCGGGTAGAAGGAAAATTTTTGGCAGAATCTTCAAAATTCCTGGAGTACTTTTGTTAAAATTAAATTTCGAAATATATTTCCTAAACATATCACTAATATGCTCTAACTTATCATTAGAAACGATAAACGTAAATAACCATCGTTGAACCAATCCAAATTAATATATTAATTAGTAAAACAACTATCTTCTGATACTTTAAACGATATGATCTTAGACGTTTTGCATTTGTGAACAGGTGACAATGAACTATCCGATGTACTGTGCTTCACAGTTTCATCGTTAATAATTCTACGCGACGAGAGTGAAAATAAACTTCTCCTTGATAAAAACTGCTCCTTCCTCTGGATTACTAGAACCTAAATATTATTCATTACTGAAAGACGCAATAGACAACAAAATGTCCAGGCAACAAAATGTTAATGAAATGGGTGGGTCACAAAATTGTTGTTTGTGTGAACTTCAGCTGTGCTGCAAACCAAAATTGGTCGATATTAAAATGCTGAATGCTCTTTAGAAGCTAATAAACTCATTTTCTCTGTAATAGTTAAGTTTGTGAATTACGAAAGACCGATAATTACAATTGGGGAAAGACATTTATAAATTTGAAAAGAACATTTCTCTGAAAGCCACAAACTACAAGCAAAGGCAAAGTAACAAAACATTTAATTCACACTACAAAATATAAGAATATTTGATTAACGATTCGCCTTTTATTTAATATTCAATCAAATAAATTCATTTTTTGAATTGAAATTAAAATAAAATCAAGGAAATAAATGTACTTGTCTTACATCACGAAACATGCAGATGCATCATTTGCTACTCAATATCTGAAATATGAAAGACCTGAAAATGTGCTCTATTTCTCAAAAAATGACATATTTGTTAATAACAAATCGACGATCCAGCTTTACGTTGTTTCCGCTGCTGCGTGTTACAGCATTCGCAAGTATACCCTGAACATCCACTTCCGCGAACGGGTCAAGCTCGCTTGGTACAGACGAGGGTCGCTTCTGTGAACGCCTCCATAAACGCGACTGAGAACATCGCGTGCATGTTGCGGATCGCGATGATCCCGGAATAACTGAAAAGCTATGAAAATGAGGCTGAGTCAGCGCCGGCGCCTCGCGCTTTCGCGGCGGCAGACTGCGTCGGCGGAGGCGGCCGTCATTGAGCAACGCTTCGCCACCGTTAGGAATTTTATGAGCGGATCGATAATTACGGCGTGTGCCCCGCGGCCGAGGCCGTTCGCAGACGGAGACGAATGGCCGGCGGGGAAGACGCCCGTCGGGAGACGCGTCAAAGGGAGCGGAGGGCGCGGCGGCGCTTTCGATGGGTAACGGAGGCGGCGATGGAGACGCTCATGGCTAAAGGGACTGGTGGCAGAGACAATGGTGCGACAGTGACCGCGTAGATGATGAAGCGGGGCTGATGGTGACAGGGGTGACGGTGACGGCGGTTATGACGACGGTGGTGACGGCCATGGTCACCGAATTGTGCAGTTCAATTGTGCAGTGCAACGGAGGAAGTGAGAGGAACTACGAGGAAGACAATGACAACGGTATCACCGAGAAATAAGACAACAAAGAAGTTGATACTAATAATGGAGATGACTGGTGGCAGAAACAATGGTGCGACGGTGACCGCGTACCTGAAGTAGCGGTGGTGATGGTGACAGGGGTGATGACGACGGTGGTTATGACGATGACGGTGTCGGCGACAGTGCTGAAGGCGACGGAGGTGACGGCGACTGTCACGGAATTGTGCAGTTCTCACACGAAGGAAGTGATGGCTGCGACGAAGACGAGACGACGAAACGGTATCAACGGGGAAAAACGACGACAAAGAAGTTGATAGTAATAATGGAAATGGTGTTCAAGTCGATGGAAAGCGGGGAAGATAAATGTGAAGTCGTCATAGACGGAAGAAATAAGAACAGAGATACAAAAGTCGGCAACGCCAAAGGAAGCGTTGGGGTCAAAGGTACACATTTTGAGGACCCAACAAATCCGGATTGCGAGAAGACAGAAGCGAAACGAAAAGAGATGAGGGTGAATGGTGTGATCTAAAAAAGGTGAATGGGTAATGGGATTGACGATTAAAACGAAACCAGGACGCGACAAAAGAAGAGAAGAAAAGGTTCTGTCGGTTAAGGCCGGAATTACAAAGCTCGGAAAGAAACGTGACGACTAATAATGAGACAAAGGTGGAGAAGGGCGCGAGGGTTACAGCAAGTGGGGCAACCAAAATGAAGGAACCGAATCCTCTAGCCGCAATAATAATTGTTTGCGCTGTAGAATGGGTAAGTAAGGTAACGCATGAAATGGATAACATAAGTAACAACTAATTATAACAGAAAAACAACTCTCCTCAAATGCCTCAGGCACATGCCTCCATATCATAATCACTTTCTTTTTGAATTGGCAACTCTGACGCATCGTAACGCCTAAAAGATGTCGTAACGAAATTACAAACGACATAGATGGCATCGAGAACCGCAATGAATCGTGAGAGCCCATACCATTCAGATGGAGTACGTGCCAGCTGCCCATCTGGACTCGGAAGCGGATTACCGCCGTCCTTTATGAAATTCCTCACGATGCTTTGCAAGATAACGGACAATATGCGCTGCCATTTGCGCCAAGAGCGCACGCACAGTAACAGTAAACGCCCGTCGATCGCTGCAAGGTGGTCACCCGGAAGAACAGAGGCGCGAGGCGGCACCGGGTAAATGACGGAGGCGCGAGGCGGAGGAGAGAGTTACGTTCGTATGTGTAGCGTAGGCATGAATGTGACCTGTGAATGCACATAAAAAGAAAAAGATGAATAATGAACAATATAATGAACTTTTAACAAAAATATTAAGCACTTTTATTAACGAACAAGAGCCCAAAGAGCACTTGATAAACTAGTTTTAATTAGAATACACTTAGATTAGTAAGTTTAAGATAGGCCCTGACACCACTGCACAAGGCTAACCGGCTGTAGCATACATGTATCCATGAACTTGAATAAATTTCCGCCTCTTCTGGGCTACTAGAGAGGAGAAACTGGGTGGGGGGGAGAGAAAGAAGAAAAAAGAAAAAATGAAAAAGAAAAAAGGGGGAAAAGAAAAAAGAAAAAAGGAAAAAAGGGAAAAAAGAAAAGGAGAAAAAAGGAAAAAAGAAAAAGGGGGAAAGAAAAAGGGAAAAAAGAAAGGGGGAAAAGTCAAGAATAGGGAGTGGGAGTGGAGGTGGGATTCTGCATTGCCGCTGGCTCCGCGCGTCGCGCAACCTGCGCGTTTTCCCGCGGCGCGTTGCGCGTGCTGTCCGCAGCTGCCGCGTGCGTGCATGCGTGCTGTCCGCGGGCGCGGCGGCGGCGGCAGCGGCGACGCCGGGAGACCGCGCCCGTTCCCACGGCTGCTGCCCCTTGTGTGTGGCGGCAGCGGCGTTACACAACGCGTAGATCGCAGTGCCGCGCCGCGTCGCGCACGCACCGGCCGCTTAGCCTCGCAGCGGTAGGTGACGCCACGCCCCCATCATGCACTGGGCCTCGCGACGCGACCTACACCGCCATCCAGGGCCATCGGCCACGAGACGCCGGGAAATCCGCCAGGGGGCCGAGGTCTCTGCCATTCAGGAAAATTTCGTGACTTAAGAAGGACTACTTGCACGGTGAATTGTGGTTTCATGTTCTGCCTTGTTATCTACACATTAATTTTTCCGCGATATATAATTACGCGGAAACGCATGAAAATTAATTATGAATACTGACATTATTTTTATTTAAAATTTGGCTTATTTTTCATCACTCCTAAACAATTAAACCGACTATGTTAATTCCTTCCTTGACAATTAAAAAAATAGGGATGCAGTATTTTGTAACTAAATATTTTCCATTCACCATGAATTCACTACGTGGATTATACTTCAGGAAATACTTAAATCAAATTTCCTTGAAATGAGTGAAAATGAACATTAAGTTCCTAGTTCTAACTGTTTATGTTCGTGATTGGTATCCCACAATGAAAGAAAGCAAAGATCTCTATAATCCACCAAGGCACATCACTACCCTCGTATATCACTGCAATATCTGCAGTATTTTAACAGCATATCTTACGAATATCCATCATTACACTGCCAGCTGCAAGATATGTGGGAGTTCAAAATCTGCAGTTTCATCTGTAGTTTCACCTGCAGAAGACGCAACGTCACGAAATCTCCCAACACATTTGAAAGGCGTTGCGAGTCGCTTAGTCAGAGTCGTTGCAAAGTTAGACACAAAATTCACGTTTTACGCCGAAACTAAGTTGACTACTAATGTATAACAATGTCTACGATCATGTATTATCTACACTAATCAGCATCTTTCCGATATTGATATTTTACTTTGAATCTTGAGAATTTTTTGTTGAGTGGGAAAAGATCGTAAAGTGCTGAACGTACCTGTTTTAGGGACGTAATTGCAATTGAATGAGAACCATCGGGTGGAATAAAATATCGAGAGCTTGGCCTCCTGTCTTCAAGATAACCGTTAATCAAAACGTGAGGATGACCGATGGATGGGCCACAATAACAGGTAATCGTAAAAGGTTCGGTTGGCTATAAACGACGCGAGAAGACATGCATTATTATGCCGCCGATAGAAATGTGTAAGTATCAAGCTGTGTACAAGCAATCGTGAAGCTTCAGTATATTGTGTTCGTAGTGGAGGAAACTTCTGAGCAGTACTCTACCTGGAGTTCGTTGCAGCTGGAAAAGGGAGATCCTGATTGGTCGGGCAGAGGGGTGTTCACCTGATGCAGCGGCAGGGCCACCATCTGGGCTTGCAGCACAAGGAAAGTGCTGGGTGTAAAAGAGCCGCCCCTCGCTCCATCAGCCCCTCTTCCCTGAACGGTACACGGCCACTCGCTAGCGACCCCTCCTCTCTCTGCTTGCACATCTGCTGCTTGGCCTTTATTTTTCATTATTTTCCCTCCTCAGTACCCCTGACGAGGCGGGAATTTATTTGTCGTAATGCATATACATTGTGCTGTTGCCTTGCGGCTTAAGCAGCTCAGAGCGTGGGTTTTTTCTATTAACTAAAACTAACTTAATTTTAGCTTAAATCTAATTTACTTAGTTACTAACGTAGCACTTGGCTCGGTGTCCATGGCGCTCAGGCCCATTTGGAGACGTGGCAGGAGGGGCGCGGCGTCGCGTTCCCCGCGCGTCCCACGGTCGATGGCGAGTCTTCCCCGCCGCGTTCGGCTGCCTCTGCTTGCTCACACAGGGTAGCAAGCGTGTCGTGAGGCAGCTGCTGCTTGTCCGCTTCCCTGCGTTTGTCTTATTCTCCGTAAGAAATTCTGCGCCTCTTCCACACGTAAATAAAAGCACAGCTGCTGCTTTCCCGCTTCCTTGCGCTTGTTTTATTCTCCGCAAGAAATTCTGCGCAACTTCTACACATGAATAATAGCACGATGCAGTCACCAGTTTATTTGTCGGGAGCGTATGTGAGATTTGCCAGATACTCTACTTTTACATCTCTGAGTACACCCTCTAGTACTATCGCGTTAGCGTGGCCAAGATTTACGTTTACTTTCCACAAATGCTTATTTCCTCAGCACGTCAAAAGAATTTCATTTGAAAGACAAATGAGAAACAATAAACTTGAAAAGATGTTTACCTTTCGTGATGAAAGACACGCTCCATATTTTTCTCAGACTCAAAGGTCTTCGGATCTTTCGTAGAACCAATTAATTGTCTCCTCTAGCCGAAAATTGAAATATATAATTAGATATAAAAATATATTAGATGAATAGGCTTGATTTTCCAAAACTTACTCGTATCTACCGAACTGCTAGAAAAACAGTTTCTTTAGCGATCGCATTTTTCTGACACTTACATTTGAATTTTGTTCCATCACGTTTACAATATTTTCCAATAACAAATAGAATACATGCCGGTCCGGATAGCCGAGATCACTAAGGCAGTAGTGCCGTGACGACCTCGGGCATGCGGGTCGAGTCCCGCCTCGGACATGGGTATGTTTGTGTTTGTATATATCGTCCTTTTACACCTCATTATTATTATTATCATCATCATTTCATGTCACCCAGGGCTAACAACCCTGAGGATAAAAATAAGATCCATCTAAATGCTGATCCCTTAATAAAAATTGCACGCACCTGCTACCGAGATAATGAAATTGAGCCCCGGTAAATGCAGGGTGCATGCACACGTAGTGCAAGGTGGCCTATTCGAGAGAAAAAAATAGAATCCATATTACGAGCGGTGAATGAGCAAATCGTTATCAATGTAGTATTAACGGTAGTAGTAAAAATGTATTAACGATACAAAAATTTAGCATTTAATTATCGTCCTTTATCATGCTGTGACGTTTTCGGGTGAGGGGAAGAAAGTGGAAATACATTACTTTATTACGCAGGATGTAAAAAGCGACACATAAAATGAGGATTAAACGAACCCTTCCTCTAGCAAACACACGTGCATGTGTGGCACACTCGCGACACGCGCTTTTCGCCCGCGCCGCCACCACGCGGAATCGCACGAGCGCGGAAAAAGCGCGCACGTGAGTAGACACAAACGCCGCCGTGGCCGCCGCGGCCGCCGCGCGCGTGCCGTCACGGCCAGGGAAAAGTATAAACAAACGCTCACCGGCGCGCGCAGAGCTCTCGCGACACACTGGTCACGGCGCCGAGCGTCGCCGCCGCGCCCCGCAGTGGGCGCAACGCGGGCGCTCGGGGGCAAAAGGTATGCTCCTGGCGGTCATCCAGGGGCACATCACCGGCTGAGGTGGCTCAGGGCATAAATACAGTGTCTTCAACCGGGAGGTTCTACGGTCCGAGTACCCGCGGTGGAAGGATTTTCACACTACCTACATAGCTAAGCCGGATCCAGTTATAGCGTCCGGCTTCTCTGATTGGTAGATTTCCGTGGTTTCTTCGATCAACACCAAGATGGTGGAGCAGTACCCTCACAAACGGGCCACGGACCGCGCGCGGTATTTCCTTCCTTTTCCTTGCCCTATCCTTAACCCTTACTTACACACACACACTTACATGCATCACACTATATCATATCTGTTGGGATACTAGTCGCAAGCTTAGTTTCTCCCGGGTGGGGCGGTGTCCCGCTGATGGAAGGTATCTTACTGGAAAAAGTCCCGCAACCTGACATGTAAGTCAGGTTGTGCCAGATTCTGTCAGTGCCAGATTCTGTCAAGTATATTTAAATGGCTGATGTTCCTACCTACACCTAGTAGCTCTCCTTGTGGGCATCACCTACGTCGTGAAACGATGCAGCAAGCTCTTTTTTTCTCGGAGGAGCTCAATGATTGTGATAGAACATCCAAGTAGATTAAACTGACAGAGACTCATACATTATTTCGCAAATACCAATTACGGGTTTTTCAAAATGTTTCATATCTACATAATGACGAATGTCTTGATATAGCTTATTTACGCTATTTCCTAAATTGAACTTGTGAAATGTGAAAAATTATGACAGAGTGATTATATAGAGGAAATCTTTGTTTTTTTAAAAAAAGTAGCAAGAAGACTTCGGCGTGGGACGTAGTAAGTTTGAAGAAGACATATATTTTAAGACGTCGCGAAATTAATGCTTATGTATTTTCAATAGTTATTATAGATACATTTCCAAAGTTAGTGCCAATGACAAAATTGGCATGGATTATCGAACTGACTGACACTCTAATCCTCCTTTTTAAATAACGGAGACTACTCCCGGGTTATTCTGAATATAATTAATTAATAAATCAATATACTAAGTATATTATAGTGATATAATTTCATTTCGTGGTCTCATTTCACCTTCAAAGAACCCTCGAATTCTGCAAGCTAATTTAACCCCATGAGCTTGATAGACATTGTATAAATTAGGGGTCTGTTAAAGTTCTATCAGTAATTAAAAAGAAGTGAAAAAATAAATATGAAATATATTGAAACTGAACTGCAAAGCAAGGAATACACTTAATGGAATTCAAAAGACGTAATTATTACTACCCATTTTTAAGCCTCTTCGTATATTCATTAATCGCAGTGTCTACATTAACTTCGTTTTCTTTACATTATGTTAAGTAATAACTGTAAGATCTCCGTCGTTTATTTACATACACTGCAATGACACTTCACTCTCACGCTTGGACTTTATGGCCACACACAAAAATATTTCCGACCACTGTGCAGCTCCTTTGCGGGGTGCAGATTCCAGGTTTGTATGCCGTTGGAAAGCGACTACACTGCGCGGTGGCCGCCCTGCATGGCGCGCGATTAAAAGTGCTGACCATGAAAACCGCGCGAGGAATGAGGGGATGAAAACCGCGTCTACACGAGGCGTCGCGTGCTGGCGGCGGCGCGGAGGCGGCGACGCCCGCCGTGTTTACTGCTCTCACCGCTGTGTATGGAGCTCTCGTCACAGACGGGGCGGGTCGCGCGGGGAAACGATTCCAGATGTTCTGCATCGACCTTCGCGTGAAAAACATGTGCTAAGCGTCGTAACTTTTGAGATGTTTCAAATTCAACTGCGCACCCATAAAATCTGCGTTGCAAATGCATAGCGAAATCATTGCATGATAACATCCGGTAGTGTCCACCTCACGGAGAAAAGAGGAATTTTGAATGTCATGGAATGGCATGTCGTTGAAAAGTGGAGTGTTTTGTTGAGAAATAGTGTTTCTTATCAGGACATTTTTTTGTTTTATTTTAGGGTAAACCTGCTATTTTAGAGTAGCTAAGGATTTTGGGAGCATTAAGTGTAAATAACAAGACACTTGTAGTAAAAGACAAGTATTTATTTGTTAGAATTGATGTACTGATTGTTAGGAAAGATGGATGTCCCAAATTACGTCAGGAAAAATAATGGAAGTCAGATGTACTTGTACGAAAGTGATTTTCAGTTGATGAACCTGTTAACTCCTCGCATTGTATCAGATTTTTGAAACAAATAATAAGAACTGAAGTCCGGCGACCTCGAGTACTATAATTCTTCACACATTAATCATTTGGGAAGTGAGTTAGTAGTAGTAGGCAGCAATAAACTTGGGGTTGAAAGTTAATTTTCTGAAGAAACCCATCACGTTTCATTCTACGTTGCTGCAAATTTAGGGCAGTTCATGCAAACAATTAAATTGAATATGCTTCGAAATAATGAAGTATTCAAATACGACTATAAAAATGTTCATTATTTCGGTATCTTCTGCAATAATATCTGTGTAATTATTACATGCAAAATTTGCAACGGCAAACTTATGTTTTGCCTTCTCTGTTAATGTTACAAATAAGGAAATCATGACCTCTCTGAATGCCAGTAGAAGTTGTAAAATGAAAAAGATTTTATTCGTAATTCTATAACACCTCTACCACTCAAAGTACCATATAAAAAACGAATTAATGAGTGAAGGGTAAGCTAAATGCCATTGCCAGCAGCTTTCCTGCCTTTTTGTTGGAGTCGACAATAAAGCCAGAATAAATACCATCTCTTTAATCTAACAAAAAATGCCATTATTCCGTTTCTTCTATGAAGCATGGCGACTTAATCGTCATCTCATCGCAGCTTCTAGAACTACGTACCTTCTCGATACTACTTTTATTAAGGACACGTAATTGTGCCGCAAATACCAAAATGCTCCGGTTCAGAAAATAATAATTCAGTGCAAAACTGTGAGGTCCATTGTCTTTAAGTAGCACTTTCAAATACAAAATATTAAAGGAAATATCTTTCAGATACAACACATTAAGAAAACTAGTTTCACCGGGCAGACAAACTTTTCTAACAACAACAACAACAACAACAATAATAATAATAATAATAACAATAATCTGTCTTTTATTAATGGCGAGGCACAGATCATTAGGCCTGCTCTTCCACAGAATCAGTATTATTAACAAATAACGGCAAAATCTATTTTAGACCCAAAAATAACTATACTACTGAATTTCTATTACTGGAACCGCACTTTCACAATAAGTTTATAACATATACTACCCTAAAAGTATAAAAATACCTGAAAGTGGAAAGTGAATAACGTATTCTCGGTTCGTATACTGTTTCACAAGGGAGCAGCCATAAGCCGTGTGCTCATTACGCTGCGGTTAAACATGCGCTACACAACAAAAGCTTGAGCTGCTTATTCGAAGTCATGTGAAGCAAACCACGCCCTATATCTCTTTCATCACTTGATTTCATTCTAACAAGAAAATAATAACCGGAGATTCAAGAATATAGTAACATAAATATAAATGTACTTCCCGTAACTGAAAATCATGAAAATTAATCAGGAATATCAACTTCCGCAATTGCAAGCCGACTACGATTAAAAGTGAGATTAACGACGAAAATATCAAGCCATGCGTCATGAGTCAGACGAATCCTTCGCGGCGTTCCCGACACGGACCCCGAGCAGCCCTGCGCCCTGCCTTTCAATAAATCGCGGATGTGCTCCGCAAAGGTCGGCGCCGGCAAATGTGAAGGCCCAGGAGGCGGTCGGGAGCCGATCGCAGCGCCGCCGGCGGCAGCCCTTCAAACGCCGCTGCGACCTTGCGTCGCCGCCGTCGAGTCGACGGTGCGCAGCTGCACGCGTTCCGCGCGCGCAGTGCGTCGCGTGACGCGCGGGCGACATACTTGCGCCGCGCACGCCTTGTTTATAGGCGCGGGAAACGCTACGCGCCCGCCATGCGCCCGCTCGCGCTGTCGCCTCCGCCTCCGCCATCGCTACCACCACCACCATCACCGTGGAAGGAAGTGGTCACAACTGAATAAAATCATCAGATGCACATCCAAAGGGGGAACGAGGATCATGGGGATTCACCCCGCTCCACAGAAGCATAAGAAACATAGTCAAAAATACAGCTTTTACTAATTTTCTATATTAACGAAAGTCGCTCAATGTTTCCATTGTCAACGTTATAATATAAATTAACGTTAAATAAAATGTAATTTGATATTCAACATAAACGAAAAATTCTTTATAAGGAAGCATTATGTCGACCTTTAACCCTTCCCCTCCACCCTGTGTGCTCCTCTGATATCAGGCTACAGCAATCGATTTTCCTCTGGTTGGTACATCAAAGTATCGCTCAAACACTTGTCCGCAGTTCCCTCATAACTCAAATTGTCATTTTCTGCGTATCGTTCTTTAAACTTTTTGTTTTGTTTTATTTTGTTTTCCGCACGAGCTCCAAATTTGCAGTTTCATAAGGAAACTGTGTAGATGCGATAATTTCAAAGTGACAACAAATTTTAAGACTTTGAATGAATTTTCGATAAACTACACTTTCATAGTTACGTCAGTATTGGATTTCAGGAGATATTAATTATCTACTACATTCACATTTTGGAAAAAAAAGTAGAAAAGAATAATTTTTCGATAAAAAAAGAAATAGCAAATCTTAATAGTGTTTAATAAAATATTTATAATCAGTGAGAGCTTTACTTAAAACTTGGAAGAGATGAAAAATCTAAATATTCTAAAAGACTTTGTTGAGAAGGAATTATGCTTTTAAACGGGAGTAATTTTACTTTTTTTAGACTGTAAGCATACATACTTTAAAATGTATATGTAATGAACACATTTTTCATTGTGAAGGAAGGATTAGAAGTGTTAGGGAATGCGAAATCGGTGTTATATTTTTGGCCAGAACTATTAAATAATATATTTTTACTTCATTTAGCTCGAAGGCAGTTTTACCATTTTATTCGACTTTTTCCTAACATTTTTTCATGGTAACTATAGTGACAGCAATATGAGGTCGATTAAAAAATAAATGAATACGACATAGTTAAGGAAGTACTGTCTTAAGAACATAATATCTTTTCTGAAATGAGTCACATCAAGATGAAGTATGTAGCGAAGCTATAGATCGAAATAAAATATTCGTACAAATTAGAGGCCAGAATTTTTTAAAGACCAATAACTGTCTTTAAAAAATGACAGTTTTAATCATATAAAATGTTTACATGTTTTACATTACACATGTTAAACGTGTCTTTATGCTTCCTTTAATTATATTCCCTTATGTATCATATGAAATATCAAGAGAGTACTTCATTGCAGCCCAAAGTCTTTAAATTTAATTTCTTCATATTTTAAATGAATCATACTTTTGAAATAACGTTTAATCCGATGAAAGATTGAGAAAATTAATGTTATAACCTATAGATGCGCCAATAGATGAAGAAAATATCAAGGATAACTCACTCCTGTTTCACGACCTGAGGAGGTCTTTTGTAATTTGTCATTAAGTTTCAGACAGTTTCAACAAACAGGTAATATGCACCTACCACGACAGGTCTTCAATAACAGATTCCACACTATAATAAATTAATGAACGAATGAAGTTTATTTTTCGCATTTGATAATGATTTTATCTTTGGAATATCGCAGATCCTTTACTTTCGAATTCCGGAATGAGTGATAATTCCTGACTACAATTGAAGTCTTCGATTGAATAATTCAATGTTCACAGTATCCAAAATTCACCTATTCCTGTATTCTATGATGTCAGATTTTTATGTACAATTCTAAAACATTTTCCATTTCTCTCTAGGAGTTTGATAGTTCTGAAGAAGACAGAGTAAACTGTGTGTGCCACAAGCAGTTAAAATAATGGATAGGAACACTGCAGCTAAGCATTTGACACATTTTATTTGTTTTCATAAAATTGATGATTTCCAGTATGTAAGTTATCAATCAAGAAGCTCTCAACAATCTGAAACTCAGCTCTGCCCCCAGAAAGCAAAAATTATAAGACCCGAAAGAAATATCGTGACAAAAACACATTTGAAAAAATCGCAAGTTCAAACGAAGCAGTAAACCGAAAGGCGATAAAATTTGTTCCATGTCGCTTTAGTCACGTCTCCTCTTCGTTCTGCCTCGGCAATTCCAAATTTTGTCGCTACGCTTTAGAAAGCTCCGGGACCGGGAGAAAACGAGAACTAACCCTCATTAAAAACCCGAAAGTCAGCAACGGTCTGTACTTGTTTTTCAAACCGAGACGAAGAAGTCAACTCTCGAGGATGAATAATCATTCGTCTTCGAACCCTGCTTCGCAATACTTTTCAGAGTTCGCCCACCTGCATGGTATGTCGGGGGCTTCACACGGCGCCATTGTTTACGCCAGATTCCGAGACGGGGCTTTCGTAACTGGGGCTGTACGCAATGCGGCACAAAGCAGCTCGTTAGCGACGGCTTTAGAGAGAGAGAGAGAGAGAGAGAGAGAGAGAGAGAGAGAGCTTACTCACGCCTCCTTGGTCTCGGTGATCTTGACACACACACACACACACACACACACACACACACACACACACACACACCTACACGGACATGGCGCCGGAGACCGATGTAAGTTAAATCTCCGTACTATTTCTGGCATGTCTTTCTGTCTATATCAGGTATTACGAGCCATCCTATATTCAAGTTATAGAGAAAGTCTGTTAATACGAGTATTTACGAAAGGGTCCTGGAAAGATTCTCTTCGATGGGAATTTTTGGGTTCACTCAAAATATTTAATATTACTTCTAAAGACGGTCACGAAAGAAAATGCCTAATAAGAATTATGTCATTCTAATGTGTTAAAACTTATAACTAAAGTCCCAATCATAAACATTACTGAAATAAATTTACACGGTTCATTAAAGAGATTGAATGCCAGATAATTAAAAGAAGAGAGACAAATGAAAAAATTGAGTTCATTTTAAAAACATTGGTCGCTCCCATTCTATGCACATATAACAAATTACACAGTATTTGAAAAAAAGAAACATTTTATACACAGTTTATAATAAACTGTTGCTTTTAAACCTTTATTTTCGCATTTTTACAATAATTATCATTATATTTCATTCTCATAATCGTCTCCTTCCTTGTTATGATATTCCAAACATTCGAAAATGTAAACTCCACTGTTCTTACGTTATCTGGCCAAAGATAATTCATAACGGCACCTGAAGCTTGGGTAATAATTCCCTTATTTGTAAATCCTCATCGTATCTACACTTTCTAATAAGAAAGTTATTTCATTGATGTCACATTTAGTGACCCAAAATGTAAGAAAATGGAATTTTCGTGCTCCCTCAATAAGAGAATTTCCATCGTAGAGGCAAAAAGTTTCAATTTCCTTTAAATATCTCCCTTGGTGAACTTGTGTAGGGGTAATGTTTTCAAATACGTCATATCCTCTACCTCGATGTGATAATGGTATGTATTGACAAATGTGATAATGGTGTGTATTGCACAATTTTCTTTTCGAAGAAGTCACAATTTAAAAGCCAACATTCATATTGCAAGTATCAACAGAACTCGGGTTACAAATTCTTTATAGTAATCATTACAAACATGCTCGGTCTTAACCAAGAGGGGGGCAACTCCATTTCTGGATTCCTTTCCCACTAAGCCATTTATTTTTCATATGATATATTTTACAATAAAATAAATGTAACATACTACAAACAGCATGAAATTACAACTTTAATGCTAAAATATTAATAAATAAAACTGAACCATTTACAGGGTTGCCAGATGGTTAGGAGAGCCTCTTCTCCCAAATGACAACACCATGACCCCCATGGACCTCTCTGAGCGCACGCCTACGCTAATTCTCTTTTACAAACAATATCAAGCAGCGCTGAACAAACATTTTCCTTTGACTCAACACCCACGAGCACCGCTGATGGAGCCAGCGTTTGTTTTTCGGATGAGCCGCCAAGCGTTTTTCCTCCGGCGACCACCCGACCCCCGTCATCAGCAACCAGTCCGGACTGCAAGCGGGCGGCGCGTGCAGCCGCAACTGCAACCGCAGGCTCCACTGCCGTAACCGAAATTCGCGAGCGGCGACGGCGCGGCGGCCGCGGCTGCGGCGGCTGACCCCGATATCCAGTTGCGTCACCCGCGCCGGAACCGGCCACCAGCCCGCCCGATCGTTCGTTGGCGCGCGCGCGGCGGGCGAGCGGACGAGTAAGCGACCGGGTGAACGGGTGAGGCGGCTGAGACGTTAAGGCGGATAAAGCGGGTGAGGAAGATAAGGCGGATGAGGCAGGTGAGGCGGATATGGAGGGTGAGAGGGTGAGGAGGGTGGAGAGGGAGAGGAGGGTGAGGAGGGAGAGGAGGGCGTGGGAGAGGAGGGTGAGGAGGGTGAGGTGGGTGAGGTGGGTGAGGAGGGTGAGGAGGGTGAGGCGGGCGAACGGATGAGCGGGCGAGCGGTGAGCGGGTGAGCAGGTGAGCTGGTGGGCTGGTGCGCGGGTGAGCTGGTGAGCGGGTTAGCGGAGGTGAGCGGGTGAGTGAGCGGATGAGACGGGTGAGCCAGGCAGCGCGCCCCGCCCCGCCCCCCGCGCGCACGCGCCGCTCGGCCCGGCGTCCGCCCCGCGTCCGCCCGCCTCCGCCAGGAATTTCTTAATTATCCCGCAGGTAGCCTCCGGGCCCTCCTCCTCCTCCCCCCGCCAGCGCCCGCGACCCGCCGGCACCGCTCCGCCGGCTATTGTTGCGCCCGCGCCGCGCTGCCGGTGCCTGTGCCTGAACTATCCGTGGGCCCTGCATCTGGGAGCGCCCTCGGGCGGGAGGATCGTTTAAAAGAGGGGGTCCCGAGGGCCCTCTCGCACGACTCAGCTGTAAACACGCTGGATGGGGGAAAAACTGATGCTCAATTTGAAACGTCGAGTTCGTGTACTACGCCGTGCGTGCTGAGCGACGAGGAATGCTCTTAAACGCACGTATGACAAAAGTAAATGTAGGATTCGATGTACATAGTTTATGGTTGCAAATTATTTGGTATAGACTTCATGTTTCGAATGTATATCGCTTGTATACAAGGGAAATCAGAAAAAGTGTGGCAAATGAATACAAATGCCATTAGTTGCCATTAACTACTTTTAATTAGTATTTCCTAATACATGATGCAAGTAATAATCCTTGTACTTGGGTAAGGGTTGAATGCCTATCCAGTTGATACGCTTTAAATAACCCTCGTACGAGGACATTTGTCACATGTTAAGACACGCCGCAAGCTTGGAGATTTCAACGCGTTCTCGAGATTTTGGTTCTACATACTCCTCGTAGGGGCCCCTTTTATCTTCGGATGGGCCCCGACGGAAACCCCCAACGGTTCCTTTAGCGGCATCGGCGCGTTTCCACGGAAGCACGCGGTCCCACACCGCCGTCCGTGTCACCGGTCGCGTGGGGCGACGGCGCGTCGCGGAGAGCGAGGGTGCCGCGTCGCGGCCCCGCAGGTCGCTTGCCCGCGCCGCCCCCGCGGCTCCCGTCCGCCCCGCGCTCCAACGACGCTTACCTTGTCGGTGGGCGTGGCCTCCGTGTAGATGCACAAAGTGGACTTCTTCTCCGCCGGGAACTTCATGTCACATCACTGAAAGCGCGTCACACATCAACAGAAGAAACACGCAACGCACAGCACTCCCGTCGGCCCCTTCGCGGCGCCGCGCGCGCACGACTGACGCCGACGCGGACCTCGCGGCGGCGACGGTGGCGGCGGCGGGCGTCGGCCGCGCACCTGGCGGCCGCGCGCCGAACCTCCAGCCGCTTTCTAAATTCAAACATTCCGATGGAGCGGACCCTGCGCGAGGCCCCGACATGCTGGAGATCGAAGACGGAAGCGCTTCTTTCTCCACATAAATAGCACATGTGCGGACTGCGTCCGTGCGTGGGTGGACGCACTCTAACGCGAGGTGTGGGATTTCTATATGGGTGATGACGCGCAAAATCTCGCCGTATTTTTTAGTGTTTGAAATATAAATTGAGATTGAATTCACAAACAAATATTCAAAATTATTTACTCTGCCATTAATTGTATACTACTATCAGTGGAATACATTTGAGAAACGTAGGACGACGAAAACCAGGAAACGACAATGTAGAATGTGTAACAAACAGTAGATCTATTTTTATTCTGTTCACGCAGTTAGCAATATTTCCATATATGTGTAAATTGAAGAGCGTAAAAGGAGTTTGCATTTGATTGTACATGAAGTACGGTGGTTAATATGATATAGACCGTATTTAAAGAAGAATCAATACTTCTATTTTCTATTTGAGTTTTGATCAAACAAACCCAGCGAGTTGTATGCAAAGGAAAAACACTTACAATTTAATTTAAAAACTGTCAATGAAAACTAATGAACTTTTGTGTGAATTTCCAATAATAAAAGAGGGCTATTGATTAAATCTGATAGTGAGATGTTCATAAATTTAGTCTATTGACAATGTTTGAGCCAAGGGTATCAACAGAACTACAATGGCTTAGTTAAAAAATTGCTCTTTTTTGTTTCTTAGTTCGTAGTCGCCCTGTTTTACATTCAGGCGGGAAGGGCAGCTCTTCCCCTGCATGTCGAAATACTGCAGAGGCGCGCGCAATGAGCTCGCGCATGCTCGCAGCAGGAAAGCAAGGGAGGCTCGCGCAACCTCTGCCCCAGGAAGAGCACATTTTGCACCTTCAGGGATTTTGCTGCCCCCTCATCCCGCTCCCATTTATGTATAAACATACTAGCCAACGCCCACCCTTGGCATGTTGACCATTTAGTGACTTACTGACAAGTGTGGACGTGCAGTTTCCCTCAGCTTGTGGGAATTCGCACGTTCGTAATCGTCAAGCGCGTGGATGACGAATCACTGTTGCTCATTTAGCGATACCCTGGGGACACTTGTGGTAGGCCACGGACGCGAGCAACTCTTAGTCCATGCTGTGTAAATTATTAATATTATTATTATTGTTATCATTATTATTAATTAATTATGAAATGATAGGATGATAATGATGATGATGATGAGAGGTGATCGTGCCCTTTTAGAACCATCCCAACATTCGCCTCATTACCGAGGGAATCCATGAAAAAACCCGGTCATGGAACCCGGCCCGAGTATGGAACCAGGACCTCCCGATTTATGTATTAACTGTGCTCTCGCTTTACACCGATTGCTGACCCATGCCAGAGGGTCCATCGCCAACACACTCAGACTTTTATTTCATCTTATTTTTTACATTAAAAAACAGTTGAAGCGTCAGCTGGAACAACATTGTAAGCAACACATTCTTCAATTTGCTGATTTCTATGGAACAATGTTGTATATGAATCTGTTCTCCCATTGATACTTTTTAGAATGTTTAAGTTTATTTTTTCGTGAAAAATCTAGCTTCAAATATTGGCTAACGTGGAACAACGTTGTTAGTGCTGGCAAGATGGCGCGAAACGAGCGTATAATAATTTCACCGTCCACTGTAAAAGACAGTAACAGGCAGTGGCGTAGCGTGACTCTCGCGTTTGGGTGTGCTCAACGAATTACGCCAACTGCACACATGATCTTTAATGTTCTCTAGAATCTGTTTTCAAAACAAATGATACAATACTTCAACAGATTTGTGTCAGGAGAGGTTTGAAAGCATATTATGCAATGGTTCAGCTTTAATTCTCATGCGCGATTGGCAATGAGAATTAATGCGAAATCACATGTGAATTTATACAGTTCAGACCAAAATAATATTTAATATATTTTGGGGAGAATTCATCTTCTTAGATCTTAATTAAGAATTAGTAGGCAAGCGCTATTTCTCCTGTTTGTGCCCATGACCAAGCAGAGAATCTCAAATGAGAAAGAAAAATATTTCACTGGCAGCGTCAAGTGTGCTGCGCTCTCGTGCACAAACGAGCAACTTGCTCATACGCCTCAGTCGTACGCTAGCGTACGAAACTCGTGTATCTTTCGGAGAGGGGTGAGGTGGGAAGGGGGAACCTCGCCGTCTGGCCATGCGTCATTGCCCTTCGCAAATCTCTTGGCAGATGCTAGAACCATTTTAGCATCCAAGTAATCAGAGGCCAGCTTGTACCAACGTGCCGAATTCAGTCATAGGAAATCACTTTTAAAATTATACAAAACATGCTTTGCTCAATGGACCATAAGTTCATCGATACAATATTTAGGGTTATTTGATGAATATTTGACGTGGGGATGCTCAGCGTCTTAGCGTCTCCCGACGCTACGCCACAGGTAACAGGGGAAAGAAAAGGAGAAAGAACGTCGAAAAGTGGAAGTGGAATGTAAGGAAAATGTGTAATGATTCCGGTACAGTAGAGTACATACACTCTAGGAATATAAGAAAACTAGTATTGGAGCCCAAACCCAAACGAGGTGGGTGAAACAACATTGTAGATGCCACAGCTTATGCTTGCTGTTATAATACGTTTTTATGAAGATAATAGCATCAATGTAATTAAACTGGTGTATAAATTTCATAATGTTTTAAAAATAGTGTGGTCTGCAAGGGCAGCTCTTAGAGAAGTTCCGTGCACTATGTTATGATGAACATTGAGCATTTCTAGCACATCAGAGTATGACGATCTCAGGGTCGAAATAATGAACTTCACAGTATGTGTCTTTTAGACATTGTATCATTACATATTATTATTATTATTATTATTATTATTATTATTAGCCAACTAAGATCCCATTAAGGACAAGGGCCTCCCACTAGTTTGCAGGGAATACTGAATGAAGTGATAGGGTGATGATGAGGGGTAGGTAAACAAGGAATGGTCATCTGCAGATATGAATATCACAGTCATGTACTCAGAAAGGGAAATCAATAATTTCTCATGCATTTTCAAGGTTTCCTGCCGATTTATAATTTCCAGAAGTACTATATTATAATAACAACGCTGTACGTGTTCTGGATATTTGGTTCTGGACCTTGTTCCATGGAATGAAATTACATTCATGTGTAAGTTGTAGAACATTCTTTCTAGAGCATTTTTCTTTCTAATACACATTTCTTAAAACATCTACAAGAGTCAGAAGAAAAACAGCACCAAAAGCAGTAAAACTTTTAGAGGTAATCGATTTCGTCCTCACCTGTAAAATTTAGAATATATTGCTTACAACGTTGTTTCCGCCAATGCTTCAAATCGTGTCATTTCAATCGTAACATTTCAATTATCGCTCTATCAAACTAGAGGAGCTAACAACAGCACATACTTTCTCGAATTATTTCTAACTTGTAAATTTCGATAAATGAGGATGTTTGACGAAAATGAAACCTGCGCCATTTTTAAGCATCCTTTTCTGTAACCTTGAAAAAAAAATCGAAGAAAAAATTTGGAGACATTTTTGAGAATTATTTTTTATGAATTGCATTAACTTCAAGCAAAAACAATTTATATTTTCGAAAACTTTACATGACCTTATTTCAAGACCTATCTTTGTACAACAGATTTTATTAAAGAAAAAAGCTCTATTTTCAGGGTAGTAGTTGCATGAAGGAATCGAAAAAACTGAACGTTCACAATCAAAATTCCGAAGGTTTAACAATAAAGAAACATTGACTCCAGAATCAAAGGCTCTAAATGGCATGAAAAGAGATAAATAAGAACTTATATGAGAACATTGAACATGAAATTAGAGTTTGAGCTTCGTGAAAATCACTCTCGAAATTAGGATTCCTTTGCCGGGCATTCAGATAAGGTATATCGATTAGAATAATACCGAATTTCGAATAAATATCTCGGTTCAAGGGCTAGATTTGGTCACTGAGTGCTATGAAAACAAACCTAAAGACTTTTTAATTTTTAGGACTGCTGAAAACTTGTATTTTCACCAAAATCACGAGATAGTTTTGCAGCTCTAACGCTTCCACCATTATAATGTGGTTATAAAGTATACGATTTTTGGCCAACTAATTCGCTTCCAACCGTTGGTCCTCAAATCACTGTATAATCTAATTGGCCTTCGTATCCATTAAAAATTGCAGGAAGCGAGAAAACTAAAGCAACGTGTGCGCAATGCTACAGTTAACTCTGGATACTGATAAATACACAACCATGCTAAGGGGATTGTTTGTTTAAAATATGATGTTCAAGTCAACACTGCTTTTACTACTTACATTACTATGTATTACCCACATAGAAATTTTAACATTACTTCATCTATGCTTCTGCCTATCGACCGAGTATTTCCATTTCTTTTTGTTTTATCGTTTTTCTTCGCTCTTGCAACCGTCACAGTCCTTGCTCTCACAGTTATCTCTTACTTTCTTCAATGCATTCACCCTCGAAGTGTACCTGAACTTAGTAAAAGGGAAAATGAAGAAATAATCAACCAGATCTGAAAGTCAATGGACATAATCAGTTACTTCACCACGTGAAAAATGTCTTCTCCTTCCCTCCTCAAGAGGGAAAGTTATAAATCACTCATTCATCTAAAGGGAACCGTAATGTCTGTAACAGGGCTCAAAGTCTAAGCAGAGAGAGCTAGATGCTAGGTGAAGAATGTCGAGTCATCTGCCTGTGTGCTCCAATAAGCCAGGGAAAGTAAATTCTTTCAGCTTTTTACTTCACATCACAACACCAAGGAATTTGATGCTTTTGTTGGGGTTGACTTCAGCTTGAAAATGAAAAGGAGAAAGTGTTTTGCTCCCGTGACAATGTATAAAATATCTTGGTCAAAGAATTTATCCTTGAAAATACTTTTTATGGGCAGGAGATGAAACAAAGTAAAGATGAAGCAATTTGTTTCGCTGAAGTTTCCGAGATTTAAAATGGATTTGTGAAGCATTCAAATAAAGTCTAATGAAATAGAATGTTTATGTAATTTCCCTTCTACACATCTTTTAACTAATGGGTGAAATAATTAACTTTTCAAATAATTTCATTCTGCATCGGCATGATAAATACAGAGTGTCCGGGGAGGAAACGTCTAAACTTCGAAAATATGATCTTAAGACTATTTTAAGTATATTTTCTCTAATAAACTACTTGGATATTCCGAATTGCTGAGCCGCAACAAACACTCAAAAGTTTGTGTGAAAAATGCTTTCCAGGCAAAAATTTGCATTGCAGAAGCATATAATCACTCCAGAAACATGTAAATTGTTGTAAAACATCTTCTTTCCATCCTTTATGACGATTAAGATTTTGATGGACTATTCTCAAATTTCCTTTCAAAAGACTTTGGAAGTACTGACGAGTTGTGCAAACGTCCACCCAATTCTCTGTCAGCTGATCGCCTTGAAAGGTTTCTACAGAAAACTAAATATTGTCTTGTCGCCACAAATACCCCTACACACGGTTCTATTATGTTCCACTACATTCACTAATTAAAGGAGTAACTATTATTATAAATTACAAGAGTGATAAAAATTACATTATGATTTGTATCTGTTAAATTTTTTAAAGCTGTGTAGTTTTTAGAGCTGCGAAGAAGAGTTATACTGCTTTTGAAGTTTTGGCACTGAGTTTTATGGCCGGATGTTCTCCCACGCCAAAGAATTCCAAGTCTTGCTCGTGCCAACGGCATGTTTACCAATTAAGCTTAACCCGAAGAACAAGATCGAATAAATGTGATATAAAACTAAAGTTGCTAGTTAACAAAATGGGCAATGTAATTATTTTTCTGGAGAAGGACAAATTCAAACAGTCCGCTCACTCCTGTTAACTGCTGGAAAATATGAATAATGGGTCATTTTGTAATATTTCATTTATAACTATTCAGGTATATCAACCTAAAAAAATACTAAATAAAAACCCCTCTGTGAAATTTACCCACAACAATAGTTTCAATAGTACATTAACTTTGTATATTCATTCTCCTCATCTTCAGCGAGAACTCCACGAAAATAGTTGGCAGAAACAAACTTGCACTGGTGTATATTAGATAAATTACTTCCAAACAGAAGCGGAAAGTTGGAAAGTCGGTAGCAACACTTCCAGTGGCTGGTTTACGTTCCAGTTCCGTTTCAATGTGATGTACGTGAGATCTTAACGCGCAACTTTCGCCTCACAAACACACCACTGCGCAATGAGTTTCGGCGAAGTTGGCGAGCGTGAAATAGCAGGTGTGGTAAACAACAAAGTGAATTATGCAGATACTTCAGAGAAATTCGAACCCTGCTATTAATTACTGTTCATGCTAATTTTCTGTTTGCAATCCATATTGGTGAAAACTCACAAAACAGTGTATTTAAGTTATTACTAAAGCATTTATTATAATTGATTTGTTAAGACTGGGACAATGAAAGATCATTAGTTTTATAAGATTACGAAAACTTGTAACTTGCTACGTTATTGCGAATGTGTTGCATCTACTAGTACTCGTAGAATTCACGGAAATTCACTAAATATTAACCACGCTGAAAATATGGGCCTCTGACTTGGCAAATAATTTCATAAAGAGAAAGTAAAACGTGATTAATATATTTGTTTTACAAAAAAATATTTTTAAGCATCTTAATCTTGTTTTTTAGAAGAAACTGATTAACATGTCAACGCAGAGCCCAAGAGCCCTACTGAATACTGCCACAAAATTCATCCTCTGTTGGGTTAACAATGCAGTCTTTGTACAATTTTTTGTTCAATAAAATCGCCAAGCATCTAGGCATCATTGCGGTAATGCATGGCGGGTGGAACGGAGCGGGAGGGGTAGGTTGGAGCGGGGCGAAGACGGGCGAAGCGAGACGGAGCAGGGTCGGCGGATATGGCGGAAAGGAGAAGGCAATGGTGACAATAAAATTACTTTCATTTTACCTGTTGATAGAATTCATTCCTTTTCCACTCTAATGCACTATTATGACACTTTTTAACGAAATTAAATATCCTTGCAACGTGAGGATAATTCATCCAGTTCTCAATGTAAGTGCATGTCAATTTCTTAAGAATAATAATAGTTCTGTGACTTAAATTCAATGAACGAAACTGCCTGAATATTCAAGCAGTTTGAACTCCTTGTACAGAGAAAAGTCCGCACTCCACTTTACACATAAGAGCCCAGGGATTTCCCTATGGTTTGAACTAATCAAATAAAACGATACCAATTCCAGTCTCAGTCTTCTAAATTCCATGTCGACCAATGTAGTGGATTCTCTGAATGTTGAGAACAAATTGAAAACTGTTTCAATTGATCAAATCTCAGGAGAACTTTACTTACATATTCACAACTCTGATATACTCCCAGGAGAGAATTAAATAAGAAATTTTATTTTTATCTTTACTTATTGGAACTTCAGTCGTGAGCACTTTGGAAACACAAAACTCGACCGCATTCAATAGTTAGAGAGTAAATTTGTTTTAAAGAATAATCTTTAAGTCATTTGAATTGGTAATTTTCTCTTCATGACGATTTGCAACATACTTCAGATGCAAAGGATATTTAAATGTAACGCAACAAGAAAGAGAAAGAATGCAAACGATAAATGCAGAGGATCCATATTATAACGTTTTGTAACTCCAAATACGAGTAAATACAAGGAGGATCGTGCAAAATTTAAAAATAGAGAAATTTGTAAAAACTTAATTATAATGATTTTGTAGAACAATCACTGAAATAATTTTACTCAAAAGGAATATATCGAATTAGGTGAAGCATTCCTAAGTGAAGCAAGACTAATCAGGTGTGATACGGACTTTCATACTCGTATATAAACGTAGTCTTTATAATTTAGTGAGTAATCAATTTTATTGAACACAATCACTAAGCTATAATATCGTTCAGAAATCGTTCTTGGCGCAGGCCATTACTGTGACGGCAGGTAAGTTGTAGTAACGAGAACGAAATAAAGCGCAATGATATGAAATATCTGCCGTGCAGACATTTTACTATCTAAGACATGAAATAAGAATATTTATCTCTTACAGACCAATCTTTCATCTGCTTCTATACATTTCAAAGTGTCGAAATACGAGGGTTTCAATTCCACTTTACGTCATCCAGGGGAGAACCACTTCGCTGCAGGGCATCACGATCTGCGCAGTCGCAGTGAGAGTGAGCTCTTCCTCTGCCGGAGCCCGGAGCGCCGACAAATAGGCGGATTCAGAGGATCTCACGAGGCCTCACACCGCGGCGGGATTTATCCTGAGAAATGGAAAGTGGTCCGTCTCTAGGGCGAGAACAGGAACCGAGAGCCGCCGCGGATTCAACAAGCGCGAATCGGAGCTTAGCGCGGGTGGCTCGATAGCATCTGTTTTATTTACGCTTCGCTTGTTCTCTCGTTGAGGTGCCGCCGCCGCAAGTCTTCAAGCTTGCTCTCGCCTGGAATCTCCGCGCATGAAGATCTTAGTCTTACGAATTTAATGTTATGTGTTGTTGAGTTTTGGAGAAATCATGTCGTTAACCCCGAGGAAAGGAAAGCATTGCGTCTCAGAGAGTTATTTGCTGTGATTGCATCTCTTTGTCGGAGAGTACAACTCGCGCTATTGTTGCAAGTTGTTTTCTTTTGTTGCGCTCCATTGAGGATACAAGAAGTATTCGAGAAACAAAATACAGATAAACGCCTACAAAAAAACAGAATGAGAAAAACAGAATGTCGGGCTTTCACGAGCGCTATTACTTTTACTCATCAGTGTTTCTAGTTTCTCAGATTCTTAGAAATTTTATGTAAAATTTATCTTCTTTTTTTTTTGTAATAAAAGACTCATTAAATTTTTCAGCAGAACTAAAGGATGTCAACTGCTTTTTTATTTCGCTCAGCAATTTTATTTCATTTCAATTATCACTTGAAGATTTCATAAATTCTTTACGTGTTACCCTACAAATAAGAGCTAAAAATGTGTTGCAGCAATTTTTGTTATTTCAGTTTCACTGTAATAACAATTAACATTTCGTTCAATAAGAAATATTATGAATATTTTATTTCGCTGCATACAGTAAACGTTTAAACCTACAATAGGCCATTAAATCATAGATGTAATATGCTGGAAAATCCCGTCAAAGAGCTTCATGAATTACTAGTTACCAAATGAGTAACATTCAGGACATCCGAGTGAATCAGCGGAAGTAACATATGGTCGGAAACGAGAGAAGTAAGAAGTCAAAAAGCATGAAAAACAAAACAAACACAGAAAATTTAGAATCACACTTTTGATAAGCTTTTTACAATTTACGTTTGACAACGAAGAGAAAATAAATGACAAATCCGTTTCCTTTACCGCAAAGTTAGTTGTATGATTCAGCATACGTCGGTTGAAACAACGAAGAGAACGGGATACATTTAAACGACTATCTGCTTGATACACTCAACCACAAGTCCTCTCGTAAGCTATGTCTTAAATTTCCGTGAGGGAATGGGTTTCCGTTCTAAACCTCATGGAGAAAGTTGACCTTCACTACATTAGTGCGAAGCGAACCGGCATGGAAGTACTACTCATAGAAGGTAGTACAATGCCTTTACAACAGTCGCCTCTATGTGGATCTCATTGATCTAAGGCAAATAGAACAGGCATATACAGGTCGTAGACATGGTAAGTAGCTTACTATAGTCTGTGGCAGTGTTGTCAAGGTCGATGCCACGAGCAGGAGTCCGTGGCACGAGTGCCATGACGAAATCTTCCATCCATGCAGTTCGTTACGCCGCCACCAGACACAACGCCATCCCTATTGTAAAACGGAGGAGTTACTAATAGTCTCCTTTCCCGACGCTAATTGCGCAGAATAGCTGGTGGCATGCTACAGTACCACGACGTGTGCCACTGCCACCAGTAGAAGACCTTGACACCACTGGAGTGAAATTTAACAATTTGAATTTTTATTTAAAATGCTTAATCTTGGTTATGTAATAATGTTTACTAAAGACTAAAATAATTACATTAACTTCCAAAGTTCAGATTGGGAAATTTCACAAAGATTCTTGTCAATAGAGCTGGCAGACCGTAAGAGAGGATTTATAGGTAGAATTAATTTAATACACAGCATTGCAATAAATATAGCAACATATTTTGATAACGTTGATTTATAGGTACTTGTTAATTTATTTCACAATATTGCTATATACAGCAAAAAAACAAAATGATTTAACAAATTAACACAGAACGAAAACAAGCAAAAAGTGTCGCCATTCAAAAATAGATCTGCTTCTTGTAAAAAATGTGTAAATAAAGCAGAATTTAAAAATAAAATACAAGTGAATAAAAAATGTTGTAAAGTATATACAAAATTCAAATCACGGTTGTTCGCTAGAAAACCAAGCAAAGATACTTTCGTTTCAAGCAACCATTCTTCGTGATGTTTCGAGCTCGTTTGGTGTTACTACGCTTCTCTGCTAAAGATTGCGCGTGTACACCCTTCTCTGCATTTGAAGGGGAAATGAGAGTGGAGTCATTGATTGCTCGTGCTCGCACCGCCGGGCTTCTCGGGCGGGCAATTGGCACGTATGGGCACAGATTGATATGCCTGAGTTAAATGAAGAGCTCCCACACGATATATAGGGAAAGATTTTTTTAATATAGATGTTTCCTGTAATTGTGCGTTTCTTCTCAAAAATCATAAGTTTGCATTGAAATATGCTACGTGAAATGTGCTTCAATAACTTGTTTTCTATTTAAAATCTCTGTAGATCACGATGTAGACCAAAAGAGGGTAAAAAAAGAAATAGTACGTTGTATTTGTCCGTTATGAACCATATGTGGATAACGTTTGTCAACGTTTTATGAACGTAGAATTCATTATCAGTGAAGAGGTGTATTTTAGATAAATATTTAATTTAAAACGCCGATGATAATAACAAAAATGCCAACATTCTGATCGTTATAAAAATAAATTAGCTAAACATTAGTGCAATTATCTCAGATATTATAACACATTTTTTATGATTATTCAAAAAATTGATCACAATTGTTTAAGAAATTTAGAATTAATTTCCATTGGAAAAAATTTCAGAAAATTCTCATCACAAGAAGCTAACATTTAATTTTTACGTGATTATTACATATGAGTCACATCTTAAAAATTATAATGCATAAAACGTAATTGGAGTAGTATGTTTTAGAACGTCATGTAGAAATATAATATTCAACTCTATTCATGAAAAATTTGAAATTTGTTAGAGAAGGTTTGAAACGCAGCGGTTCTGACAACGTCCGAAGACTATAAGTTATTTATTAATTAAATCTTCTTTAAAGCTCTTTATAGAGAGTCTAGGCAAGAATGAAAAATGTGATTAGAAGCATTTATCCTGAATCTAAAAAGACATCATAACAAATTGAGAGCAGATTCAATTATTTTCGAGTGACTCCCAAGCATACCATAGTTGTGCTCTGATGACTATTGAACCGAAGCCAAGCAGGGCGAGGAGCTACGCAAATTAAGCAGGTGCCCTCCAAGCTTTACCAACCTGGTAGTTGGATTTTGACTGGAGCATTTAATTAATAGAGGCAAAACGATAAACAGTGATGACGAACTCTTAATTAAAACTGAAAAAATCGAGTAATTAAAATCTTAATAGCTTAGGAAATAAATGAAGCACAAAAACTGATGTAGAGATCGAAGAAATTAAGTTTCAATTTCAGTATCCTTATACGACCGCTTATTAAAAGTGTCAAGGAGTTATAGGCAAATCAGATGAACTCACATAGTTTAATTTAGTCATGAACAAACAAGGCAACGATCGACAGTCCATAAAACAATATGTATCACTTCATAATTTCGAGAACTTATTTAAGGAAACAATTTCGACTCCAAAATCTAACAGTGAACTTCTATAAGCCTACAGCTCTTAGTACAACATCTATTTTTACATCTCATTGAAATTTGGATATCGTTTGTAAATAAATACATTTTGAAACTTAAATGTCAATTAAAAAGAAATGTTTAGGACGTACAAGTAGTGATGCAGAATAGTAGCGAATCCGAGAATCACGCAAGACGTTCTCTCAATTCCAATATTTCGTAAGTAATTTTATTCAATTTATTCAAATAAATCTTCACGTACTGATTGTATCACATTCCAAAATAGTGTCCTATTAAGCCTTCGTCTCTTCAGACGCGTCTTCTCAAGCATCATTCACCCCGACCTCATGCACTTACAGTAGCGTTTCTTGGGCGCAGTCCGTGCCTGATTTCGAGTTTCTCGGTGTCGGTGTCGCAGAAATAGTTGGCCCCGCTCAAGCATGAGGGCGCGAGGGCGCGGGCACGGGAGCGGGGGCGGGGCAGGGGAGAGGCAGGTGGGGGCCATAGTGTTCCATGCAGCTGCCTTCGCCGCTTTAACTGCGAATGCCTCTCCCTCCCCGTGCCCCGTCCCTGCCCCCTCCACGGCGCGTGCGCTACGTCAACGGTCGCGTGCCCAGCTGGCCCCACCGCCGCCGCCGCCGCCGCCGTCGCCACACCTGGCTGCCCCGCCCACCCCTCTCCGGCCCCGCAGCCGTGAGCCTGGCGCCCGCAGGCGGCCCGATCTAGCCCAGCGCGACCAGCCCACAGGAAGTGGCTTGGTCGTTTCTTCGTATGCAAACGAAATAACAGGCCCTTTTGTGAGGGCTGAAATTTGTTTCTTCGATTCACCAATTACTCTGTCAATCAAGTGTGGCTTTCTTGTACAACCACTGCGACACGAAACGAAGGGTGCACAATGAGTGTCATTTTGAAGCACTTCAATGCCACAATGAACAATAAACTAATTAAGCTAACTTAGGTTTTACTATTCCAAACCATCTATTGTTCGATTTGAATATTGAATTATGATGTATTATAATTTTACGACTGGCTCCAAAGTTCGTCTCTTGGCTTCAAATGCTGTTTCCTGTGCTACGCAAATAGTAAAACGAGAAAGGAAAACCAACAGGCGTCATCGTATAGAGAACATCTTCAGCATTAGAAAAAAAAGAGGTTTAGTGTCTGACTGCATATCAATTTATTTAATACTATTTCTATTTTTATTTGAATTCGTAAAGATTTAAGTTTCTTCCCAGTAATTATTTTCTAAAAATGCTTTATGTCTAACTGAATGTCTACGGCAGACAACATCGATGATGCTTATTCGGCTATGTCCATAATACTTCCAAATTACGTCTTCCGTTCCAAAAGTTTTTTAACGCATGGTTTGAACATTTTAAAATTGTATTTTTGGGAATTATTCGGAGTTATTGATATACAATTTCTGTATTGGCAAGTGATTTTATAGTAACACTCCCGCTACTTCGGATTGATTGATGTTTCATGGGGACGTCAACAGCTATGGTCATTAGTCCCGTTAGTGAAGAAAATGCTGTTTATGCCTGGAGGTGGCGGTGTTCCGCCCCGCTGGATGGTGAGATCCTGCGCCAACCTAACATCGACGTACAGGGCAATTTTTCTCAAGGTATCTCCCCGGCACAGGCTCTGAGCTCCCAATTGGTCTCCCAACATGTGTTGTAATGGGTAAGTGTAAAGCATGTGTGTATGTGTGTGTGTGTGTGTGTGTGTGTGTGTGTGTGTGTGTATGTGTGTATAAGGAGAAAAGTCGACAAAGATGAGGAAAGAAAGATCACATGCGGTTCTTGGCTCGTTTGTTCGGGTATTGATCGGACGAATCGGCATGCGCCTGGTATTGATCGGAGAAACCACGGAAAACTCCCGATCACAGCAGCCGACCGCTAGAATTCTCCTCCAGAGAGCGGCTGAATTTATTTATTTATTTATTTGTCAAAAAAACAGTAAAAACTGTATATGACGTGTGGGGAAAGAAATTTATCTGCGCACATTTTCTTGAGGGCCAGAATTTTATTAAAAAAAACACGAAAAAATGAATTTAGAAAATAATTATTTTAGAAAAATAAAGATATTTGAAAAACGTTTTTTCCCGAGTTATAGAAAATCAATTTCAACTGTAAATGAACTACAAGCAAAAGGAGTGCTCAACAAAACGTGCGCACAGTTAAGCTACATTTACCCATACATTCAACCCATACTTCGATTTTTCTGTAGTGGTTGATGGCATTAGATCATTGTTTCACCTCCTGCTATACAGGATGTCCCACTAACTATGGACCACCCGCATAACTTTTAAACGATTCAGGTCTAATTGAAATGCAGTTTTCGCTGAATAATGCGGAATCATAGGGCAAGTAACATGCCATAGAGAAATTGTCTATAAGATTTTTAGTTTTCGGGAAATTTAATCATCTTTGATTTTTTAAATGGAACGATATATTTTTCTCGCCAGAAATCAATAGATCATGAAAAGAGGAATAAAATGATGTATCATATTCTAGTATTTTGATAGTAATTTGAGTATAAAATTAGACTTTCTAATATGTAATTTTGAATTAGACAATATTTTGTGTAGCAGCCTCTGCAATTCTCGCCTTCGGGGAAAATGTCTTTCGCGGCGGCAAGACTGTTGCGTGGAAGAGAGGAGACTGAGAGGGGTAGCACTGGGGGATAAGAGGCCTAACTGCAGTAATCCAATATCTTGACACAAAGTTCACATTAAAAAACACCAATTTTAACGATCGGAATGAGATTTTTCCATTGATTTATCTGCATTTCACTTGTCTTCTTTAATTAATATCATTTTCAAGTTTGACAGGAATCCAATCACCGTCTCTCCGTTGGTAAATTTTATTTTTATTTAAAATAATCATTCGTTCACTTCGCAACCATACCTCTACTGCTGTTCATAAATGGAAATAAAACAGTACATTTCCATTTTATGCCGTGGATTTTTAAGTATGAGGCAGAACATGGCGTTATGAAGTGAGAAACTCTCCAATCATTATTAGCAGTCGTGACTGCAGATGTGCATTTGTGTTAAAGTTTAGTAAATTTACACGGACAGTCTGTCAAGAGTGTTTCAAAATTTGTATTGCTTTGTTCTTTGGTAGTGTTTAAAAAAGGCGTTTATTAAGAGTAAACAATAAGAGATGTCTACCTGTCCATTATTTGATGAATTAATCAAGATATTACAATAAAAATCTTTAAGCATTCATTCCCTTCCCATGTTTTAAAATGACAGCTTGTTTCTGCCATAACACACTTAGCTCGGTTCTCGATTTTTGTAAGTTTGAAAAGGACCTTTATTATCATCTACCTTCCACTACAAATTATTTTTATTTGCTCTTTTCGATGATCGTTGCTTTGGAATTTCAGTAGAAGAAAAGTTCAATTCAGATGAACAAATGGGAAAACGTCTCTCATTCTGATTGTTAATATTGATGTTTGTTCATATGATCTTCGTGTGAAGAACATGAATTGCTGTAGTTACGCCCCTATCCTTCACGGCCACTCTTCTCACTCCCTTCACTCTTCACTCCCCTACTCTTCACAAAACAATCTCCACCCCGCGAAGGCCACTTTCACCAAAGGCGAACTATTGCAAGGGCTGCTACAGGAAAGGACCGTTTACTTAAAAATCACATATAAGAAAGTCTAATTTTATACTCAAATTACTACCAAACACTAACATATGATACATCATTTTATTCCTCTTTTCATGTTCTATCCATTGGTGGTGAAAGAAATATGTAGTTCCATTTAAAAAATCAAAGATGATTAAATTCCTCTAAAACTAAAAATATTATAGACAATTTCTGTACAGCATGTTACTTGCTCCATGATTCCGCATTGTTAAGCAAAAACTGCATTTCGATATCCTGAAATGTTTAGAAGTTATGGGGGTGGTCCATAGTTGGTGGGACACCTGTATAAATTGAATCTTCAGAATAAGCACATTTCTGAGGCAACGAGCTCCGTTCGAGAATTAATTAAAAAGATACATTTTATAAGGCACGAGGTGTAACAAAGATAACAAAGACCTAATGTCATCGGTCTCTATAGAAAATCGAAGTTGTACAGCAATTATGCCAATACGCCAACGTCGCGACTCGAACATTAGCCGTCGACCCGTCACTGCAGAGACAGAGGCAATGCTTCATCCGAGCTAAATTCAGCGGGTTGGGAGTACTGATACGGAGAAGAGCAGCTGAAGTCAGACAAGGATGGAGGAAATTCAGTTGGTAACAGTCTTGTTTGTACAGTCTATAATTTGCTCAGTGCATAACATACAATAACTTAAGAATGTTAAGATCTTTTCGAAATAGCACGCGCTGAGTTTCTTCTTCTTTTTCTTCTTCTTCAACGGCTCCGCAGTCCAACTTGAACCTTGGCCTCCAGAATATACAGTTAGTAACAGTCTTGTTTGTACAGACCATAATTTGCTTGAAAATCGTTAATTTTAAGTGAAAAATTGAGATTAATGCAAAATATATTAGAAGATAATTGAATTTTTCCAGTTAAACAAAATGTAACTTTGTACACATACATGAAATGGCCTTGAATTTGAAATTCACCAGCATATTAAGAAGCGCGGGAACCAGCCGCTAGGAAAGGTTTCCAAGCAACTAAATGTGCTGGTTTACTTCAAATTCGAGGTCTAGGTGTACAAAGTTACATTTTGTTTAACTGGAATTATTCACTTATCTTGTAATATATTTTGCAATAGTCTCAATTTTCCACTTAAAATTAACGATTTTCGAGCATATTATGGACTGTACAAAAAAGACTAACTGTATATTCTGAAGGACATGGTTCAATTTGGACAGCAGAGCCATTGAAGAAGAAGAAACTCAGCGAGTGCTATTTCGAAAACATCTTAGCATTCTCAAGTCATTGCACATTGTGTACAACATTCCTGTGTGATTGTTAACAAAAATGTGCAAAGTTATTATAGTTAATCCATGGTAGAGGTATTAGTAATAAGAACGGAATAATGAATTACTTAGTTATAATTATATTTCTACTATTTTATTTTCAAACACAATAAAAGATACAACATTTAATTTCTATTAAAGAACGTTGAAATTACTTGTTCTTATATAATCAATGACTTTGGATAATGTTGTAAAATAAACGTATAAACTAAACTAAATTAAAAATAAATGTATAAAAACTATATGTACTATTTCGTGTTCCGGAGAGAATAATGTTATCCGACATTTTGGTGGAAATCGACATCAAAGGTCTTTTTAAGAAAGAGGAAATAGCACTATATTGAAAGGGATTTCAAGGGTGGGCTGTTACCATATTTCCAGTTGTTACTGGAAGTGATAATCCGCTCGTATGCGTAAAAATAAGCCTTCTCTTACGCTTTACGCCTAGTAAAACCACGGTTTCACACCGCATTTGCCTGCGAAACGAGAAATGTCAGTTGCCATATTTACTCACCAGCGCCCCTAATATTTTTTTTAAATGCCCACCAGCAAGCTCATCTCGTGACATTTTCCCCTTTATTTCCTGCTGAGTGACGCAATCATGAAAGGCGACCCAGACCGCATGAGTGCGGCGAGTCATCGGGGCCTGTCCTTCGGAAACAAGGGAACGCGCTAGCCAGCACGTCGCCCCATCTCCCTTTATCTGGTGTTCATTGTTTGGAGCAGAACTTTAGACTTACAGCTTCGGGAGAGCGTGTCTTGAACAACCACGATCCGACTAGGACAGAGATTTCCATCACACAGGATGCGAAATCTCCTTGAAAAATAATTTCTGTTTTCAAGATAAGAACAAGAAATATTTATAGTTCATTCGAAAATGTATTTATTTTAATTCGGGAAAAATAAGCAAACGAAATTGAAAAGTTATTTATGGTCAAGAGTAATTTCTTTGAGGAACAAAACACACCTACAATTGAGTTTTATGATTTACATGTCGATATGTACCTAGTAGACCTACTTATCAAACGAGAAATGAGAGCACATTTTTAAAACTTACATTCAGCGAAAAACGCCTAAACTTAATACAATTTGGACTAAAAATGACTTCAGCGTTTGGGATCACGTATTCATGTAAAATGATGTTTTCTTCTATTAAATTTATTAAAAATCAATACTTAAGTCAACATGTAGATTCTTCCTTACTGCGACTTTTGAGATTAGAAACTACTGAATTGCGGGTGGACTTTCGTTTAGTGGCAGATGCAGGTGATAGAACACAGTATTCTCACTAAATTGATCATTTTAAGTTTTATTTTGGCTAAAATTATTGATTTATTATTTTACTATTTTACTTTATTATTTTATATTTTAAAATATAAAATAATTCAGTAATGACATAATATAGTATAAAAAATAGTACATTAAAGACATAATACAGTATACTATATTTTAATTCACTATTTTTTTATTTTTCTTTCAATTCAAATAAACTGATATCGTTGTTTAGAGTGCGCTTCTTCAAAATTTAATTGTTCTATGTATAATGTTTTTGTGTATTTTTATTATCGCTTTTTTGTGAAATTGTTAGAGTAGTAATTAAAATTATTAAACATGTTTCAAATAAATGCATTTTATTTCATATATATAACTACCTCTTTCCTTTCGCAGAATATTACTAAAAATTACTCTAATATTAAAGTGCCCCCACAATCATGCATAAGGGTTCCAATATAGTTCGCGAGCCCTTACAACTTGGAAACGCTGTGGCCTAGAACCAAACCATTTTCGTGCATCAACCCCTTTTAAAAGAACGCGTTGCTTTTTCAATGTTTTCTTCTATAATTTACAGAAGACATCATAACCTTAACACTAAATAATCTTAACATAAATAATTTGTTTGCAATTGAACAAAGAATATGAATAAAACATGTTTTTGTTAAATATATCTTATTTTCGTATAATTATAATATTCACTTTTCACAAATATAAAGAAGTATTATTAGATATTTTGAACAGTTAATTATCAACTTCATTTACATTTTTATACCAATAGGATAATAATTGATAAAATAAATAATTGATCCCTCAATTGTTCCCCTTTAAACTTTTGTAGTCCCCCAGGAGTCGATACCATCCCCGCTGTGAATCAGTGGGCTATTTAGTATAATACTGACATAGCGCTCTGTTGGACCGTCATCCGCACAACGCCCCAGAGTACAGTTGAAGAGCTTATTTCCAAAGTGAAATATTATCATTTCCGTTTCTTTTCTAGTAGGACGTATTCTTAAGATGCTTCTCCATCTTGCTGCCAAATATTGTGTTCAAAAGTTGCTTTCCTCTCTGTTAAAGGGTATCCTAAAATAGTTGAATTTGATCTTAAAATATAAGGCTGATTGTGTGTACTTCCCCTTCGTGAAAAAATGTTTCAAGGAAATTCGTCTCTTTCGAAACAAGCTCTTTAATGTGACGCTCAGAAGAACACATTGGTGCACAGCGAGTGCTGAATGTGTTTCCCCCTCCAAGTTTCAATGAAGCAATATAGCAAAAACGTGATGTTTCTGGGTCCTAAACTTCATCGTTCTTCAAAATCTCCCTTTTTAGACAAAATATGTGCCCGGCTTCTAGTCTTTTAGTCATGAAATTTCAACGCAAGTGTCAAAACATTTCGCCTTGTTACTCCATTGTTTTTCTACATTCATTGTTTAAGTGGTTATTGCCACATTCGTGATTGAAATTAATATTTTACAATTTTATTTACCTCGTACTTTCTTTCAAAGAATAAAATATGAAAGCGGTAATTTTTTCAAAAGCATAGTAATATTTTTGCATTTGCGTCAGTGGTAACAGTGTTACCGGCGGGCACGTCTAGTTCCTGGAGAACAGAATCGTTATAAAAACGAGACGTGTCGTCATGCATGGAGTGCATTGTGCACCGGAGCGCGCCCGCCTTCGCAAGTAGACGGAGGGAGGGAGCGGGAGTTCGCCGAAAACCGCGTGACGGCTCCGTGACGGCGCTGCGGGTCCCGCAGCCCGCAGCCGCTTCCCCTCGCGCTTCCGCCCGCCTTATCGGCCTCCGGCTGTGACGGCCGGCGCACCGCACCGCCTCTCAAGGCTGCAGCGCCGGGCAGCGACGGCGGCGGCGGCGCGGCGCGCTCCGCGGCGCGGCGAGGGCACAGAGAGAGGTGGCTCAGGGCATCAACTGACGTCCCTGCAGTGCGTCTGACCGGGAGATCCTAGGTTCGAATCCCGGTGGAGGCAGGATTTTAGACACTATAATTGCCTCCTTGGAGGTATGACACCTCACCCCAGAAACTTAGGGAAACTACACTCCACGGGATGAGGACATAATAAAAATACGCAGATCCAGAAATACGAATGCAAAGATGTAGAAACCATATGTTAAAGTCATTTAGTTTTCAGTCTTCTGTATGTAAGTATGCAGTATTTTTCTTTACATTTGACATCTAATTATAACAATAATAATAATAATATTAATAATAATAATGAGAGTATTTGGGGAATGTTATTCTTATATCTAATCTCATCTAATTCTAATCCAATGATATTCATTGCGGAATATTGTTAGCATACCCACACGAATATTAGGGTTCTTTACTAATTTCTTATCAATATATCCCTTTAGATGTATCTCGTCAATTTAATATCTGTTTTTACCTTTTTCATTATTGCAAAAGTATTCATTTGCCTTTTTGTGTATTCTTATTGAAATACAGAAAAAACTAACAATATACCACACCTTGCAATTTTCTGACCACATTTCATTAAAAATTTCCTCCATAAAACTCTGCTCTCAATCACTAGCACTACTATCTCAAATCATCAGACCTCCAGGTGGTTCAGAAGGAAAATGGGTTTCATTGCAGGAGTATATAACGTGTAACTTCGAGTGAATGTGTGCTTTTGTGTTTTATGCTTTTACAGAACCTTCAATGTTTTAATTCATACGATACAATTAATGATATATGGGCTGTTACAGTACGAAAATTAATCATATTTTATTGATTTGGACACTAAAATGGGAACCTGAAATTTTTGCAAGTTCCAATTACCTATATAAACGCCTGGTAGTTGTATGTGAACGAAAGGGTATTATGGGTTCAAAGATAATGTGTTAAAATTTCAATTTAGTTCTGAACAATTACTTACCCTTCTTCAATTTCCCAAATACCCGGAACCATGTGCCAGAGGGGAGATGGGAAGGACAGCTTGCGATAGAAGAGAAGCAGTGGAAATCAGAGTTTTGGCGGTCACGGCTTGCGATCGGAACCGGAGAAGCGGTACAAATAGAGGACGGCGCAGGCCGGCTGAAGGCGGGGCGAATGCGGCTGGCCCTCAGAGGCAACCTGCGAAGACATCTTAACAATGTTTGCAAACGGGTGACGTGAAGGACCCTCATGATGGATTGCTGAAAGTTTTGAATGGTAAACACGAAGCTACGAGAGTTTAGTACGACGCTTTTAATTAGTTGGAGAAGTAGTTCCAAATTTTTAAAGGTGGTTTTACGTTCTTGTGATTATTTTTGTTTTAAATTTCTTTCTGTAGTTTGGGTATTTAAATCGTCCTTATGTTTGATTTATTCATTCTCGGACACTCAACGGTGAGTTACTTATTGACTCCTTAGATCTTCAACTAAGTGTGGTATTTGATCATGGAGAGAGTTACGTCGCGAACAGGAGAGTTGCGAACAGTTCATTCACTATAGTGAATGAATTATGAAGTAGAGAGAGTAAATGGTATCTTGAAAGAATTAAAAACAATAGATGTTCCATGTTGAGACACATTTTTTAAATGTTAATTATTCTCGAAAAATCGTTGTTTGTCATGTTGTTCTTTGCAAAATATATAGAATTTATGATGTTAGTAAACAATAAAAGTTTAAAATATTTAAATGACAGTGGAGCTGTTAATGAAATGCACGATAAACATTGCTGTAAAATCGATCTTTCTAGGTTTAACAGTATAGCAACACACAGCAAATCCTTCCGGTTTTCACAAAGAATGTATTAACATGGTCATAATCCGAATAAATTAACTGTGAAAGCAGTTAAATAAATGCTCCCATGCGTTGCAGTATTATCCGTTAGAAACTCGGTATAAATTTCCCACCACTTCAGACGAGTTTAGAAGAATTACATGTCATAAGGAGAAAGAGTAGGTCGTAAGAAGTTGTTATAAGGAGAAACAATGATATTGTAGTTTAAATAAAATTAGTTATGAATTATTCAACGAAATCTACCGACATTCTTCTTGTCTGCACCTTGCTTCACAGTTCTAAACTAAGGTTTAGTAATACTTGATACCGGAAGTACTTTTTTTTTAAAAAATCTGGTTTCTACAAAGTTGTGTAATTCAATTGCATTATTGTACCTTGCATCAGAGTGTCATGAATATTTCGTCGACAATGTAACTGCGGGGATTATCACAACCAAATAATTTTACGATAAACCCATATACGACAAATTTACTTGTGGTTCACGTAATATGTATTCATCGTGATTCATTAGCTGTATGAATGAGAGACTTCGATCAATCATTCTATCACGGCATATCGTAATTATCAAAACCGTCAAAAAATATCGACGCAATGAAAATCATGAACTAATTTTTTCTGCGCCACTAAATCCCTCCAATACACGCAAGTTAACAAAAGGGCATCAATAATTTACGTTGCAATCCATTGTGGAAATCGCCAACCATTCCTTCCGCAAAATAATCAATTATTTTCCTCGCAAGCGTAGTATTGTCAATAGTAACAATGAAATTGTGACAATCACACCATCTCCAAGTAACTCCATTCCCGTAAGCAGACCCACATCCCCCCATCCTCTCGATCCCCGGCCTCTGCACCCAAGACCGCAACCACTCGCCGCAGCCACCCGCCGCAGCCATGACTGTCACCAGGTTAATGACCAAAGAGCCCCACTTCATCCCAGGGTAAGTCATCTTGGCTCGTTTCGGTAATACCCGCATGTTTCACTTCACTAACGTAGTCTTGGTACTATGATGATATGAAATCTTTCTGGACTGCATAACAGGTCAATGAACTACAAAATCATGAATTTATTTCTACGTCAATACATTCTCTAAACACTAAATTAAACGTACATAAGTATAAACTACAAATCTATTTGTGACATTTTACAGTTAACTACACCCTTATTTAATATTAAACTACAATTCGAACATGATCTATAACTTATCCACTAATCCCCTATCGTTACGGCAAATATTTTACAAGCATAACATTGTACGAAGGTCTTGAAGAACAGTTTTAAAACTGAACAATTTAAACCAAATATAAAAGTGTACCAATTCTTCTCTAATTGTAAATATTTATAGGAGATTAACTGTAAACGTGTAAGAAGTTGAGGTCGCACACTTCCACCGTGGGGCTACGCGAAGCTCTTGACTTTGACTGCAAGATCTTGAGAATGATAGTAGCCATGGGTTATTGGAACAATGTTCTTATAAGTCTGTAAGACCTATTACGAAACTGATTATAGATGTTAATTGTGAACTGTGAATTATGAGAACATTTGCATTCTTATACTTATTATTACACGATTAATTTCATTTTTTAAAGTTTCATTTTAATATATCAAAATTGCTAAATATAATGGTAAAACAAACTAGTGGTGCTGCAAATGGCACAAACTTCCCGCATTATTTGTCTATTTTCTTTGGTCACGGCTAGCTATTCCAATTTGACACATACTCTGGCCAGCTGCTATTTATCGCCAACCAAAGTACATTTTTTTTGACATTTTCTTAATTTTTCGGTTCCCTAATGGTATAACAGGAATTTTTTTAGTTTTTTAAAAAAATAGAGCAAACTGACGTTTATGTTGTCTCATAGAGTACATTTAGCACTATCCCTACCAAAAGTTTATAGAAAAACTTTGGAGCCGTTTGTGAAAAAATCTTGTTTTTGTTATTTTTTTAACTTGCACATATTGCATGCAATATTGCGCAAAAAGTACTAAAATTTTCAAAAAATGTACATTGGTTTAATAAAAGAACTCACTATGGAGAACATATTTCACTTGAAGTAAAAATCTCTATCTTTAATTTTGTAGTTGTAGGAAGTCACCGAAAAAAATTCAAACTTTTACAATTTTCGAACATTCAGAGTTAACAATTGAAAATGGGACATACGTCACTTTTATAAGTGTGTTACTCTATTCTTACGAGAAATTTAAAGAAACAATTGAGAGTCGTTTTTGAGACAATTTTGAAAGTGTTCGGGGGACTTTGTGTAAAGTACCCCCACATTTTGAAGAAAGTTTTTCAAAATCGGGACGCCTTGGAGTAGAGCCAGATTGACCGGGGAGTATCCATTTTGGAAGAAATCGTATGTTTTAGGCGCTAGTTGTGTTCACAGACTGACAGACGGACACACGTTTTGAAAAGAACCATTTTTTTCGGAATCATGGGACCCCAAAACAGTGTATTTCCATTGAAACCTTGAAATCGATTTTTCGCAGTATTAGAAAACTTTCCCTATACTATGTATATTACTCCGTTTATACGTATGTGTACGGGAAAGTAAAAAGAGACCAATAATATTTCTCATTTTTAAAATAATAGTTTTTTATGATTTGAATCACCTCAACAATACGATCTCGAATTTTCCGTGTTCAAGTACCTTTTGAGCGTAATATCGGACATGCGTCAGGACCTTACAAGGTCTAATAGTGGTGTTCCTTGGTTAAAATAGGTGCTAGTGGCGAGGAGACACAAGCAATATTGTACCCGATAATCGGCATGTCTAGGGTCAATGCATGGATGGAAGTATGTGTCACGCGTGACTCAGATTAGAATATTTTGAGCCGAGTCTTAATTAAAACATCAGGGGTAAGATCTGGTTGTGCCGTTCGGGGAATAATTAAGGTATTTAATTTTGGAGGTATTTTATGTGAAGCCCCTATGATATTTTCAAAAATTTCTGGAATATGTCAACAAACCTTTTTTTGCTCGAATAGAGGAAAGTACAGTTAAAAATATGCTGTAGTTCCGATTTAAACTTCTAGAATTTTGAACATTGCAAAAGTTTAAATTTCTGGAAAATGTCAAAACAAACTTTTTTTTGCTCGAATAGAAGAAACTACATTTAAAAAATATGCTGTAGTTCCGATTTAAACTTCTAGAACTTTGAAAATTGCAAAAGTTTAAATTCATTTTCGAACATGTCCTATACCTTCAATGTTATAGCCAGACATTTCTTTTTCAATGAAATCTATTCCTCAATATTGAGATCTTAAAATGATAGCATGCACTTTCTTTTTGAAAAAAAAAAATTAGGTAAGTAAAAACATCAAAAGGAGGGGCAATTTCGGTATGTCGCGTATTCCCACTAGTTTGTAATGTCTGCATAATTGAATTATAATAAAGGGGACATCGTTGGCTGGTGTGGTTGCTGCCTACAGGTACACGGGGTACTGCCCACAGTATCGGTTCCGCGTGGGCGACACCTATGGCTCGCTCTCGCACAAGGTGCTGGTGGACCCGTGCGTGTCGCACGCCGAGCGCCTCGTGCTCTCCGACCGCACCACCGACGACTACCAGGTGCGCCCCGCGACCGTTGCACGCTCGTTACCATACCATCAGTATTCTTAAGACAGCGGGGGGGGGGACTTCACACTGCTTGGTGACCAACTGATCTTGGTAGGATGAGAGCGGTAGTCATAAGGTGAATTGAATGGACGATTTTGTGAGTGAGTGAGTGAGTGAGTGAGTGAGTGAGTGTGTGTGTGTGTGTGTGTGTGTGTGTGTGTGTGTGAAAAAGGATTGATATTTTCCTGCAGATAACAATGAAAACATTATTTCTTGGGCGCAATTCTGGATGTTGCGTATTTGGACGATGGCTCAAAACTTGTGCCTCTGATGCAGGTTATTTGTAAATATCTAATATTATAATCATGTAACAAATATGTTCAGAAAGGTGATTATGTAACAAGTACCTTCAGCAATATAATTATATAACAAGTATGTTCAGAAATGTGATAATAAATGGATCGGAATGAAGTATTACGCCGACGCAATCAGGAAAACTGATGAGATATGAATCTCACTATTGGGTTATTTTATTTTAATAATCTTCTTTGTGATTTTTTATAACGCAGTATATGGAGTTAATTTACTTTTATAACTGAAATCAAATTTGAACACGATAAGCATGCTTGTTATCGAACTAGTACAACTCACTGGGATATTTTGATGAAATAAGAGATGTTGAGCTTGCAGAGAGGCAACGCTTGGCGAAGTGTTTAATATCCATGAACATTCAGAGTTATACATTAGTTCTTCAACTATAATTGAAAATATACATCCACGTCTGTACGCACAATATATCGGTTTCATTCACATTATGAAATATTACGTACGTAAAATATATATTTTATTGATTTCAACTTTCAAGATGCGAGTGATAGTTTCTCAAATATTTACAGACTTTTCGACCTCCACAAAGGGACATAGATCTAGTCGAAGCACGTTACCGATATGGAGACCCTGTCTACAAGCACCCCATGATCCCCGGTTATGAAGGTAAGTTTCATTTCGCTATTCTAATACTTTTAAAATAGAGCGGATATAACTCAACTGATACTCACAAGTCTGTAATGAAATATAGATGAACATGATGTCGCACACCGAGTTTACTATATTTGTCTCGATATCTTTTTATTTATTCAAGGTATGAACGAATAAAACCGTTATTCAGATATTTTCACTGTAGAGGATAGCTATGTAATATAGAAAGCAGGCATTTCTCAGTCTTGTACAAATTGTCTTTTCAATGCTTGTTAAAACGGCTTTAATCACAAAGCATTGAAGTATGCAATCACTGAAAATATAACTTGTTGATGTGGAGAAACGTGTGCGTCATGTATTACATAGTGGAACTATATCAAACTGGCAAATACTCGGTGGTCGGTTCACTCAAATCTAACCAGGTGTATGCTATATATTAATGACCACTGCGGTATAAATGGTTAGGAATATTGGAGAGATTTTTTAAATTTTATTAATTACTTATATCGCATAGCGATCATCTTCAGAGTTGAAAATTTATACAAAAGTGAAAATAAATTGTCACGATGTACAAAGTAATTATATTTCGTTCATCTTCACTCTTCATACCATATTTAAATGACTATATGTATTTACTTGGTAATTTAGTCGATTGTCCGACTAGTTAATTCCCACGCTTGGAGGTAAGAGAGAGAGAGAGAGATATGGCGATCAGGACGTATTCCCTTTACCATAACTAGCAAACTCCGCCTGCCTAAACTTTTCTTCGTCACACAGCTACAGAAAATGAGACGTTTTAAAGCAGGGGTTCCCAAACTTTTTTTTTACCACGCTCCCATCTGTCAATAGCAAAACTTCCCACGCCTCCCTTGCACAATTTTTAATTGGTAAAGTATAAAACAAGTGTTATTTTGAGTATAACATTATACACAATACATTTATTTTTTACTCTACAATTTTACAAGTTAATTATGTTTTTTTGACATCTCATTAAAAACATTCGTTTTTTTTGGATTAGGTCAAGAAAATTCAATACGATTTATGCCTAATTAATATTAAAAGTTGAAATTTAAATGAAATAGGGAACAAGAAAAATCATTGATAAGGATAAACTTGCCTTTTTTACGAGATTCCCTACATTTAGTTGAATATCAGAAAGTGCACAATGTAAATCATTAACAATATCGAGTTTGCCCCAATACTTTGTTAATTTCTCCCAACGGGATAGAGAGATAGTTGAATGTAATGCTGTATAAAAATACGGCGAATTTTCGGCAGAAAACTAATTACAGGACCCTGGTAACGAAAAGTGGATAAATCCAGTTGCTAAATTTAGAAAAAATCCCCTAACACGTGGTGTACCCATAATCCATGTTTTGTGGGTCCTTGATACCGAAAAATCGAAGACGACAAAACGTCTGTTCGTCCGTTCGTCCGCCCGTCTGTCCGTCTTTGAACAACGCTAGCCAATTTTCTTCAAAATTGATATTCCGTAATCGATCTGGCTGATATCGATGCCCCTAGAATTTGAATCCGATATTCAAATTTAAGGGGCTAGTCTACATGACGTCCCTGGGACATTTTCAAAATTTTCAAAAAAAATTGGTCCATCGTTTTTTATTAAATTTTGTTGTTGGATAGTATGAAGGACGTTTAAGGGTACAGGACTTGAAAATCCTGAATTTTTGAAAATTGCAAAAGTTCAAACTTTTTCGAACCTTCCTGCCACTAAAATATAAAAGATAGATATTTTTCCCTTAATGAAATGTGTTTCTTAAAATAGATTTTGAAATAAGGTTATGTACAATTTCTCGAAAATTTGAGTAATTTTCGCGTAATTTTGCGTGAAAAGTCGGGGGAGAAAGTAATGCTGTTTTAGCTTCACTAGTTTTAATTGCAAAAAGTGCTGAAAACGCTTTCTCACACAAATTGCTCAATACTATAAAGTAACACATTGGGGATGTTCGAGTCAGCCTTAAACATGCAAATAAATCCATATTTAATATAATCATTGTTGCACTTGCGTTGTTGTTTGTTGTTGTTTTTTTGTTTTTTTATGCGCTCATCTTGAACGATATCTTATCGCATGTCACAAATAACACTATGCAACAAGGCAACTCTGACAAGTCCTCGGGAATGTTCGGGTATACCACGGTTCGTTGGGTCTTGCTCCCCCATTGACTTGTTTCCACTGGGGGTGCGCACTCCCCCACTTTGGTAATCAATGATTTAAAGGAAAGCTACAACTTTAATTTTTGCCTCGACGGGGAATCAAACCCGAGATCGCACAAAGGTATTGGATAGGGATCGCACCACAGGAAGCATGTATGCTACCCATGACCACCCTAGGGCTGTAAAAGAGTACTTAAGCAAATCAACAGAAACAGACATCCAAAAGACAACGCTGGTCTTTTTGTAAATAACATCCAACAGAGGAAATCCTCTCGTAAACGCAACGCAGGGTTCGTGCCGCGGGAGACGCAGCGCGTGGGGCAGCGCTACATGGTGACGGCGACCGAGGCGCTGGCCACGTTCGAGCTGGAGCAGCAGCGCGACCGCGGCGCCATCCGCCAGCTGCGTCGCGCCGCGCGCCTGCAGGACGCGCGCTACTGCCGCGCAGCCTCGACGACCGACAGGTGGCCGCCTCGCCCCGCCCCGCCTCGCTCCGCTCCGCACGCTCCCCCTTCGTCACGCTCCTGACACGCTTCTTACCTGCACATTCTTCTCGGGATGATTAGCTTCTAGATACACTCTCGCCTCACATTGTTCTTACGAGCTGTCTACTTATTTTGTTGAATCTCGTGTGAGTCATGAGGGCAAAAATAAGACTTTTTCTTTTCTTTTCTGGGGAGATGTTGAAATAGGGTAAAATTATTTCCAAAAAGAAAGAGACTTTGCAGGATATTTTAATGTTACCTACATAAAAACACCTTTTCGAAAACAAAGGATTCTCTTGATAAAACTGGATATGATAAAATCTGACATCAAAAACATGCTTTCGATTTATTTTTTATTGTATATTACCCGAGATGGACAGATTCAAATATTTAAAAAAGCAAATACAAAGAATACTGTCTTGAGTGCCAAAATATGAATGACTTTTTTAAAACTTTACTTTAAAATGAAATTGACACTTTTTTACAAAAAAAAAATATTTCACTTGGATAGCTGGTACAAAAGTCGTTCAATATTTTTTATGATACGCCATTTTAAAACACTTTGTACAAATTATTTTAACAAAACTTGAATTAAATATTCTTCTGAGAAATTACAGCAGACTAGATTAGATATTTCATCAAATAAATATAGAAATAAGGAATTAAAGTTATATGCAGTCAAATTAACATTTCTATAGAATTTTAGGAAAATTAACGAATTTTCAATTTGCAAACTAATATCATCCGGTTATTTTCATTGGAGTGCTTCTCTTTTCATGTTTGTTCCAACATAACCTACTAAAAACGGAAAAATTAATTGTTTCAAAAAATTTCATTATAATAGAAAACCATAAATCGATTCAAAGATACATTATTACATAGAATTTGTTTAAAGTTTTCGAAAATTATGCATTTTGTATTGGTCGTACGTATATTTGAATAAATAATTGCAGACGGGACGGTTTTAGGTTTCAGCCCCATAATCTTTTAAGTTTCCTTCTGCACAGTAATGTTATATCGCTTGGGAACTTAAAACACATACAATATTCACCCAAATCAGTGGTCGAAAACTCGATCTCTTTACAATTATTCTTCATCCACTCCATTTCATCATCAATAAGCACGCAGTTTTCAGATACTTCTAAATCCATTGTAAATATTCTAATCTTTGAATTTTCAAACATTTGAGTTAACATTTTCTAATGGTAAAAGTTTCTAACGAAATCAAATGTAGAGCATGCATTGTAAGGAAAAGTTAAGCAATTTTGTGCCTTTATGAGCGTACGCGGATAGGAAATGAGGATATTTCATGCTATTCACCTTAGAGCTTTACATAGCACTGTGTTGTCTTAAGACTAATCACAAACACTGAACGCCAGCCAAACTGCCATGTCCGCGCATACCAAAGCAAAGCGTTCGCAGAACAAGTGCTCTTCACTGACATGAGCATGGAGGCAAAGAATTCCTAGCCATTCTAATGAGGTTTCTTCGAATGCATTCTTTTCGAAACATGTAAGAGTAATCATATTCTGTGAAAATGCCCAAGTTAGGAACTTGTGAGTGTATTGTTGCTTTCATATCCCTTTCATTCAATCATTAACTCATTTTATTACGAATTCTAATTGTATTCTAAACATGAACATGAACAGATAATCACGTGCACGGAAAAACTTTAATTGCACTATCCATTTATTTAATTATTTTTAAAGACGTTCGATTGAAGTATACGTAATATTATTTATTCATCAAACCATAATGTATTACTTCAAGAACTGTGGCATTGCTCTAGAACAGTAAACCCTTTTCTCACATTAAATATTTTTTAAAAAATCAGGGAAGGAAATCGTTAGTTTTATACATTGTGAGAAAAGAACACCCGGAACACCCTTGCTCCGAACCATTCAAATAAATCTTCATATCTTCTTGTGTTTACATATATCTTCAATGATACTCCAACAACCCCGGTAGCACTGCCTTTCCTATCCTTACAAATAAGACACTCCGTATCTAAACCTCCGTATTACTGCTTGCCTTCCTGTCCTTCAAATCGAATCATCTCTAGTGTCGTAATTTTCATTCGATTTTCCTCGGATAAAGAGTACTCAGCTGCGCATTTCTTGCGGCAGCGTTTCATTCTCAAAGACAGTGGCGGATTAACTGTTCAGCTAAATACAGTTTGGGACCTCAGAGTCCAAGAGGTCTCACAAATTATTAAACGAATGGCGAATTGCTAAAAACGTTAATAAAAGTATACACATTTATAATTAGTATAATTTCATAAACAGGCAATTTTTATCAATTTTTAAATTTCAAATTTGAATAAAATTATTATTTGAAGGGATGTTTTAATTGTGTAATTAAAACAATTAATATGAATACAGAGGTTAAAATCTCCAATCTGAAAAATGTTATTGTTGACAGTAAAAAGGGGAGGGGGCTCAAAAATATTTTACCTTGGAGCTTCGAAAATGGTAAATCCGCCGCTGCTCATAGACCTTTAACGTAATAACGCCATCCTCTGTCCACGTCCGCCCTCATCACGCTTTGTGCCGGGGCGCGCGCGCATGCGCAGACGATGCTGGCGAACCGCCGCCTGCCGCTGGAGTACGTGCGGCCGGAGCACGCGGGCGTGATGCGGTGCTCGCCGGCCACCGAGCCCGCGCTCGAGCCGCCCTCGCACAGCACCTCGCCCTACTTCCTGGACTGCGGCGACCCGCAGAAGTACATCAAGTCAGGTGCGACTTGGCGCTCCATGAGACGGAATCGGAATTGCGCACGCATAATAATAATAATTATAATAATAATATAAATAAAATAAAATGCCAGCCCGGATAGCCGAGGTCGTCGAGGCTGAAGGGTCGCGGGCACGAATTCCGCCCGGGCATGGATGTAAATTGTCCATACATCCTTCTTCTTCTTCGTCATCATCATCATCATCATCATCACTTCATAACTCATCCCCCAGAGCTAACAACCTTGGGGTGTAAAATTGGATTCACCAGAGAAATGCTGATCCCCCCCGCCAAAAAAAAATAAAGTTACGTGCACTTCCCCCGGGAAAATATGACCGGGCCTCGGTGGGTGTGGGTGTTGAACGTTCGCGTGGTCCTAAGATGACCGATTAGCGATTCTCAAAAAAATTAATAAAATAAAATTGATTTACAGACATGTTATGGATGAAATAATGGAAGTCATCTTTGGCAACGTAGTTTTATTAAGACCTTAATAAATCAAAGTTGACAAATATGCCTTCCGGTATTTCATCCTTGAATAATGTCAACAACACCTCACCAGCATTCCCAGAAGACATGTCTTTTCTGAGTATAATTCTTGTATGTACTATAGAGTAATCATTTTTCGTATTATTTCGTATATTTTATTTTCAATTTTCACCAACGACTCTTTCTAAAAACAAGTCGGATTCATAGCATTTCTAGGTTGGTATAGCCACAAACTCCTTAGACTGGCAGAACAAAACGTAAACGAATTTTAAAACAGAATTCATTGGAAGTATATCATTCTCAATTCTTTTTAATAAAGCATATTAATCAGATAAAAATAATTTAATGAATCCACAAGAAAAAAGTAGTTGTAATCAGTTTTGTTTAAGATCAATCGTTTTATCTCACAATTTGTTTGTACATAAATACAATAGCCGTTTCACTCGTGTTTCCAAAATACATTTGATTGTAATGCAAAAAAATAAAACAATTCTTGAAATACTAATGATGGTTAGCATTTATTACAAATCCAGAGCACCGTTTCCTATTACCTGGACCTGGGCAAGTAAAATGTTCTATAATGCTTAATAATGTGCACATTGTCGTCTGAGAATCAAAGCATATGCTGTTTTCAACGTCTCTCTCCTAATGTTTCATCCAGCAACAACAGAACAGTCTGCATTCTAAAGTAGGCCTTCTGTACAAATCTTTCTAGGGCATTCGGACAACAGAAAACGTGGAACACTGATGTATTGTTTCTTTATTCTTTCCTTGTGTAACACACCGATTAGATTAAACGGTGTTCACTTCAAATATTCACTACTTGTGATACGACACATATACAGGTAGACAAAACTAATGGCGAGTCTAATTTTCCGCAACTCAGTGCATGTTGAAATAAATTAGAAATGATAAAATTTACTCTGCGTCATAATATACCGTAGTAGTAAAGACTAATTGAAATTTTAAAAAAAATCAAATTCTCCTATCGTCATGATGTACAAGTCCAATTTTTATTAAATCCTCTGAATTTTAAATTTTATTTTTGATCTAAACATTTCTATACATGGTGTGCGGTCATTGTAGCAGTACAGTGTGAATTATTTTTTGTCGGAGATGAATGAAATTACGGTAATACACGAAACGCAATGTAATATTATTACTATAGACATACCTTACTTCTACACACAACTTTACCTCACATAAAAAGAAAATACAAACATTATTAAATTACACCTCACATTCAAACGTAGTATTGTGCTGTATAAATGTTAGAATTCCGTAAACAAAAAGACAACTGTGAATTCGAAAAATATTGCATTGTTAAAGATTAAATTAGAAATCCTCAGTTATTGGCCAATACAGTGTAATAAGTAAGAATTAAACCACAAAGCTTGGAGACACAGCATCCACTTAGGGGTTATCCATAAATTAGGTAACGCTCAAGGGGGAGGGAGGGGTCTGAGGCAGCGTTACATAGAGATAGGGAAGTGCGTTACAAGGGGGAGGGGGTATTGAAAATACTCGAAATTAGCATTACGTAATTTATGGACGGCCCCTTACACCCAGACGGTTTGCGCAGGGGCTTGCATTCACGTGCCGTTCGGCTACGGCCGCTGCGGCGAGCCGCACAAGCCCTACACGCACTCTGCGCTGTGCGACTTCGTGCACAACTTCAACCGGCGGCGCGGCACGGAGTGGGCACCTGTGGACATGACGCGGCCCGACCCGCCCCTCACGCTGCCCCCACTGCGCGTCTACCACGAAAACCTGGGGATGCTGCCGCACTACGGCGGGCACATCCCGGGGGCCATTTTCCGCTGCGGGAAAACGTACGGCGTCGACACGCACGACGCCAAGCGATGGCTGCGCGGCAACTACCACAACTGAAAACCCCTCCACGACGCTCCCGCAACCCACGGCCTCCGAGGGGCGATCCACGCGACTCCAGAGGGCTCTCGCCAAGCCGATGCGGCGATTGCAGTTCGATGATAGACGCCACTCACGACCGTATCGGCGTGAAGGTTTCAGGTTGTTTCAGCGTCCCGTCTAAAATTCCCAGAACTTCCAGAGCTGTGATGCATGCGGGACATCACGAGCTGAAATTGCTCGGCTAATGCTCGTTATTAGTCCTACATGCGTCAGGTCATTGACACCAACCCCTACAACTGAAAACGATACAGATATTGAACTATGACCTCCTGGCCAATGTTGACAGGATAACATCTATGATGAAGGCTTCTCAGTCTGGTGTGACGCAAAAAAATTATCTTTGAATTAATTCTACTTCATATGGAGGTAGCTAAACATTGCCAGGAGCTAAGACATTAATATACTTCATCCTTTAGTTATCGTGTTTTCACGTGTAGTCTATGATGACCATCTTTTTACTTTGTAACAAATGCCTCATCGCTAGACATGGACGTTCGGAGGCAAAGAAGTCAACTACATTACTGAGACATAATTAACTCAACAAACACTTCTAGATATAGACTGTTTTATTCTAGATCTTCAACATCTGCGGTCCAAAAAACTAATTTATTTTCATTGTGTTCGGGTGCAAGGGCCCAAATTTACCCCAACCCACTCTGAACTTTATTTTTTATTAATATTTTATTTTTTAATAAAATTATTGTCATTAGTACCAAGCCTTATTTTCATTGAAACACTTTCCTCATGAACTTTTTTAGAAAATCCATATCTGCCACAAAGATTTGTTTAAATAACAGATTTCAACTGCTAAGAAATATGGCAAAGATAGGATTTTATTTTGAATTTTGCAAAAACATTACAATTCAATTCGCATGAAACACTAAAAGAAGTATTTAAGTTATTGCCAATTCAGAATTATACAAATGTGCATTATACAAATTATACAAAACATGTAATTATATAAATCTGATGCATTTTATATTTGGCACAAATAGAGCAGTAATGTGCATTGTTTAATGTGTTCAATATGTTTTCAAAATCAAAAGTATATAGTATGAATGATGGCCTTGCGAGCAATCACACTACACAAAGAATAATGTGCTAAATTGCATGATAGTTTAAAAACGAAACCCAGAGCCAGCACTACCTACAGGCAAATTAGGTAAAAATTTGACACCATTCTGGCTCTTTGAAATAGTTTATGATAATTATTTGTCTTTTAGTATGATTTGTGTCTTCAAAAAAATGTATCAAGTTTTCCTTGGGACTCTTCTTACATCATAAGTAAATGGTGAACCCTGTTTTTTGATGCTCAAACTTATAACATCATTTTTGAACTTTTAAAAATCTTCAAAGAGCAATTTCTTAATCTAGCAATTACATTTATCGAATACTATGCTGAAAACGGAATAAAAAGAACTAATGGAACTGGTGAAACTCATGGTACAGTAGTGAACATGATAAAGAGGCAGAAGCAAAGTGTTTGAAAGTAACATTTTGATTTCCTCCATATTCTTTCTTTCAAAAATGAAAGAGAATAAACTATGCACATTGTGCACTTTCCCATATTATTATTGAATGCTGTGCTGAAGCAACAGTGCCCACCTAAGTAAACTAGTAAAACAAAGTTGCAAGCTAAGTTACAGTAAAGACTTTGTAAAATAATTTATTTTGAATACTATCATTATAAACAATCTTTTCTACTGCAAGAAATCATTGTTATAATGATCTTTTTGAGGTACAATTTACAACATATTTGCAGTTTGCAGCACAAATATTGTAACACAGCAAATTAACAGTGAATTGCTGGGAGATGTTGGTAAACTTGCACAGCCTTTGATTTCACACAATGTCAAAAACGAGTGATGTCATAATGCACTGCACTTGTAAATAGTGGCATTCAGGTGACTATTTCACTCATGTCTGTCTGTGTCGGAAGTAGCCAATGGTAAGCCTGGATATATTCAAATTAAACCAATCCCGGATGTTTATCGCCATCAGCTTGTTTACCTTTTTTTATTGCTGTAAAACCTTTGTTTACCTTTTTAAGATAACGATAGCAATTGTTTCACCTCCAAAATAGCTCTTGTGCATCAATATAATATTAAAATGTGTGGTTTTGGTAATGTTTAAAACTCTGAAATAGAATCTATTATTAAAGATTCAGTGCCGAAAAACAGCAAAAGGAACAGAAAAAGTGTGTAAAAGAAATTTCAAGAATTTTGTCATGACAGAAAATACAAATGGACAGCACAAACTACAAATGAAGAAATTACACATGTTTTAGGCAATTAATATACGAAGATTATATTGTGAAGAGTACAAAGAATATGCAATCAAAACTATGTGGAACGTTACAACCAAAATTATTCAGGAAAATATTTTAATGAGTACACACGTGCGTTCAATCCATTCGAAATTGACGAATTCCGCTGCTAATTCATCTTGTACATCTTCATTTCAAATACTTCTATGGAAGACCAAGACTTGGAAACCAACTTCCTACAACTTTAATGATTGTGCTTTTAATAAATATTCTTGTCAGTAGCCTTGTTATAATTGTTTTCCTAAAGTTTTATTACCATAAAATTGAAACATATTTGAAATCATTTTCTGCATTAAACTGTTATTCAAATGTTACTTGATTATACGTTATTCCAGGTGGCAGTGATAAGTCGGAGCTGAATGAAAGGTTTTCATTTTTCGGTTGTAATTTTGAGTAATATTTCCCTTTTTCGTAATTCCTGTGATTTAAATTATCCTTTCAAATCATGTAATGTGTTTATTCGTGAAATAGTCACACTAAATATCACTCGAAGTGCTGTGCTAGCCGGTAAATTCACTCCTCGCTACGCGAGTCGTGAATTAACCGGCTAGCACAGCACTTCTCGTGATATTACTTATGATAAAATCACTAGCGATCTCTGTCAAGCATCACCATGAGCCTCACTGGTGACATATCTACCTGTCATCACAGCTGCATGTGGCAACAATCAAGATTGTACTCGTGGCCACCACAAGAATCACAGTGCTATAAAATGCAAAAATACCTTTGGATATTTGTGTGATGTACACAAACAGGTTAATCAAACGCTATATAAGGATGTAACTTGCAATAAATTACACATGATACAATGTAGAATATTTATCTTGAAAAATTATTCATAAAAATCGATATAGAGGGAGGGGGAGAACAAATATCTTTGGTTGCCTGGGGAATAAAATAATCCGGTACAAGCTCTCAGTATGACAATTCTCACCAAGACGGTCTGGAAGTTGAAAAAACAAAGCACGTTTAGAATCCACGTAATATATATTGGTTTTTGGATGCTTCCTATTCTAAAATTTTGTAAATATTGCAAGTTAATCTGATATTTTAACTAAATCACATTTAAAATATTAAATTAAGTTTGAGGGTTAAAGTTGTGAAGTTGAATAAGTCAAAAATAAGGTAATAATAATGAGAAAAACTACATATATATACACAGAATATTATTATATTGAATGGAAATGGAGAATATGATTTTACAAGTATTTTACAAGCAAAATATCAGCTGCACATTTTCTAGATTTAGCACCATCATTATCACATCTCCATACACAAGGCAAGGAAAAGGAGTCCTATTCTCAGCTGGATGCCTTCCACTTTTGTAAGATTTCTTCAGCCTTCTGTAGATTTTCATCTTTCTACAAATGTAAAAAAAATTTGTAATGGCATATTATAATTAAAACTACTTCTAATAAGTACTTGCAAGGGAAATAAAGGAAGAAAAAGAAGAAAGACAGAAAACAAGAAAGAAATTGGTCTCACCTTGATAAAGCAATACCTAACATAATTTTCCGCCAATGGTTTATGAGGTTCACTATAAAATGCAGATGGAGGAATGCCCTGAAGTTTGACATTCTTTGACATCCATTTTGTAAAACGGTAATCTTTCCATCGATCCTTTTCCTCAGATAAATTCACCTTTTTCTCTGGAAAAAATTCAAAACGTTTATGAATTTCATATTCTAAGCAAACTTGGTCAAAAGTGGTCATAAAATAATAACACAAATATTTTATTTGTGCCCCCACTTTTAAAATCTCATTCAGTGCCAATGAATTCACTTTTAGCTTCAATCAAATTTACTGGGAAGCGAAACTGTTTGAAATAAAAAATCCCTGTGAAATTTGTCAAAGACATTTTTTTTGAGAATTCCATTTGCACGGTGTCTAAAGAGAAAGCTAATGTCAATATCACAAAAAACTGACACCATATATCAAGTAGAAAACAGTAAAAATGGAAGAAAATTTTGGGTGACTGTATACAAACTTCTTTAACTATTTCCCATTTATAAGAGTTCCTGCCTCTAAGAGACAAAATATTTTTTCCTGTTCTTTGTATTATAAGGTTCTGCCTTTGTATTATAAAGTTCATGCCCAGCTAAGGCCCAAAATTTAGAAATGAGTTCCAAAACAAAAGTAATTTGCAGTCAGAGAAAGGGTTTTAGAAACCCCATCCTTGATCCTCAGAAATTAAAGACGAGAGAGAAAGTCTGTACTTGGTTTACAATTAAATAACAATCTGAACTGCACACAGTTTTTTTGTAAGCCTTATGGAAGGTCTTCTGTCCAGAAGGGGAAATTGAAAAACATTTTTTCCCCTTCAAATTTTAAAGTGAATACCATATCTTTCACACATTTAGAGTATCCTGAATTCTTATGTCATTTTAAAAAATCTGTAAGTAAAAAAAACACTGAAGAAAAATATAATCAATATAGAATTGACAAAAAAACAAAGATAATAACAAAACTAACAGCAAAAATGCTCACCTAGGGCAGACCAGTCTGCAATCATGAAATAACCACCTTCAGGTATAGTAGGCACCATACCCACATCAGACAAAAACTTTGCCATATAGTCACGTTTTGCTTCTAGTTCCTGGGGTAAGCTAACAAAGTAGCAGTCTGGTTGACCCAATCTCTTTAACTCCAATTCAAAGCCACGAGCTACAGCTTCCTGTAATAACATAGTCATATGACCTGACAGAATTACTAAATCATAGAAAATGTGTAACACTAAAAACAATAGAAACTCTCTCATAATCTCTACAAAAATCTTACGCTTTGTGATTTGATGCAAAACACACACTTCAAAAAACTAAATAATAATAATAATAATAATAATAATCACAATAATAATTACTATTGTTATTTTTATTAACAGTATCATTCTGATCTATTTCACACTGAAACATTTTTTCCAGACATTAAAATGCAAATGTAAATACAGTTTACTGTTTGATTGAATAAACCTGACAGTTTAAATATATAATATACGTATTGTACATCGTTTTCATAGCTAATCAGATTCACTAAAAATGTTCAAACACTTGCAGGATATCAGACTACCATTCCTACGTATCAGACAAGTTCATCAATTCAGAAATTAAATTATGGCTTCGCTGGAGACAGGAGACATCTTCCCCCTTCCTCCAACATTTTCATGTAGATCCAGTACTTTAATTCCAATTGCAGACAGACTAATTTAAAGACAGTTTCAGTATAACCAATTGTGAAATGATAACATGATGTGTACCAACATCTTTTGCCATTCTTCATTATTCCAAAAGTGAAAAATCCCGCAGAAAAGAAACACTCTGAAGATGCTTCCCTACTGGTAGATAGATGCAGGAATTTCTTGCAAACCTGTATTTCCATATCGAATGAAAAGGAGCAATAAACACAATGTCTGCTACCACCCACTCTCACCACCACCTACTTTATCTTCGGGTCTGTCGACTTTTCTAAGTTTATTGTCCGACTATATATTATAGAATTCATGAAAAGCTGTGACATAACTGACACATTTTTATCCACATGCAGAGTGTTGATGTCAATAAATAAATCAATTAAAATATTACTGTGGCTTAACTACAATTCCTGGGAGATAGACTCTTCTCCTGATGTCCCCTCTCAAATTTTTTGTGCTGGGGATGCCGGTGAATTAAATAATGTAATGAAAAACCAGTTACCTGCAAAGGAGTGCTGCAGGTGTATACACAGTTTTGATGCACAGCCCTGGAGGTTTTTCATCAATTGGCTGGTCCATAAGCCCAACCAATCTTCCACCCAGTCACACTGAATGTTTTACCTGCTGAACCAATGGTGATCGTTCTTTCCCACATGCCCGGAAGAGTGGCTATGAAGTAAAATAGCAAAAATCTTCAAAATACGATTAGCATGAGCACGATTATTGCAATTTTAAATTCCTAAATATTTGCTATGAAATTTAACTTAGAAAAAAAATTTGTATGAATTACATACACATTATATAATACACATCACAAGTATAATACACATCATATAATATAATACACACATGCAATACAATACACACATGTAATACAATACACACATGTAATACAAACACACATGTAATACAATACACACATGTAATACAATACACACATATAATACACATCATAAAATGCACATTTTATACTATTTAAGTTCAAAGTCTTATGATCAGGTTAAAATTCAAAGTTCATGAAAGATTATACTAAAACACCTGTAATGTATCCTACCTGTAATCTGTAATCTATCCTACACCTGTAATGTATTCTACATTACTCACCAATTCTAATATGTTTGTAAGGCTTGTAAACAAGCCATTCATAGACTTCATCAGCAATGCATAAAACATTCCATTTTTGCACAAGTTTGCAATCATTTCTAATTCCTGCTGATTGAAAACTTTACCAAGTGGATTGTGAGGAGTATTTAATATGATTGCTTTAGTTTTTTCATTAAATAATGATTCTAATTCTGCTGGATCCAATACCCAATCACTGGACATTATGGTCCCAGTTGTCTTTTTCTACAAATAAAAAAGACAGATGAATAAATGATAATAGTATATAACTTGTTATACACAGAAAGCATTTAGAAAATATTTTAACACCTCTATAAGGCAAGAATTTTTGTGTACATAATCAAAACTAGTATTACAACCAATTATCATAATATAAATGATTGTACCGGTTTAAGAGGAATAAAACGAGCAACTCCTCCTGCAGCTTGAACCATTGCCTCATAGCAATCAAAAAATGGTTCAATAATGATAACTTCTTCCCCAGGATTTGTGTGGCCTAGGATGGTACTGAACAAAGCTTCGTAAGCTCCTGTTGTCACCATTATTTCTGACTGAGGATTTATTTCTCTTCCTATCAACTGAGAGTATAACTTACTGAGGGCATTAACTAAACGTGGATGGCCCTAGAACAAAGTTTAAAAAATTTAATTTTTAAACATTTAAATTTAAAAACATAATTTACAATTAATAGAAAAACACAGTAAAAAATATGTTTACTAACAAATCCTCGGGTGTACTGATTCAGAAGTACATTCTCTCCTGTGGTAACTTCTGCCAAGCCATTTGTCACATAATCTGGTGGAGGATAATCTGGAAAGCCTTGTCCTAAATTTAAAGGTTTATGTTCCAACGCCAGCTGAATGTATTCAACCCTGGAAATCAGTTGGGTATAAGATGGCATGCAAAAATAACACCATCGGATCAATTTACATTACACGACTATTTATTTCTTACCATACGCTGGGTTCCGCATTGTATCTGTCAGGCAGGCGAAATTTATTCCCACTCATTGCCGAAACTGCACACACTGCTCCTTTCTTATAAGGTTGTTGTGATAATCGTAACAGCTGTTTGCCAACAGGTAGCACGTTTCGCATCTACGGAACGAGAGACAAAGAGCTCAGAAGTGAACAGATGTGAAAGCGGTTCGCCGGACACTATAATCAAAGCTGGAGGGGAGTACTCTCCGAAACGCCATCAAGGAAAATGCAACTGTGCACGCTCGAATCCTGACAAGTACATAAAACATTATGTAATGAAGTGCGCAATTCAATCAAGGCTAATGACCACCCATCTTCAATATTTTGCAAATCCGCAATCTCAGAAGGTCATTGAAGCGAAACATTGAAGGTTATCACTCTCAAAACGTAGTTTTTGTTGTTGTTTTGTTACATCGCATTAATAAGTTCACTTGTCAGCCTTGACGAATTATCACTTACTTTTCTGGGTTTAAGGAACACGTGCACACCAAGATATATCACATTCAATTAACACTCATCAGACTTTAAATGGATGTACGAGCTTGCTATTAATTCGAGCATTCTCCGTGCGAGGGAGTGTGTAAGGTTATGGTTACATATTAGCATAAACAGCTTTGTATTGAATATCCCGGTCACATTCACACTAATGGACACATTATCAAAATAAACGGCACCACTTAAGAGAAGCATGTAAAGTACACAGATTGCAATACCTCTGTGCTTCCGTCACCTATAAATACATCAGTCAACACCAATCAAAACGAAACAACACTACGGATGGCATGCTTGAAGCATGCGGGAGCGTATGGTTGATAACACTGCAATCCTAATGACGCGGAACATTCAAAACCAGATTACGCCTCGTTCAAAGGAGAAAAACCAAGGCCGAAGATTAAGACGAGGCCGAAGTGGCACACGGGTTTTCAAAACCTTTCCGACACAGTTTCTCTTTTGATTCCTAATTATGGCATGAGTATTCTTTTCTTATTTTGGGAAACTGCCCCATCATGGATTTCGATGAAATTTTATATGCCAAGTTCCACATGTCTCAAAGGAACTTTTGTGAAGTTTTAGCTTTAAAGGTGAAATAGATTTTTAGATATAACAGTTCGTTTGCCTCCATGCTGCTTCGTACTGTTAAACTAGTAAACAATAGTCCCTTTTCCTTATTGATAAATGAAATTGAGTTTATTTGTACAACTTTTTTCGCGCTATCCAATGAACTAATATTACTTTTTCATTTATTAATACACATTGGGAGAGTATATATTTAATGTCCTATAAAATTACATTCTTGAGGACGTTGCTGAAAAAAAGCGACGAAAAGCGTGCTCTCGAAGTGAATTTTCTTCCGACAAATCTCTTAATTAATATAGTCAAGCTAGATGGCTGAGGTGGGTAATACTATCCAATATCTTTGGGTAAGACGTGTACCGACTCAGCGCTTTTGTCCAAAGAGTCGTGGGTTCGACTTCTGCCTTGGTCATGATTGTCCCTTGTCTTTCATGTATACGGAACACCGACTGAAATACATTTTTTTTGCCCTTTCAATTAAGTTTAGATGAACTAAAAACAGAAAACTGGAAACGATGCAATGTTGTACAGCAGCGGGGTGCCGAGTGGCCGCTGCGGGTGGCAATTGTTGGGCCTCCTGTATGACGTCACAGAACACGATCGATAAGCATTGTATTCCAGGCGGTGTTGGAATTCTTAGCTCCATGTTGGAATATGTATTCGCGGAGAGCCTCGCATTTTGCTTATTCCAGATCAGAAGAACCCGCAAGTGTGTTGGTACCTAGTGTATGATCGAATATGCGTCCCGTCGGGACGTAAAGAGTAACCGGCTGTTGGCTGGAAAAAGCCCGAGAAGAGAAAAAAAAAGTCTATGAACAACATATCCACCTCTTTAAGATATTATATGGAACAAATAATAATATGTTTGAACATAAAAGAAGAATGTTGTGAAAATTTATTCATTCAAAATATTAGTGCTATTGCGTAATTGTGAATGAAATACGAGCAATTCCAAAAACAGCAAGATTTCTTCAAAACCGCACCAATTTTTTCTTTAAATACTTCGTACAGATAGAGGTAAATGCACAGCAGACATGACGTAAATCCCATTTGATTAAACCTTTGCATTTTCCAAAAATTATACAAATAAAATTTTATAAGTATCTCTCACGTCCGATGAGATCGTAGACTTCGGTTGTCAGTACTTGGCTGTCCGGAAGACGCCACGTTCTAGGTACAGGTGCCAACGTTTTGGTCGTCATTCTGCGACCTTCCTCAGGGCGAAATGCGAGATTATTTCATGTGTTAATACTTTACGGGCTACCAGTGTATTAATGGCAATAGCATGGACTCGATGGAACACACATCAAGTAAGAAATTTGAAATGAAATTATGCGATTTCCACAGCCAATTACCGCGTACTTCACGAAATCCGCTCATTGACCACTGATTATGTAGCTTTACTGCAATCTGCTAAAAGGGTGCCAACTCACTGCTATCAACCAAACCTTGTTTGCGACCTGATTTCTCATTAATACAACATTAATTCCACACAATATAAAAAAAACTTTGTCATAACTCTCAACAATGTCACTTTAAAAGACATGTGTTCGCGGATGTCAGTGCTTGGTTCTCAGATCTTTGTGCGTTTCTCACATGTAAAGTACAAGTTTCGTGATGTAGTATGTGAGGAAATTAACGACTGCTTCAAATGAATTTATAAACAACGTGTGCAGCATGCAAGATTCTAACAGTCTTTAAATGTATGAATGAAAAAATGAATTGTGTGCAACGTTGTAATATACATACACGGGAAGTGCCTTACAGCTAGGAGAAGCATTTGTGTAGGATGTGTGCAGGGTATGGAAGTGTTCACGCTGGGTGCTTTATGTATACAAATGGATTCAAACTAAGTGTTCAAGAGATGTCTAGTGTAGAATATCAACCGTACATTGTTTAAATGGACATAGCACCAAATGAAATGGAAAATTGGTGCATGGAAATGCACTAAGTGAAAAACACGTAGTGCACAGCTTCTGTACATTTCACTCCAATACGGATTTTCGGAAGGCATACTATGCTAAAATAGCTTCGCATTTTTGCTGTGGAAACGAATGTGTAAAAAATGATGCAGATAAATATATTTATTGTCAAAAATAATATTTAAGGCTGTTTATTCATAAACAGATCAGTTTTGGTTACATTATCAGCTTCATTGAATTATTTTCATGTTATATAAGCGTAACACGTTTACTAACAATACGTTCAAGTGATTCGGCTTTGTGAGAGGGGCTTGGGGCAGGTGAGTCCAAATGCGATGCCTTTAAGGTTGTAGGTTTGCAACCCACATAAGGCATGGATATTTTAAGTTGTGTTCGTGGCGTGGGGAATTATCGATGGCAATTGGAAAGAGAATGAAACAAAACTGAAAAGCTAGCCTCAGCTCAAAAAGAAATATAATAATACGAGAAAGTCTGTGCCATTTTAGCTCCACTAATTGTTACTGAAATTTGCTAGGAGTATGCATCTCGCATTGCATCTAAAGTTTACAGTTGCTCTTGGCAGATTGTGGTAAGTTACAATGATCGTAGCGATCATGGCTGGATATGTCAGAAGGTTGGGGCGGGGAGAAGAACGCCAGGCATCGAAGGGGACAGCAGAGCTGGGCTTCTGGGTCGAGGCAGGGCGGGGTGGAACAGGAGGCAATCGCGCAGGATGAAGAAGAACGGAGCTGACGGGTGGAGAGAGGCGGGGCGTGACGGGGTACATGATATTGATACTTTATGATAATGAAGATAGAATTCACTTCCATTCTTGTCTAAGAGATTATTGTTGTAAATAAACGCCTTGACAACGCCGGGTACTTCAGCTAGTGTGTCACTGAAATGCACAAACAGCATTACGCACCGTTATAATCAAGCTAGAAAACCCGATTAACAAAAACACTATAATTCTTATTAAATTTAAATTAAATTGTAATTTCGCATTAGAAATTTTTGCGAACAAAATTACTCATACTCAAATATTCCCGATAATAACCAGCCTAAGTAAAAAAAGTCCAAAGATCTCTATTCATTTTTGCCAATTCACATGGAAACACGTTTTAGTAACGTGATGCGATATGAGCTCTCATCTGCAAGTACTAAGCACACATTTGATTACACGTAAGTGCGCACTGCATGCTTGCGCGCGTGCGCATGAATACACCAATTCGCACAATATCTGTGCTAATTACCGTTGTCTCTAGTCATAATGTTGCAGACTTGAACTATGAATGTTGGTCGTAGTAGGATCATTGGAAGCATCATGATGAATAATTAATAAAACTGGCGATTTATTAACCCGTACATATGTCCTCATTGACATAATAAAAATCACATAAAATCAATCACATGCGAGTACATCAGAGGAACGAAGTTCAATTTTAAACGGACTAATTATAGGAAGAAACTCATGATGTATTAAGGGCAGTTGAATACTACAATTTCTTAAATTGATTTTCGAGATACTGACAACTGCAATTAAGTCTGGAGACCGCACATAGATCACGTGATAAGTCGCTTCATTCGTACGCAACTTAATATCGACAGTAAATTGGCTGAAGAATGCTTCATTAATTGATCTGTGAACTTAAATTATACACCCGCGATGCCCCATGGCAGGTTCTGGGAAGAAGATTGCTCTTCATTACAGGCAAGCGTATGTTAACCCAAGAATGAAGGCAATCATTTTCCTTATCTTTCTATGCAAACTTGCTGCATTCCCGCGGAGTCATGCCTGTGAGAGCTTGGTGGATTCAAATGTTCGCGAAAGCCCTTTTGCAAATATCTATTGGAGCTACGTTTCTTCTTCTTATAAACATATTACCTGTATTCATTTTTGCTCACTCAGTCATATGGTAAAGCGATTTATTAACATTCCACAATCATAAACATGCAACTAAGCAAAATAGTAATAATAATAATAATAATAACTTAAATCAATGATAAATATAATTAAATTAATAATAATCAACAATTAAATAATAAATAAACAAATACATTAGTCAAATAATTAATTTTAATACAATTAATATAATAATTATAATTACTAATTATTATAATTAATATAATATTAGTTACAATTTAATTAAATAATTAAATTAATTAATAATTAAATGAATAATAAATTCACCATCATAATTAAATAATGCGGCTCTACAGATTCGTTATTCGGCAAGTAGGGAGCAACCGCTCGTCGGATCTCGAGTAATGTGGATAAGGTACTTGGTATTTGACGAGTGACAAACATTCATTGCTTGCCCTACTCACCGCGTTTTGGACACATCGAAGCAAGGGAACATTCGCCGAACACTTTAGCTGCTCGGGATTGGGTGAGCAGTAGCGAATGTGAGGAGTCGCCTTTACATCTTACATCGAGTGATTTGATACTTCTCTGTTGGGTTTCTTTTTTTTTTGCATCATCATTGCGGGATTCACAGGATTTTCCAATGTTAAATGACTTTTGAATGGGTTAGTAAATTCGTTAGAATTTCTATGGTTACCTACTCTAAACTGCAAGGATTTTTACTTCAAAAATCCTTGTCAGGCTATGAATATCATTTCAATATTTCTTCTAGATAATTCTTCCCGGTTGTGAAAATGAAACGAAGAGCTACAATTTTAGAACTAATTTCTAATACAAAATCTGTCCAATATTTATTAATAGGAAGGCATTTGGCAATATAACGACAATCCAAATATAATTTTGGGGATAACAATTAGTTGTAAATTTATTTTGTGATTCCGGATTTGGCTGATTTCATGCATTAGCAAAAAAATATTTTGGAGTTCTTTTAACAAAAAAATTAAAAATTTAAAACTTTTGCAACTCTGAAACCTTTTGGTCAGATAAAGGTCAGATTCACAATTCCGCACAAAAGCAAAGCTACTTTCTTCTAATTTTCTCCAACTGCTAGAAACTGGCATACGTGAGTTTCTTTACAGTCTCAAATATTAAGAGAATAAATGGAACGCTGGAGTATCGATTTCATAACTGACAAGAGAGCAATACTTTCCATTACTCTCCCGATAATTGCAGTCTCAACCAGACGAAGCCCTAAGTGCGTCGTCTGAAGAGGCGGAGCCGCTTTGCCTCCGCGAGCCTCACAAAGAACAAATGAGCATCCTCGATATCGATCACGGATGTACTTGAAGATGTTTCTAGCGGTTTTCTAGGATACATTCGCTGAGCGGTTTCGAGGAAAAGAAGTTAAACCGCACGTATTATAGCAGTGTGGAAGAATTTTTACATTATCTTATGCTTACATAAAATAATATTTAGTCAAGACTCATGAATCATATCTACTCTCTGAAACGCGAAGCTTCTTTCCAGTGCTCAGTGAAATAAGTATTTTCAATTATTATCTCTTACGTAGCTATTATTGAGAATTGTAGTAACTGGGTCAACAAACAGCAGACAATTAAATTTTACAGAAATTAATTATAACACTTAATTTCTTTTGTCCTTGTTTCAATAAGTAGATGTTTTCTTTTCAATTTTGTATTCAAATATTTTCATACCCATCCAGCCGTGGAGAAGTTATGCTACGATCAATATTACTTCTCTTTTTCGTGTGGTTGCTGAAGGGCGTGGATGGCTGACACCGGCTTCACAGTGTCCTCATCTCTCATTCTCTGCAAAATCTCCGATTTTCACATCACCGCCGTCATCGAGTTGCAGGCGGGCTGTGGGATCTGGTGAAACTACTCCACGTGCTGCCGCTTGCCCGCGCCGACGGCTTCTGAAAGGGCAGAGTTGGAAACAGAAACGTCCGCCTGCGCAGATAAGATGCAGGAGGCCGTGCTGAAACAAATCTTGCCAATTTTCCCACTCAGGTTTCTTTTATTTTCAATTTGTGCACAGTTAAATCATAAACGTTTGCACAATCACGAATCTGCTTTTCTCGCCAAAAAATTCGAAAGCACTAGCTACAACCACAGGCGTGCGCTGCCTAAAACACGAAGGGGGAATTTCATTTCTGGTCCCCTCTGGAGTCCTTTTTCATTAACTATTTTATTTTCGCAAGACATATTTTATTAGAAGCGGAATAAAAATATCTCAATGATAATTAAATTATAACTTTAATGATGCAAATAATAAATACAATTGATTTTATACTGAACCATTTACAGGGATACCAGATGATTTGGACAGCCTCCTCCCAAATGTCGCGTATCAAACCCTCAAATTGTGAGCTTAAAAGAGAAAAATTGGGAATCGATCTTATTTACGAACGTAAAATGATTTATTACGGAAGGTGTCGGGATCCCTTTTGAAATTTTCGGGGGGGGGGGGGAGCACGGCCGTCTTCACCCTCCACCCAGCGCGCAAGCCTGTGACTGCTGCTACATTTTACTCGAGTTTCCTGCTCTGCGAAAAGCGAATTGATTCTTATAATGCCTCAATCGTCAGAGATTCATAGGAACGTCATTGACGGCCGCTTCTTCTTATGAGAAGTTAAAGCCTTTCTCGACATTAAGAATAACAACTTAATGGCAAGACTTCCGTCATACAGTTTTACAAGACGTATTACTTTCTCCAAACACTAAGGAGATATGTCTCTAATGAACTTTGGCACAACAGCTCTTTACGAGCTAAGGCCTACCAGCGGCGTCCCGGCCTTGCGGCCATGGGCTAAAGAGTACGTGTTGTTTGCACATAGCTATCCTTATGGCGTATTTCTGGTCTTCTCTACTTGAGAAGTGAGCTTTCTCATCGTCACACAGCAACAGATACTTGGCCATTGCAAAGAAAGCGCACAGTTAATTTTTGCTCCGAACGGGAATAAAACCCTGCGATGCGCCGTGAAGAGCGAGAACGCTGACTAACGGGCCACCGACGGTTTAGTTATATCGCTAATATCTTTAGAAAATTATGTACACTATTGCTTAAAACTCACAACCAGCGAAGCTCTCGATCTAGCCTCCAAGGCTTCTCGAAGCTTTCTACCTGTTTTTCCAGGGTCTTCTAACATGATAGTCAGATGCTAGGTAGTGACAAATTACAATAATAACCCGCTACTTATATCCTCCATTCGATATCTGTTGTTTACAGATGTTGGGCCCCTCTTCCTCCGCCAACGAAACCGCCCTCGGGGAGACGGTGGTGGCGGAGCGCGACCCGCTGGTGTTGCTGGTCCGACGCGCCAGCGACGCGCTGCATTTCGTTCAGCGAGTGCAGAGCCTGCTCTTCTGGAAGCCACAGGTGTAAACGTCAAGAAATAATATTGATCTTTTTTGCTAATATGTAATTTTACTTTTTTTCTTATTATTTCCTTCGATAAGGAGCTCGACTTACACTGCAGAACTTAGCTGGATACTGATTTTGGGAGAAATATGAAAATAAATTGAATGGTGATACATGTTCTGTTATGGAGGGAATTAAGAAAGGGAGTTATGAAAAGGAAACGGGAGGGTATGAAAATACAAACCAACACAAGTTAATATCTTGTTAATCACTATACAAGTAAATCTGAGTCATTAAAATTAGGTAAAAAATAATATCTTGTATGTTCTATGAGCGTTAACTGGTTCTGTTGATCGAGTGACGACAAAAAGCCCGAGGACCTTTGGCTCGAAGGACTTTTTTTTCGCCACTCTATCATTAGAACTCTTAATACGTCCTTGGTGCATAAATAACTACAGTAAACCCTCGACATCCGCGGATTCGCTTTCACGAATTCCGAACATTCGCGACTAGAGAAATACTACCGGTTTTAACATTCGCGAATTCAACATTCGCGAGTGCGTCTTTTGGTCGTACTACATTTTCTAAATCGAACACATTTCGTTCCCTTTATCACTATCATCTCGGAAACGAATTCGGCAGACACTGGAGCTCAAAGTATCACGTTCTGCAAATATGTTAAAGTTGGAATGTCAATTCACATTAACAGAATTACAGAATTGTAAAATAATTCAATTCCGTTGGGTCAAATTGGAGGTGAGAGTTTTGGCCACATGAACAGAAAAAAACAATCTGGATCTATGCAACTCTCATTATAATGACCTCACTGAGGTGTAGCTTGGGAAATTATCCGAAGCAAACCTCCTCGAACGTAATGATGAAGTAACGGAAGCGAAACTGCGTCCTGGAGCAACTTCAATGTCAAAACTGTTAATGGCGTTCGAAAACTTCAACAAGCTCTGGTGGAAAGGGCATTCGAACGTGATCCAAACATGAAAATATTTTCTATATTTAAAAGAGAAATAGAAGCAGCAACTCTTATAAATTTGGATACTAGAACGAGGAGGGTGATGAAACAAAAAAATTACCAAATCTTATATCCAATCACTTGCAATATTGAAAACTTCCAAACACTGTTTTATTTCTTCTCTTTGGTATGTTAATTGTGAATTCTGTATGCAGTAGAGCTTATTCAGTTCTACTGCAATTGTTGTCAGATTTATTTAGATTTATTTATTTTTTAAGCAGCTTATCTATCTTCGGGAACATAACCCATCTTTCTTCATTAAAGATAGACTCAACATTCGCGGATTTGACATTCGCGAAGCTTTTGGGAAACATAACTCTCGCAAATGTTGAAGGATTACTATATTCTCTTCTTTTTATACTAATCATTCAATTAAGTTGATTTTGCCCCCAAGAGCATGTCTCCACTCATGTCAACACTTGTGCTAAAATATTTGAAAGGGGACAAACTGAAATGGCAGATTTAAAGATAGACCCACGGTTGTATGAAATCGCCAAAATGGCAACAAATACTCAATACGATCTATATAATTTCAGAAATTACAAAATACGAATGCAGGTAGTATACACTTTGGTTTCCTGTATGTAGATAGTGTATGCTGTTTCTAGTATACAGGTAGTGATTACGATGTTTCCAGTATGAAGGTATTATGTGGTCTGTGTTATTGTGATTGGTATTTTCAAGTAAGAAGATCATTTTGGACAAACATATACTAAAACGTATGTTGATAATGCACCATTCATGTTACGGCTTGCTGAGAAATAAACAACCACAGGACTCGCGTCCCCGAATTCAATGAGTTAGTAACTGTTTTCACTTTTCTCTTAAACATATTTTCTATCCAAAAAAAAGAAAAGTTTATATACTCGTAGTTTGAATCTCCCAAAACAATCCACAAAATCTCATCGGGAGAGGTGGCTCAGTGCATCAACTGAAGTCACTGCAGTGTCTCTGACCGGGAGGTTCCAGGTTCGAGTCCCGACGGCGGTATGATTTTCGACACTAGCTTGTTTCGAACTAGGTCGAATTTAGTCGCTGTCTGGAGGAGAATTCTAGTGGCCGGCTACTCTGAACGGCAGTTTTCCATAGTTTCTCCGATCAACACTAGTCGAATGCTAGAGCAGTACCCTAACAAACGGGCCATGGACCGCGCGCAATCTTTCCTTCCTCTTCCTGAGCCTATCCTCACCCCCTTACTCACACAATTACAATAACACGCACCCTACTACCGGTCGGGGGTTTAGAGCTTGTCCCGCTGGGATGGTGCCCCGATGGTGGGAGATACCTGGTTGGAGAAAACCCCGCTAGTCGACGGTAGGTCGGCACCGAATCTCACCATCCAGCAGGGGAAGATCACCGCCACCTCCCGATGAAATAAAACATGCTCTACACTGACGAGTTTCATGGCCTCAGTAGTTGACACGCCCGGAATTGCTAACAATTAATCACAAAATCTCACTCATGAGTCGCAACTACGAAGATATCCATAGTTTCATCTGTGGGAGAAAAAGCTGGCAAAACGTAGAACAGAAGAAGCATACTTCCTTTTGTTTTGGCTACTAAATAGAATCTTGAATAGCCCCGCAATTGTAATGACATAAACCTCGAGCGAAGAAAGTAGGTTCTGGTCAAGAAGAAAATATCATCATTTCTTTTTCGTTTTTAAGCGCTTATCATTATTTGTATTGTACATATCTATTGTGGATAGAAACGTACCCAAATGACGTAAGCAAGAAGTACTTAGATATTTTGAGGAATGGAAAATGTCAGTTTTTGCGGGTCTCTGAAGGGACAGATTAGATATGCTCATGCACTTACGCTATTGTGCATATTTCGTGCGTCAAAGCGAGTTTAAGGAAGTGCAATGAATTTCAATTATTTTTATGTGTTCTTTCGAACCTCTTCCCGTTACTCTCGTTTGGATTCTAAGATATTACGCTTCGTTGCCGCTCACTATAACTCTGCGGAGGAGCAACCACCTTTGCAAGCGGCTGCATCCTATTACCTTGCAACATCACTTCCATGGTATTACCTCGCCCTTCTTCCCTTCATACATGGGGGTGTTTGGTATGTGTAAATTGTAAATTTCGTCCTCCTCTTCCAAGAGTCCACTTTTATGTACGCCATCTACTCCATAAATACCTCCGTAAGGTACAAAATAAATTGATATTTCGGATTTATTATTATACTATTGTAACGAATATTGCATCATCTGCCGGAATCCGCTGCGTGGATTGCATCATCTGCCGGCGCCTCCGAACTGGACGATTCCGGGGTATTCGCGGGTAGCCAAGAAGTGTGCCGCGAGTTCGGGAAGGGTCCAGGCGGGCGCCGGCCAGGTATAAATGCGCCGCTGTCGGCGGCCGCTAGTCAGTCAGTCAGTCTTGTCTGAAGTGGAAGCCGAGCTGTGAAGTTTGTGTGTATGCATCGCTGTGGACGGCAGTGTACTGGACTGTGGTCGGCGCCGTGAACTGTGGCCGGAACCGTGAACTGTGGTCGGCGTCGTTAACTGTGGTCGGCGTCGTGAACTGTGGTCGGAGCCGTGAACTGTGGTCGGCGTCGTGAACTGTGGTCGGCGTCGTGAACTGTGGTCGGAGCCGTGAACTGTGGTCAGCGCAGTGGACTGTAATCGGACAGCGGTGAGTGCATCGGACTGTGCAGCAGTGCATGAGAAGTGAACAGTGAAAATAAATAATCAAGAGGACTGTGCCGTGTATAAATAAATAACCAAGTCAAGATCACAAGGACTGTTAAGCCAACCTGTAAATAAATCAAGTATTTTAGTGTAATAGTGTAACATAAATAAACATCTCTGTTAAAATAAATCTGTGATTTTAATTCACCACCACGAACGTTACACTATATACACAAAACGACTACACAAAGTGTTAGAGGAAGTAAATTACTACATATAGGAACAAGATTTATCCACGTTTTCGTTACCAGAGTCCGGTAATAAGAGTTTTTCTATCTATAATTACCAATTTCCGTCGCACGATTACAATACTTACTTACTCTATACTTAATTACTCTTACGAAGTAAGGCGAAAAAGTAAAAATAATCTTACGAAATTATCTTTAGCGCACTAATTTCAAAACATTTGTTCAATGTTTCATTCATACATAGAAGATTCACTTTCTGTGCTAATTGTGTAAATAACTATTTTATTTCATTTTTTAGTATAAATCTAGCAGGCTTTGTATTTATTGAAATTAGTATTAGAAAGACAATATTTCTCTTACGTATAAAATTCAAAAGACTATATATAATGACATTGCAGACAAGCGGTCCATACATTTCCGCCAAAATTGCCGTATCGAAGGTCTCACATGAAAGAATCGGATAACCCCTCGACCTATCAGGACTGAGGGGCGTTCTTCCCGATAAGTTCAGCATAGAGTCCGTTTGTGTTTCACAGTCAGCCGTTTATATCATTAGAAATATTCTAATCCTTTCTTTTTCTTCGAACATCTTGGTTATCAAAGGAATGTCAATTATGATATGTATTAATCACGCAATGGTGGTTCAAAGGAACCAGAAAAGCTACTTAACTATCTTTCGAACAAACGTTCACTGTGGGAAGAAAGGAGGGTCAGTCTTCGAAAATCACACATCTTTGATTAAGGTACAATCTCATTACGAAACAACATCAAGCTGACAGTGGAATCCACGTGTACTTTATATGACAATCTGATAACCGCGATCACTTAAATGACGATAATTATCCACTCTCCGCTTATCCCAAGCGTTTTGCGTCACTGAACAATTTACACAAATCACAAAGTATACTATTTTCTTTTCAATCAAAATCCACTGGAACATCTCATCATCTGCTTCTGTTCACCCAACATTGAACTTCTCTTGAATGATCTAATGAATGTCTGGTAAAAATGTAGTCCGTCTTTCAATTAGTGGAGACTGCGTCTCCGCATAACTGTCTTCACGACGAACTGACGATGAATATATCTACATAATTGTTCCATGGCAGTTTGCTAGATGTAACTCAAAAGTGCACGATAATTCTTTTTGCTTTGAGACTGTAATGGCTCATGCCTGTTTTGGTATATTCGCTTTACAATAAAAAAGCTATTTAGATATGTTTAGTTATTCTACATAATATGTGTATGTTTCATTTGTAATATTAACTATGACTCAGATACGAGATAATCTGCGTGGGCACCGCTGCCATGATGGTTTACCTGGGATACGCAATGCTAAAGCATAGACGTGACAAACCATTGGCTGCCAGCGCAGCGAAGCATTTATCTTTAAAACTTTACTCTTAGAGACCTTAAAAAAGAACCTTATACACCTGATGAGGGGAATCAGAGCCGTCAGACCAAAGAGCACGCAAATGACACTATCGCTCCCACACATTCGGCGGGCTCTGCGTGGATGTGACATGATCACAGACAACAGGAGTGAACAAAAGTAGTAGGGATGGGCAAACTTCACGAGAAAGTTGTGAATTGGATGCAGCAAATGTTTTGGTATTTCATAGACGTTTTAGTATCAATAAAAGTTTAAACTGAAAACATACAGATTTCAATAGTCATAGAAGAGTTGTTCATCTCAAAAAGAAAAACTGTTCTTTTAGAATAAATGTTACAAACTTCTAGAGCTTGTAGGGGGGAGGGGGGCCAAAATTATATTTGCCAATAACATGTGGTGGGAAATATATATATATATATATATATATATATATATATATCGAAGTTATTCATATGGCATTTCCCCCTTGACTGTTACGTTAAGCATCATGCATGGGTGTTACGCAGGTACATGAAATGTCTTCGCCCAGTGCGTAATAAGTTGCCTATCAACCAGAGGGAAATGTCACGTATGTAACTTCGTTGTATTCCCACCACAGGTCCATTGGCCAAAAGTAAACATCTTCCCTACATTCCCTAGAAGTTTGTCGCATTTTCTATGAGATTCTATGCAAAGATACAGTTGTAACTACAGTATAAAAAACCTTCAAGAATCGTAATCTCCATGATCGTTGGGTGCATAGGCCTGTTTGTTGATAATGGAATTGAGCGAGTATTTGGGAAGAGACCCTGGTCGGCGGCTGCTGCTGGAAACACTGAGCAAGTCGGAGATCTCCAACGCGGCTGTGCTGCCCCCGGCGGCGGTCGAAGGCAGTGGCGGCGGCGACAGCACCCTCTGCCGGCGCCTTCAGCAGCGCCCCTGGGACCTGCGCGGCGCTCCTCTGCGCGTGTGCGCCTTCCACAACCCGCCCAAGACGAGAGTCGAAACCCGCAAGGGTGCCCACAAGGGCCGCCTCGTCGGCTTTGACGCGCAAATGGCTTATGCTCTTGCCCAAGACCTCAATGCAGAGTTGCAGGTACATTTCTCTCAATCTGGTCATTGTTTGTGTTGTTGTTTTCTTCTCGGTACCAGCTAAGGGGGCTCAGGGGATCAATTGATGTCACTGCAGTGCCTCTGACCAGGAGGTCCAAGGATTCAGGTCTCGGCGGCGGCAGGGTTTTCGACACTAGCTACACACTAGTTCGGGTTCAGCCGCTGTCAGGAGGAGAATTCTAGTAGCCAACTACTCTGATCGATAATTTTCAGTGGTTTCCCCGATCAACAACATGACGGAGTAGAACCGACGAACCACCACCTAACGAACCGACCACCGACCGCACGCGATCTCTCCTTCCTCTTCCGTGTCCTATCTTCACCCCTTACTTACTTACACATAAATGCACTAAACTAATACACATGTTGGGAGACCAGTCAGGTGCTTAGAGTGTGTCCCGGCTGGGGCGGTGACCCGCTAGTGGGAGATACCTGATTGGGAAAAACCTCGCGAGCCGACATGTAGGTTAATGTTAGATCGCGTCATTCAGTGGGAGAAGATCACCGCCATCTCCCGCGATAAACATGTACAACACTTACGGTACTTGTGATTTTACGAATTGATGCGCCCGGAATCTCTAGTCAATAATTTTCTTCTGGGCTTCACTTATTTTTTTCAGACCGCAGGAACATTTGCAGGGCCGTAGCCAGGATTATTTCTCGGGAGGGGCTCCCAAAATAAAAAAAATAATAGTATGAGATTTATTATAATATCGTTATCGGGTTTGTTTAAAAGAGATGCTCTTAAAAAATGGAACACCAACATGATTTTAAACATATTTAAACATAATATTATTTCGAAAGTTTAAACACAATATTTAATTTATTATTTTCTATTCCGATAATCCAAACTACAGGAGGCGTCAACTACAAAAGCAATTTTCTGATCTTCTTTTCAGCCATAATGTCAATCATTCTGTTCACAGTGATATCCCTATGGATTGAAATAATGGCTAGTGCATTGAGTCTTATCACGCATTACACGACGTATAAAACGTTTTACTCTCTTCATTGTAGAAAATGACCTCTCCACACTAGCAGTTGTTACTGGCAAGGTTAGCATCTGTAGAGAGTGATGTTCTGTAATGAAAGTATGGAGCTAAATTTTCCAACTTGTTCATTTCATAGATGGAAGCAAAGCCTGCAAGAAACACTTGGAAACTTGGAAGAATATCTTCATTTGATTTTTCTTTCAGTGGGCTAATTCTCTTTTATATTCATCCATCGTGAAAAATAAATTTGCAATATTAATATTTTTCTTGGTATTATCGATTACAATGCGCTTCTAAATCAACTCACATTATACATGCACTCACATTATAGAAAAAACAAAATAATGATATAAAAGCAAATATGAATCCTTTCCCCGCCAACGGGTAAGCATGCAAAATTCTAGATACAATGCTGTATATGTACCACGTGGAAAACGAACTTCCCGACGAAGTTTGCATCTCAAGACGGGGACAACTAAACTCCATCCTAACTTACTCTTCGGGTATGAAATTATGCGACTGGTGCCTTGGCTGTCAATTACTAGCGCTTCGTGCTTTATCGTGAGTTACAGCCTACTCGGATGTTACGATTATTTATGATTTCGTTTACTTTTTGATTAATTTTCGTCGTGGATTTTCAACACTAGCTATGTAGCTGAGTCAAATTTAGCAAAGGCCAGGAGGACAATTCTAGCGGGCGCCTGCTCTGATAGTTTTCTGTGATTTCTTCAATCGCCATTGAAGTGGCGAATGGCGGAGCAGTAAGGGGAGAGGTCCAACAAGATGGCAAAGGAGAATTTGCATTTAAAGCCCACAAATTTGGAGACTTTCAGTTCTAGAACAAGTATTTTGTCGAGAAGTATGTTGGCACGACTGTGAGAAAGTGTGATGGGGCTAGCATATCAAGAGCGAATTATTACTGTTTTCCTGATGTTTTCCTCTGTGTTAGAAAAACGTAACATTGCCTTTGGCATTAAAATGCATAAGTTAAAAGTATTCTATGAGGACTTTCTATAAGTCAGAGTAGAAGTTATCTATTAATTTTTTAAGTATGTATCAATATTTTTTTAAAACAAAAAGTACAAAGAATTGTAGTTACAAGGTTAACGGTTTTACTTTGCTCCATATTCCCATACTCTAACAAATGGGTCGCGAACTTAGCGCGATCTTTATTTTCTCATCCTTGTCCCCCTGCCAGCGCGCATGCACGCATGCACCCAAGCCGTACACTATACGCACGCACGCCGTACACACGTTTATCTCTCGGTAAACCAGTCGGGATTTTAGAGCTTGACCCGACTGAGGTAGTGCCCCGCTAGGGGAGGTGGAGGTAGTAAACACCGTAGGCCGATGTGTGAATCAATGTCAGATCTCAGGTTGCAGCGGGAGAATAAACACTGTCACCTCTCGGATATAACATGAACCTGCGATTTCAAAGTAACTGCCTTTTTTAAGTTTATATACTTATTTAGAGGATATAAAATTTGGATTCATTTAAAATAATAATTTTTGTCTGCGTCCGTCTGCCTTTTTGCAAGGGGCTAATCACAGAGCACCTAATTACAGCCCGCCACGACAAGCTCCAAACTCTCGACACGTGTTGTAGTGCAGCGCATATGTGAGTGTAACGGGTGAGGATAGGACAAGGAACAGGAAGGAAAGATCGCGCGCGGTCCGTGGCCCGTTTGTTAGGGTACTGCTCCGGCATTCGCCTTTGGTTGATCGAAGAAATCACGGAAAACTATCCATCAGAGGAGCCGGCCGCTAGAGTTCTCCTCCAGCTATGTAGTTAGGATCTCTTAAGGACAGGTTCACCTAAAGATCTCAGCAGAACCATCCCTGTGTTCTAAAAGGAGGCCCCTACTTTTTTAGGGATTCAATGGACTTATATCATCGTCATCATGTGGCTAGTGATGAAAATCCTGCCACCATCGTGACTCGAACCCCGGTCACAGGTACAGCGGTAACATCAATAGATGCCCTGAGCCACCTCAGCCGGTTCGGTTAGAAAAGGAATAAAATGAAAAAGACAACAACACCAGCAACACACCTATTTCTTCAGGCGTCGGAGCCAGCTGACGGTCGCAAGCTGGGGACTCGCTGGCCGAACGGCAGCTTCAGCGGGTGCGCGCTGGAGGCGGCGGCGCGGCGGGCGCAGCTGGTGGTCAACTCGCGCTACGTGCGAGTGGACTGGCGCGACGCGCTGCGTTTCACCTACCCGCACGCCGACAACGCGCTGTGCGTCACGGCGCCCAAGGTAAAGCGGTACTCTATCTCCCGCCGGCAAATAGACGGCACTTTCGATACTGTGGACAGTTTCCTTGTAAACGAAAAAGTTGGGGGGAAGCCAAGTCTACAGACTTCTCTGAGTCTTTCCGAGTAGTGGAAGGTAGGCATTTTTCTCATTCATTGTGTTCGTAAGCAAAATATTCGCTCAGCCTTAGTTGCGTAGGTTGCCCTGTAACAATCGGGTGATATTTTGATATCAGTTGTTTCATTCATTATTAAGTAATAACGATCCACCATTACACCGTTCTTCATACCATAGGCGCAGCCAAAAACGGAGGTAAAACGGGGCAACAGTTTATTTTGAGACCATGTACAAAAGAAAACTTTAGGCATTTTGAGAAATTTCGTAAGAGATCATTTATGTCCACAAATGCTTATATTATAAAATAATGAAAATTAAATGTAATGTAAAAACGTCCACGAAAAATACAAGAAAGCTTAACGACGTACGATACATAAACAAATGCATCGCTTAATTTTTGAAAAAGCAAACATTTTTATCCAAATGGCATTATAGCTTATGTCACGTTTTTCTGCTCTCTCCAAACAAAAAGCTTAAAGAAAAAATTAGTGCTGTTTTTGATAAAATATTGTTTTGGTATTTTGGAAATGTGATCACGGCTTGACTTGAAAAAATCTACTCGTACTGAAGTTAGAATACTAATGCTTCGAAAGAACTGCACATAAATTATTTTAAGATCTAATTTTGAAGAATAAATTTCAATAGTTGTAGAAGTTTGAAAGAAGTTGTGCTTTTGAATTTTTGAAAATTTAAAGGTTTTAATGAAAATGTAACCAATGCACATACAAATCCACTCTCCTAAAATTCAGTCTTGGGCCTGGCGAGATCGATCGGGGAATATTAATTTTGGGAAAAATATAGTATACTGTTTAGATGCCTTAAAAAGGGGTTTACTTTGTTACGAATTTCGAGTTCTGTCTTCATTGGCAGGGCAGTTTTTATTAAGGCCAAAAAAATTGTTGCAAAATAGAGATAAACCCCATTTCTAAACAGTGATATGTTGTAAGCATCCGAAATAATAATAACTACAGATACAACTACAGATAAGTTTAAGTTAAAAGTTGTAACAGTTACCCCGCCTTCTTCGTGACAAGTTTTAACTCGACCTCAAATGCATGGAAAAATTACACTCATATATAATGTTTATTTACTAACAGTATACAATGTTGATTTCGCATCTAGGAACCCTCATTCATGAACAAAACTCAAATAGTTAGGTTCCCCTTTCGTAAAGTCTTTTAAGTGAACACCACAAAATCACGAGAGCGTAGGCTTCCGCGGTCGGAATCAGTAGCTGCTTGGCTGCCTGGGATACGCCGGGTCGTAGGCACAGGTGCCAAAGTTCTGCAACCTTCATCGGGCGAAATGCGCGGAGATTTCATCGCCGAGTTAATATAGGGTTATGTTCCCCTCCACCAACACCTGGTGACTATCGGCGCATTTCACCCTGAGGAATGTGTAGCGTCGCAATCGTCAACGACGCCAAGTTAGATGAGCTCCGTCGCAATCGTCAGCGACGTCAAGTTAGTCGTGCCCCAGCCGACTCTTATGGAATAATTGCTTTTTATCAAAAACAACAATTTGATTTATTATTATCAAAATCTGCAAACTTCTAACACCATTTGCACTGATAGAAATATTTCAAGAACTTCCTTGTGGACACGAGAATATTTTCAGGTCATTTCACTTCGACCTCTCAAAGCCTTCTAAGCATTCATTTTTTTTTTTTTTTAGCAACAACTCCTGTTGCTAGGCAGAACATCATAAACCTTGCAACCATCATAACTACTACGTTACAGACTCCCCCAACCTTTCAAGAGTTTTGTTGGAGAGATATTGATTCAACAAAACTATGAGTTAACATAGTAAGAGTTCGTAGTTATCACAAAAGATTGCACAAAATTATTTACATTATTTACAATAAATTTCGATTTATATAGTCACCAGATTTCTGTGCTTTTCAAGAATAGTAAAATTCTACTCTGGCAAAGCTCTGCTTAAGAAATCGACATTTGTATGTTTCTTACCCTTCCTATGTATTACTTCAAAGTCATAACTTTGGATACTAAGAATCCATCTGGTTATTCTGGAATTAATACACATTTTATTTCTTAAATAAACCAAAGGATTATGATCCGTAACAATTTTGAAGGGAATCATCCCGTCTAAATAATATTTTAATTTAGATATTCCCCAATAAATTGCTAAACACTCCCGTTCAATAACAGCAAAATTTTGCTCAGATTTATTTAATTGTCTGCTAAGATATACAATGGGATGCTCTTCTCCTTTTTCGTCTTCTTGACAAAGAATTACTCCTATACCATAGTTAGAAGCGTCTGTCAAAAGGATAAATGGTTTGTCAAAAATTTGGTGCTTTTAGAACTGGTTTAGTTGTTAACATTTTCTTAATTTCATTGAAAGCATTTTCGCAATTTTCATTCCAAATTATTTTTCCTTTCCTTTCTTTTCCTTTTGTCAAAGATGTTAAAGGCATTAACGTTTCTGAAATATTAGGCAGATACTTCCGATAATACGATATCATTCCTATTAACCGTCTTATTTCAGTTTTTGACTGAGGTTGTGGAAAATCTAATATCGCCTTTATCTTTGCCTCTAATGGTGACAATTCCCCTTGTCCTACCATGTGTCCAAGATATTGTACCTTTTCTTGAGCAAATTTGCACTTACTCGGTTTTACCGTAAGTCCTGTATCTTTAATTATTTGTAAAACCATTGTGATTTGATTGACATGTTCTTCCCAAGTATTAGAAATAACAGCAATATCGTCCAAATAGTGACAAGCAAAAGGAATGTCTTTAAATATCTTTGCCATTAAAGAACAGAAATCAAATGGGGCATTCTCAACCCAAAAGCCATACGTAGAGGTCTATAAATTCCAAATGGTGTCACAAAGGTAGCATATCTACTTGCCCTTGGAGTCATTTCGATCTGCCAATAACCTTTTGCTAAATCTAAAATTGTAATATATTTTGCTTGAGCTACCCTCTCTATCCTTTCCTCAATATTAGGAATGGGATAAAATTTTGTTTTAGTAATATTATTTAATTTACGATAGTCTACACATGGACGAGGATCTTTCCCCTCCACCTCTACAAGTATCATGGGTGATAAATAATCTGAAGTTCCTTCCTCTATAATATGATCTTCAAGCATCTGATTAATCTCTTTTCTTAAAATTTCTTTTTGACGTGGGGAAAATCTATATGGTTTGCAGAAAATAGGTTCTTCTTTAGTCAGTTCTATATCATGTAACACTAAATTCGTTTTCCCAGGTTTTTTATTAAATATTTCCCTAAATTGAAGAACCACTGCTTGTATTTCTTTGATCTGTGATTGTGATAAAATACTGTCAAGTTGACTAGCCTTAAGAATTTCATCCACAGTCTCAATTGGCTTAGTTTCGTTTATCACATTTTGTACTACTAAAATTTCATTTACTGTCTTCTCCCTCTGAAAATATGGTTTTATCATATTGTGATGATAAACTTTATCTTCAAAGTTATTGTTTTTGAAACATCTAACCAAATAATTAGTGTCTGATATCTGTTTTATTACTTCCCCTGGACCTTTCCATTTTATGGAGAACTTCCCTTCACTAGGATTCATTATTAACACTCTATCCCCAACCTCATACTTTCTTTCTTTACTTTTTCTGTCATAATATGTTTTATTTTTTATTTTCTTTTGTTCTTCATTTTGTTTAGCAATTTCCTGATACTTTCTAAGTGTGTTAATAATTTTAAATACGTACCCTATCACTGTTTCTTCATTTTCTTTTTCTGTACCTTCCCACCTATCCTTCAATATTGTCAATGGGGTTCTCAAATTTTTCCATAAACTAATTCGGCAGGGGTAAAACCGGTTGTTTCATGAACTGTTGTTCTTAACGCAAATAACACACTAGGGATATATTTGTCCCAATCACCTTTCTGCTCTAGACACATTCCATTTAATAATCTTTTCATGGTTCTGTGCCATCTTTCTACACTATTGCTCTGAGGATGATATGGTGAACTATGAATTATTTTAATTCCTAAATCCTCTAAAAATTGTACCGTCAATTCGCTTACGAATGATGTACCCAAATCGCTTTGAATTTCTTCAGGAAATCCTATCCTACTGAATAAATCCAATAAAGTATGTACAATTGTTTTGGATTTTATGTCAGGAACTGGTATAGCCTCAGGAAATTTCGTTGCAACACATACTGATGTCAGAATATACTTATTTCCAGTCGTAGTAATATTATAGGGCCCGCAAGTATCAATACAAATGCGTTTAAAAACTTCACCAATAGTCGGAACAAGATGGAGCTTACTCCGTCTTTTGTCTCCTCCGTAGCCTATTCTTTGACATGTATCGCATGTTTTGACATAATTTTCTATGTCTTTGTAGCATCCCGGCCAAAAAAAATATTGATTTAAATTGCGTTTAGTTTTGGTCACACCTACATGAGCTCCTAAAATTTCATGAGCTAGTTTCATTAAATTTTCTCTCATGGATTTAGGTATTACAATTAATGATCTAACCTGTTTTCCCATATTAGGATTTTCAAATACTAATAAATCTTGTTTCATTTTAAAGAATTTATGTTTCGATTGATTCAAATTAACTTTTATTTCACGTAAATCTAAATCTTTCTCCTGTTCTTCTATCATAGATTTATGATCTACTTCAAGCAAACTTTCTATTTTCTGCATTTCAGAATCTGATATAAACTGATCATCGGTATTGTCATCAATTACCGCATTTTGTAAAACATATTCTTCCGCTAATTCACCTTCACTTTCATCTAAATTGTCTTTAGTAACATTTTCCTGTTTGGTCATGTTTCTAGTTTGTACTTCTCTTAGTATATAAGTATCAAATTTCATATTAACTAATTTGGCAGTTTGATTACCTAATAAATATTTATTGGAGTCAAAATTATTTGATACTACCGCCGCTTTAGTAAATAAAATTCCAAAAGGTCCTTCCAGTTTGATTTCCGCAATCGGAAGACAAACTAAATGTTCCATTATCGGTGTTTGTACCCATATGTTTTCGCCAGTATAACATTCTTGAGAGACGTACTTCCTAGGAACTAAGTCAATGTCTGATCCTGTGTCTCTTAATATATTAATATCGTAATCATTGGCTTTTCCTTTAAATAAATAAGGATTTATTTCACTAATTCCCTGATCATTTTGTGATGATTCTATGCATGCTAATTGTTTTGGTTTAACATTATTTAATTCTGGGCAGTGAGGCTTAATATGTCCAAAACCTTTACAATAATAGCATTGGATGTCTTTTCGCTTTTCGAAATCTTCAGTTTTAACTTTACCTTCTTTGTGCACGTAAACCTTTTTATCTGGACTGTCTACAATTTTTTACTGTCTTTCTCTCTATTACTACGCCTATTAAACTGTTCTTTCAAATATACATCGCAAGTTTTTAACTTAAAATTATTTCTAACTTGGTCAAAGTTTTCCAAAGCCTTCACTATATCTTTAGCTTCTTTAAATGTAACCCATTTCTCAAGCATTTGTTCTTTGACAATAATAGGAACACACCTCTTGATTTGTTCCGTGACTAGTAGATCTTTTAAGTTATCTAAAGAATTTATCCCTAATCCCTCAGTCCAACCATCTAAATTAACTTTTAAAATATACGCTAAATCTGCCCATGATTTATCCGGAGTTTTACGTACTGAATAAAATTGTTGTCTTAGTTTTTCAGGTGTTGATTTGAATTTCTCTTTCAACAACTGAACTACCTGATCGTAATTTATATCATCTTTCTGCTCACGAATTAAATATTCTGCTTCTGCTAATGGCAATAGAGACATTAAATATCGTCCCCAATGTTTACGATCTAAATTTTCTGCCTTTGCAAATATTTCAAATTTTTTTATATACAATTCAATATTGTGACTTTCTGGTTCAAAAGCTTTTAAATTTCGCATTAAATTAAGTTTAATATTCTTAACATGCTCTGTTTCAGATTCTAGAAACACCTCATTTTGAATTCGTCCATTGGATGCTTTAGCTTGTATCTTAGCTAATTCTACTTCTTTATTTGCATTAATTTTAGCCAATTCTACCTCTTTTTCTTTTGCTGCTATTCTTAACATTTCCTCTTTTTCTTTTGCTGCTATTCTTAACATTTCCTCTTTTTCAGCAAATATAAAATTATTATACCATTCCTCTTCATAATCTTCATGGCTTTTTATTGCCAATTCTAGCCTACGCATAGTGAGACTTTCAAAATTTTCAATGCCCAAAGCAATAGCCGCTTTCATTAAAATTTCCTTCGACATCTTTGGTTTATTTAATAAGATAATAATCTTTCTTTGAATATATTTAAAAACTTTACCCTTGCCAGATTAAAATTTTGAAATCTGCTGACTTACCTTTTTTTTAAGCTTCAAACTTCCTGACAATTTTCACAATTTTATAAATCTTGCAATTAGGTCTTCAATAACAAGTCTTTTAAGTCTCTGTTTCTGTTTGCCGCACAAAGGTCTTCAATAACAAGTCTTTTAAGTCTCTGTTTCTGTTTGCCGCACGACACCACACAGCACACCGATAAAATGTTCTGGATTCGTATCACAAATTTCTTCTTCAAATAAAAGTCAAGTTCATCTCATATGCCGTTATACTAGGCACGTTCCGCCGCTGCCACCAATTTTACCACCTGACTGTAGCGTCGCAATCGTCAACGACGCCAAGTTAGATGAGCTCCGTCGCAATCGTCAGCGACGTCAAGTTAGTCGTGCACCAGCCGACTCTTATGGAATAATTGCTTTTTATCAAAAACAACAATTTGATTTATTATTATCAAAATCTGCAAACTTCTAACACCATTTGCACTGATAGAAATATTTCAAGAACTTCCTTGTGGACACGAGAATATTTTCAGGTCATTTCACTTCGACCTCTCAAAGCCTTCTAAGCATTCATTTTTTTTTTTTTTTTAGCAACAACTCCTGTTGCTAGGCAGAACATCATAAACCTTGCAACCATCATAACTACTACGTTACAAATGTTGCAGAATGGCGGCCGAAAAGTTTGTCCCTGTATCTAGGACACAGCGTCTCCCGGACAGACAAGCAGCTACCATCACAAAATTGTCCACTTCCAAAGAATCTGTACTCTGATTATTGAAACTTTCTAGCATGTGGGAGCCCCTACGGCAGGGTCCTGAGGTGTCATTTATTTTGGCCCACGAACGGTAATTAGTCAAAAGTGAAAGTCCCTTGCATCTACGTAGGGTGAGGACATTGTGCGCGCGTGTCCTGCTGCGGTCAACACCTCTTTAATGTAAAAATAAATAAAGTTTAGAATTAAGGAACTTTTTTCTAGTAAATTCCAAAAATCAAAATCATCCCAATGTGTTTACTGCGTTAATCGTGCTACGGCCTGATGCTATGCATGGTTCCATTACTCTCTTCTCCGTTTCAAAGTAGCCGGGCAAATTGCCCATATCAATAATGTAGAGACGTCAGGTGTGGATTTTCGCTCAAGTAATGAAAATACGGCTCACAATCATACTTATGGATTTAATTTGTGGCCCTTGAGGTATTGCAATTTGGACACCCCTACTCTCTAGGGATTGAGAAGCTTATGCCGCTGAACCGTACAAATGCCCGACAAGTTCATCGTCGACATCGTCGGAATTACCAAGAGAAAAGTTGTCACTGCTGACTTCGTCTATCATCTCTCCACAGGAAGGTTTCTGACGGATGGACTTTGAAGCTTTGGTGGAGGATGGGCCCTGGTTATATTATGTTCACATACCCTCAAGTAGACAAACCTCCAGGGTAGAAACCTGGCGTTTCTACCCAGTACCTAGGGTACAAAACACAAATGGGCGGGGAAGTATTAATTAACAAAGGGTTTTCTAGACAGCTAATTCGGTAGAGTAAGAAATGAGGTGGAAAGAAATTGTCCAGACAATGGATTCAAGTAATAGACATTTTATACGCTCGTAACTCATTCATTTTCTAACCTATTTCTATTCATACAAACCTGAAAAGTTATCACTATCGCGAAGTATGGGAAACATGGTAATATTCCGCATGCTCCTGCAATACACTGCATTCATCCAATCTCTTCGCTTACAACTTAATATTTCCCATTTTAAATACTACATATTTTAATAGAGACTTAACTGTCGTGCTTTCGACAGCGCTATTTTTCAAAACTATCCGCGCCGCTTCGCGCCCTGCAACCGCTATTGACTACCGCGTCGCGCCGCACCGCGCCGCGCCACGCCCTAGATGTTTATACTCTTGGGCTGTATATTTCGATGTTTCTGTACTAGCCGATGACATTGTTACACCTCGTGCCTTATAAAATGAATCTTTTTAACAGTAAGCACATTTCTGAGGCCGCGAGCCTTATCAATAAGGACGTGCGCGAATTAATTAAAAATATTCATTTTATAAAGCAGGAGATGTAACAATGATCTATGTCATTGGCCACTTTAGAAAAATCGAAGTATAGTCACAGCGCAACCGCAATTTCCGTCAGTCGCTACCGGACCAAGAGCGAAATCGCCCAACTCATTTCTGTTGGTGATACGCGAGACATGGAAAAAGAAGAGAGGCGTAACTATGTACTAATTATGTTAGAAAGATGATGAGTGATATGTCGTAACGAGTTGGTATATGTATGAAGTTTATCGCAACATTAAAGATTGCTATTAGCCAAATATTGACCTTTCATTTGAAAAATAGTGATAACAAAACTGGTAGCAGAGCGTGGTTCAATAATCAAGATGGATAACATTACAATGGCGTTCGGAAAAATTGATACGCTTACCAATAATAACTATACGATGTGGAGTATGCGAATGTCAACGCTATTACGTTCAAGACAATTGTATGACGAAATAATAATAGCGGAAGAACCGAAATATAGCGTGGAAAACGAGGTGAACTTGAAAGTCTGGCGAGACTGGCGCCGAAAGAACGACGAAGCGATGGGTTTGTTGGTTATGGCTTTATAAGACGAACAATTAATGACTTGCCGTGGGATGGATAGAGTTAAGGATTTATGGGAACATCTGCGAAAACATCACGAGGGTATTCAGAAAAATAAATTAATTAACTTGAGGATTAAACTAACAAAAAGAGAAATACAGAGAGGAGAGACGATCACAGTCTTTTTAACACGGGTCCAAGGAATAAGATGCGAGATTCAAGAACTTGGTACGAGTATTGACGACACTGAATTAATACATTACGTATTAAATGGTCTTCCGAAACACTACGATGAAGTAGTTACAGCTTTATTTGCAAATCCTAGTGTTTCGTTTGAGCAAATGAAAGAATCTTTAGTTACATTCGAAAGTAAAATAGGAACGCAATATTTTCATGGAGAAAACAAATGTTTCCAATGCTAAAGAACAAAAGAAAACTTGTTATGTGTGCGGAAGGCAAGGACATATCGCTCATAACTGTTGGTACAAGAATTGTGTGAATTAAACGTATTGCGGCGAAAATTCGGACAGTGGTTATTCTAAATCAAATAGTCACCGAGATTATAAAGAAACACATCAGAAATTTAATAAAAATTACGGTGATCAAGGGAACAATTCCGGGAGAGAATGTATGCAATATATTCGAAATAATAAAACTGGGACAAATCTAACTATAACAGATATAACAAGAAAGAACATGTGTTACTGTTGAAGGAGGATCACCAACACGATGAAGAATATTATCATAAAGTCGAATTTCGTGATGAGTTTTGTAATCGAGCAAAAGACAATGAAAAAATGACCTGGTTATTAGACTCGGAATGTACTTCTCACATGACGTATAGAGAAGACGTACTTCATGACACGCACGAAAATAATGTAAACATAATGACAGACGAAATGGACAGAAAGATTTTATCAAATCTTGCCGGAAGTCTTTCGGGATACAATAATTCTGTTAAATTAAAATTAGATAAAGTGTTATATGTTCCTAGAATCAATACCAATTTGCTTTCAGTTCGAGTATCGTTAAAAAAGGTAAACGAATTACTCTCGATAAAGAGGGGGTAAAATAATAGATGACGAAGACGGATCTCTTGTGGCCACAGGTGATTTTGATGGGAATAATTTTATCTTAAATATAGAAATAGATAAGACAAGGACATCTACTCAAGACATCGTAGATTCGTTTACCATTACTCAACCTTTAAAAGAATCTGTCTTAAAACACATATTACGAAAGTCGAAATACGTGGTATCGTCGTTTATGTCATGTGAACAAGGCGAATCTTGACAATATGCACAAGAAACAGATAGTTCGTGGTCTTGAAGAGAAGGTATCAACTTCGGAGCGTTGTGTATCTTGTATCCGAGGTAATTTACTCAATCTCCGTTTCGAAGTGTAAATAATGCAAATACAAACGATATTCTTGAACTATTACATTTAGACATCTGTGGATCGATTGTGAAGCCAATTTACGATAATTATTTTCCTTACTTTCTACTTATAATAGATGATTTTAGTAGAAGATTCTTTATTGAGTTATTGAAACACAAATCAGATTGTGTTGACAAACTAATAGAATTTATATCACGAAGAGAGAACGAGACAGGTCGTTTAGTAAAACGTCTGAGATCGGATAACGGTGGAGAATTTAATAACACCCAAATGGAACAATTTTGTATTAGAAAAGGAATAAAACACGAATATACTGTGCCCTACTCACCTCAAAGTAATTGGGTTGTAGAACGGGGCAATAGAACATTGCTCGATTCTGTACGCACCTTGCTGTTAGATTCGCATCTTCCTTTGCAATTCTGGGGAGAAGCGGCATTGACTGCAGTGTATGTAAAAAACGTACTACCTTCTTCTCGAAATCCTGATCTTACTCCATTAGAAATATGGACTCAACGGAAACCAAATGTCTCATATTTTAGAATATTTGGATGTACTGCGTATTATATGGATAACAATCCTCGACGTCACAAATTAGATCCTAAAACTAAAATGGGAATTTTCATAGGGTACGCGAAAAATAGACGCGCATATAGAATTTACGACGTGACCGATAAGAAGATATATGAAAGCAGGGACGTTGAGTTCGATGAATAGAAGATGGGATATGACGTAAGTCAAACAATTAAGAATACTCACAGAGACTATCAAGATATCGAAGATCAGAGAAAGAATCATATGGAAACGAACGAAGACTTACTTCTGATAGTGAACGCAAGAAATGTCACCAGTGAAGTTCCTGTTTGTACAGAAACGAAAGTTCACAAAGAATTACAACGAAAATTTATTCAAGAATCGGAAGAAATTCAACCCGAGCCTCTCTTGCGAAGATCTTCCAGAGAAAGACGACCTGTAGAAAGATGTGGTGTTACGACGGCGAGAAGGATGGAAACAACGAATTGTTTCGATTCGGGAATAACACCAAGAACCTTCCAAGAAGCCACTACCGGATCAGAAAGAGAAGAATGGATTAAAGCGATTGAGAAGGAAATCAAGTGTTTACAAGGATATGGAACATGGAGAGAAGCAAATGTGAACGAAATTAGTCCCGAACAGAAGATTTTAAATAGCAAATGAATATTCAAAAGGAAAGTGATTTCCGGAAATGTAACGTACAAAGCTCGCCTAGTGGTGAATGGTTCTAACCAAATAATGGGCGAAGGTTTTGAAGAATCATACAGTCCTGTAATGAAGTTAGAGACTTTGCGAATATTATTGTCTATTGCAGCGTTCAACAGATATGTTGTAAAATATGTGGATATAGAAACGGCATTCTTAAATGGGGAACTTGACCGAGATGTCTTGTACCACAAGGAATAAATACGAAGAATCCGAAAACACGATTATTGAAACTGGAAAAGAGTCTATACGGATTGCCTGAAGCAGGTCGCTGCTGGTATATATAACTGTGCAATATTTTGGAGCAATGCGGACTCAAATCTTGTCAAAATGATCCTTGTGTATTTATTAGTCGAAAAACGTAGTTCTTGGCTGTTTCGTTTTATGTAGACTACTGTTTAATCGTAAGCGAAAATGATTTAATCGTAGGACAATTCATAAAACGATTAAGTAAAATGCTCACCACTAAAAGAATGGACAATGATGAAAATGGTTAGAAGACTACGAAAACTTTATTTACGCTCAATGAATTTGAGAATCGAAGATGTTTAGTTCCTCTTGAAGAGAGAAGAAATTCGTTTCGCGTAAAAGGGGGGAATTGTTGGTGATACGCGAGACATGGAAAAAGAAGAGAGATGGCGTTTCCATGTAACGGCGTAACTATGTACTAATTATGTTAGAAAGATGATGAGTGATATGTCGTAACGAGTTGGTATATGTATGAAGTTTATCGCAACATTAAAGATTGCTATTAGTCAAATATTGACCTTTCATTTGAAAAATAGTGATAACAATTTCCTCCGAGAAACATCCGCATGTTGCATCCGAAATCGGCCGAATATTCCCGCAGTCCCACGGCTCGTCGTTTGAAACATTTTCTAGAAAGACGCTCAAGATCACCTACATGAATTGAAGATAGTCTTGGTATTACAGATGGCCTTGACTCTTCAAATAATTTCAGGTGAATGAAACCGACAGAATCGAACGAAACAGATCTTTGTCCGACAACCGATGTTTTCGGATGTCGCCAGAAGAGGTCGTTCGGATTCACTAAGACCATTTCCGTTAATAAGCACGTGTTTGAACAAGGCCGTCTAGAATAGAAGGCCTGCTCCTACGCCGAATGACGTCACGAAGGTTGGATGGCAGGAAATGCAAGCTATCCAGCGGCGTACTCTCCACAGTTTTAAACACAGATCTAGTTCTTAAAATCGCATGGAAACCCACACTTGTTTCAAATAACACAAGGAATCATTAAACCTTCTTGACGCTCCTGGAATTTATTTTTAAAGTTATTTGTATTAAGGCATTCCGATATTGTACAATTATCGTACAAGTAAATTAACATAATAAAGAGAAGGCTTAAATTTTTGTACATATTACTTTATTTATAATATAAAATTTTGTACAATTCATAAAACAATTTTGCTGCCATAATTGATACTCATAAGAAATTAAGTACCTTCATGATAACAATTCTATTTATATTTTTCCTGCTCTATTTCTTTCAAGTTGTCTACTTTAATTCAATATCGAAATTTGTAGTATAGCAGGTATAGTAGTAATACATTTATCAGATATTTCTCTGATGGCCGTATTAGAAATTATCAATAATATTTGTTAATATTGTAAGGAACAGTAAAATATTCATATGTAAATAAGTAAAATTCAAGCTGCTCAAAAATAAGAAGAGGAAGGATGGAAAGCAATATTTTATTCAGAAAGTACTCCAGCAGATTATGTAAGACTTTGAGATTATTCAAACGACACAAATCACATTGGAAATACATAAAAATCGTTTTGACGATTTATATTGACTTTAATGTCTTCCTATTTTGCACTCACTTTTGTGACCTTGCGTCTTACTTCTTGAAACCATTATATTTATCACTGAACATTCCTAATGTATAGTGTTTATTTCATAAAATGTTTGACATACACAAAGTACTATGTTCTATTAATGTAGACAGAATTTATCCACAACTCAAAACTGTGTTTTCTATTAATCGAATATGTCTATAATACAAAGCCCTTCAATAAAGTTCTTTGATTTTCATGCTTCAGGAACTTAATTTCAAAATTTTCAGATATCTATATGTGAAACACTTGGTAAGTTTTCGTCAAGTAGTTAGGCTGTTCACTAAGATAGAAGAGTAGTGCATCATTCACTATGGTTCTTATACGTTCCTTTAGTAAATATTTCGACACTATCTCCTCTTACTGCCTTGTTCTGGTAAAGAATAAATTTTGAGTCGAAGTGTTTTACACACACACACACACACACACACACGTTCTCTGAGGGGACAAAATCTTTCCTATTTATGTTTTCATCCACTTCTGTCACAGAGTAGGATTGTTTGGAAATTTAAAAGTTGAAACGCGTTCCGTCGATCCATCATTATTCGATCATCAGCACGGCACACTTCACTTGCTTGACATTTTGTCATAAATCTCTCCTGCCTAATTTTCAAAGTACCTTCCTTTAAGGATAGTTTCCATTGACTGAAAAAAATGTAGGGTATAATAGTATAACCAAACATCCAAGTGCAAGCAATAAAACATATTACAACAAGTATTACATAAAATAATTGATAATTGCACCACATGCTTGTATCACTCAATACTAGAAGTAGAAATACCTTACTTATTTGACGATAATGGACGAAGGAATTCTTTCTATGCAGAAAACCGAGCACGCAATTAATATTGAATCATTAAAACTTCCGTTCGCATCTAAACTTATCCTACAAGGGCCAATTAGCTAATATATTCTAGCTCGTTGGCAAGGGCGTATGCGAAAACGAAAAATGTTCAGCCACCGATTGTGACGTCAGATCACGTGACATTTACATTGGCTCAGGCCTTCTAATATACTATTCTAGACGGCCTTGGTTTGGACGAATCCGACACATCGGACGAAAACGTCCGAGGTTGAACGATCAAAATTTCGACCAAAATCGGCTTCTCTCCGACCGCGGCTTTAGGCCGTCGGACGTTTCTGTCCGATATGCCGGATTCGTTCAAACACCTGATAGTAAATGGAAATGGCCATAGCGAACACGAACGACATCTTCCGATGGCGTCCGAATACATCGGCTGTCGGACGACGGTGTGCTCATTTTGATTTTATCCGTCCGACTTGCGCCGACCGAAACGGGCTAAATTGGGGCCCACTATGAGCACCACCTCAGGCGGCGGGGTCCGGAAACATCGGCTATCGCACGAAGATCTGTTTCGTTCAACGAGCGAAAATATATAGTATATTCTAGTTGATCGGTTTCATTTGATTTTGTCGGTTGCATTCGCCCAAAATCCGCTGGAGAGTTAAGGCCGCCTGTAATACCTAGACTACCTGTAATGCATGTAGATGGTCTTGAGCGTATTCTTCTTGCAAATGTTTCAAACAATGAATGAAGAATTGTGGGAATATTAGGTCGATTTCGGATGCAGGATGTTTTTCGGACAAATAAGTCGGACGATTTCGTTGGCAGTCGTCCAGTAGCGAGCGACCGATATTTCAGCTGCACTGTGATCGCCTGATTGTCTCAGGCGGGTCGGGTGCCCGCGTACCGCAACCTGGCGCAGCCGTTCTCGTCCGCGCTGTGGGCGGCGGTGGGCGGCGCGCTGGGCGGCGGCGGCGCTGGCCGCACGCGCGCTGCGCCCCGCGCCACCGCCCCCGCCGCTGGAGGTGCTGCGCGCGCTGCTGTGGGGCGCGGCCGAGCGCCCGGCGCGCGCCTTCCCCGAGCGCGCCTTCTGGTGCGCGCTCGCGCTCTTCAGCCTCGTCCTCACCAACGCCTACCAGGGCTCGCTCACCAGCTACCTCGCCGTGCCGCAGTACCTGCCTGATATAAACACGCTTGAGGTAGGTTGACTGGGACAGGTGGCTCAACCGATGTCATCGCTGTGCCTCTGACCGAGCGGTCCTACGTTCGAGTCCCGAGGGTGGCAGGATTTTCGACACTAGCTCGACAGCAATGTCCAATTCAGTTGCTGTCTGGAGGAGAATTCTAGCGACCGGCTCCTCTGGTCGGTAGTTTTACGTAGTTTCTCCGTACGGCGAATGCCGTACCCTAACAAATGGGCCACGTACCGCGCGCGATCTTTTCTTCCTCTTCCCTGTCCTATCCTGGTCCCTTACTTACACTAACATGCGCTACTCTACCACTCATGCCAGGAGATCGGTGAAGAGATTAGAGCTTGTCCAGGCTGGGGCGATGTCCCGCTGGTGGGAGATAATGATTGGGGGAAACCCTGCTAACCGACGGTAGGTCGGCGCTGGATCTCGCCATCCAGCGGGGGAAGACCACCACCATCTCCCGAGGAAAACATGCAGTACACTTACGGTAATAATGACCTTAGCATTTGACGCGCCCGGAATCACTATCAATCAATCAATCATTGAGGTAGGTTGACTTTATCATCATCATCATCATCATCATCATCCATATTATTCACATAACGTGTTATGTAAACACCTTTTTCTGGATGAACTACTCAATCAATGGCAGCAAACAAGGTGTCAATTGAAAGATGAAAGACACGGATGTATGGTTTACATATTTGTGTATGTTATATAAATATTAATAAGGAAAATTTTGTTTTTTTGAAATGTCGACTTCACGCAGAACCTGGCGACAAGGCGGGTAGTATCGGGTTAGGCGGGGCAACACAGGGCGAGGAGTGTGGTAAGGAGCAGAGTGGATTTGGGCACTTCGGCGTAAGGCAGGGCAAGGCAGAGCGAGGATACACTATTGGCAGAATTAATCCTTTTTCCTGTCTGAATAGACGAGTATGATAATTACCCTGGTAAAATGGAATTCAGAAGTTAAACTCTCCGTGCGATTAAATCGCACGGGTTTCTACTGATTATTAATAGCCATTAACATCCCATATGGACAAGGGTCTTCTGTTAGACAGGGTAGCTTACATGAAAAAAATCTTATCGAGCAGACAATTCGAGAAGAGTAATTCTTTTTTCATTTGCTATTAAGACTAATCATTTGGTTCTTAACACCATTTATTATTTACAACTATGTATCAGTTTCTTGAGTTTGTATTTTCACCATTTGTTCACTTAACACACTGTTTATTGCTTTGTGAATAATTCACTCCAAGATTTGCTTTCTGCCCGGGATTTTGCCACTGTCGTCTATGGTCCACCTATTATCTCTTTGAAGTCTTCTGCCCATCTTCTTCTCTCCTCCGCATTCCTGCAACCTTCCCGCCATTGCACGATGTTAAACGATGAGTTCTTGCTGAATGCATATATTGTGTACTCCCCTTTTCCATGACAACTTGTTAGCTCTGTCTATGACGTCTTCGATTAGAGTTCTTTTCCTTACTTCTACATTTTTATCTTGTATGCAAGGGTTACCTTTCCATATTTCTTTGGCATACTATGATCTCTTCTGATATATTGCATTGACGGACCAGGTTTGTGAGCCATAAGTCATTATTTGCAAAATGCTTATATTCAAGATTTCTTTTCATTTTTGGCCTACCATTTTTTCCAGAATTTTGCCTACGCTAATGTTATTCTAATATTCTTCTATTTATATCGTTTCCCATTTTGTTTTGAAATGACATTAATTGTTGTAAATAAATGTAGTCTTGGACTAATCAATTTCTTTGTTTTGTATTACTTCTTCCTGTTTGTCATTATTTTTTTCTGGAAATTGATATTCAGATCTACTTTCTTACTACATTGATGTAAATCTTGCAACATTGTAGTTCTTGAGTAGATTTTCCGAAGAGAATTGTCATCCGAGAATCATAGGTTTGGATAGTTTGATTCCATTGATTTGTACCCTATAACGGTTTTTCATTTTTCTAAAAAACCGTTCTAGTAAGCATATAAATAATTTGTTCATTATCGATTCGACGTGAACCGTTTCACTATCTGGCATTCTTTAACAGAGCGGTGACTGAAGTGGTTCACTCAGACGTAGCCGTAGTTAAGTGCGTTCGCTAGATATAACATAAGCATACAAACGACCTTTGCAAAACTGTTATAAAACGACCTTCACGAAAACGAAAGCACTACAAAAAACTTTTAAATTGGTGGTGTACGGCTAGGAGAAGGTGATGGCAAAATGCTCTTCGATAGGAAATTCCTGAAAACGGAACAAATGTAATATTTCGATGCTAACGAAAAAGCGAAGAAAGCGATTATTCCCCTTAGAATAAATTTGAACGTTACAGATAAAATGCATTATGCCAACATTACTGTGTTGAAGGAAAATATCCCGCCACATTGTGACAAAACGTTTGAGCATACGACGAGAGAACGCCAGTTCGGTGCTGTATAGGTAAAAGGAAACCTATTCCATATTAAAGCGATGATCCTGCTTAAGGACGAAAGTGATGCGTTGGTTAAACGAGCCACACGGTGAGTGAAAAGGTTTCTTAATTCCGTCCACAACACCGCGCGCTTGATATCTGAGGTTGCGCGTATTGTACGCTTACATTATTGTGCAGCAACAAAACTTAACATGTTCATTTAGAATATGCTTCCTATCATAAGAGCATACGCAAAGGGGCAAGTGACCGTGCCCCCTGAAAAATTCTAAAAGGGCCCCTTAGCATTCTGTAATAACCTATTTTATTTCCGTAAATACGTTTCTTTTTTATTTTTCCCTTATTTAAGATGATTCAGAGAAGTGATACACATTAATTGGGGGACAGGCACTCTAAACCATCCGGCAAACCATGTAAATCGTTTCAACATATAATCAATAATAATTGTATTAATAAATTGTTTCATTACAGTTATACTTTCAATATTCTCGTAGTGTGTTTTATTGATTTTCTATTAAAATGTCTCATATGTGTATAAAAATGTTTAAGGAAAAGGATCAAGCTTCCTTTGATTACTTCCAAATTTTTCATGCATAATTTGGGCGGCCAAGCTAAAGTAGGTCGGGAGAAAGGGGGTTGCGAATTAAAGTATGTTGCAATTCCCAAAGGATTTCGCGGCGTTGTTGCAGGCGGTGGACCGAAATGGATGGATGGACAGAGTGGAAGAAGCAGGCGGAGGAAAATGGATTGGGCGAGAAAAGAGGGCACAGTGTATGGAGTTGGGGGCATCTTAATAATAACCGGGCAACATCGGATAATAAGTTGTTGAATACAAATATAATAAATGTTACAAACTTCTACGTCATATGGGGGGGACGGAGTTGAAGATGATATTTTTTTTGCCAATGAATATGTGGTGGGAAATATGTAACGAAGGTCACACATAGGCTATTTTGAACATTTCGCCCCTAATTGGATGGCAACTTATCCTGTACTAGTGTTTGGCAGGTGCACGAAATCTACGTTAGAACGTGTCCCTGCCCTTCGGTGTATTATTTTGCTCCGGATAACACTGTTCGACAAAAAAAATATTTTTTTCTATTTCTGGAGAAAAAAGGTGTGATTCTTATAGTAATTTCAAAGGTGAATCCAAATCTGTTTTCAGTTTTTCTCTGTCAGGGATAGTTTACCCGGAATTCTAATTTTTATCTTTCGGTACTCTATAAATGTAAACTTTTAGCAAAGAGGGCCTCTGGCCCGAGGGGTTGGAAGTCGCCTGAGGAGCAAAAACATCTAGTAACGGCCCGTGATGCATACAAAACTTTATGGTTTACTATTTCGTTGCTGAATAAAACGAGAATTCGAAACATTTTATAATGTTCTTGCGTCTAAAGTGAAAAGACGCATTGTAACAATCATTTGTCAATATGACGTCAGATAAACAAAACAGAATGTGTATCTAATTTCTATTGCATAATCATTATTGGACTGATTTGTTCGCACAAAATGAAAGAATATTGTGAAGTTCCTGTGGAAATTCTTGCAAAATCTAACAAAACTACGGACAGTAGTATCCATTAAATCTTGAGAAATATATGAAACTCTTTATGGTGTATTTGAGATTTACCAGCGTGAATAACAGTGTAAATTGCGCTGATGATACGGTAGTTTTAGGTTATTAGCGTCTATTGTCAAACGTTATTTAGAATATGTCATAACACCAAAAAATAACATTTCGAGGATGTTAGCCGATGTGCCTTATATATCTTATTACTATTACGAGTACCGCTACTGAAGAAGAATATAATTGTCTCTAAAACAGCTGATACGTAACAGTGAAATGCGAGCGAATGATGGCAATTATAAATTTACGGAAACATTCCAAATTTCAATTTTCATATCAAATAAGCGAAATAAGGTTTATAACAATTTATTTTATTTATTTGAGCACTATGCCATTTATTTATTGTATTTGCTTGCATCTTAACTTTTATCCACTTCCCTTTGTATTTTTTTTTCATCGTAGATATATCTTTAGGGAATCTCTCTTCGTGTTGGTCCGGTTCATCGCTGCAACTCTCTGGGAAAAAGTCAATATGAGAATCCATGAAATGTACTATTAAAAACATTTTGCAGCCAGTTATTGATAAGCTTTGATCATCTGATTCACTATTTCCTTGTAATTTTCAGCTCTTTTTCTTCCAAGGACGTTTTCTGACACGTTCTTGAACATTGCCATATTCGCGTTTCTGCGTCAGTGAGGCATGTTTCAAAATTTCTATCTATCTGAAGTTCTCTGATCTGAGGGCCTACAAACACACCTTCTTTTATCTTTGCTGCTGAAAGACGAGGAAATTTGTCAGTAAGATACGTAAACACTTCGCCAGTTGGATCCATCGCCTTTACAAATTGTTTAATTAAACCGAATTTGATATGAAGAGGTGGTATAAGGATATCTTCACGAGCTACCAGACTTTGACATTGGAACATTTTTTTCACTTACTTTCCAATTTCGTTCCGGCCTTTTCTTTCTTATGTGGTGGGAATTTCCATCGCGACTATCCCACTCGCAAAGAAAACAAGCATATTTTGTGCAGCCTTGTTGCATGCCTAATAACGATGCAATTACTTTGAAATCGCTACATACCTTCCATTTATACTCACTGTATATAATTAATTTGAAAATATTTTCTAAAATGGAACCGGAAGACTTAGAGTATGGCACTGGCTTTGGCGCATAAGGTAGGGTCCGGGTAAGCAATGTGTTTCTTTGACTTCTTGTTTTTAAAACCTCGAATTTTTGTGACACAGGAATAACAGTCTGATATCTGGTCTTTTGGTTCTCGCCATACCATAAGTACAACAAATAACATGGTATTTTCTTTTCCTTTCCACCAATTAATTAATGTACAAGAAAAAGATGCGCAACATACTATTCCAGTTTCTTAGAAATGTGGGATTCTCCGCAGATATAGCAAATGTTGTCGAGAGTATCTCGACAGGAGCGCGACGAGACGTTCAAGAAAAATCAATTTATATCATAATAATCTTTAATTCATGCTGTACAAAGACATTCTTATCTATTCCTTTCCTTCTTATACCCTTACTTGTCACTTTCTGTACCACCACGAAAAACAAAAAAATCACTTTAAACGTTTCTCACACTTGAGGCTTCCTGACAGTGACAGTGAGGCTAGGTTTGGGGGAAGCAGTGTTTGTGAAAGTATACAATCGAGAGAGGCGTACCAACATTTGAATACTAAAACATTTGACATAAATACAGGAGTCCATGTTGCCAAGGTTATTTGCAAACTTTCCCTCAATTTACGGAAAATAATGCCTTTTCATGATTTAAAAGTTAAAATTACTGAAAAACTATCCCTGAACGCGACATTTTGATTTCAGATATGGACTTATCATTGCAAATTCATAATGAATCACACACTTTTATCTCAGAAATAGAACCCTTGTAGAAAAGGGTAATCTGTGAATGGTTGGAAGGCAGTTATCGGGAGGATAGCCAAACTTCTGCTGAGAAGAAGAATATAATTTCATGTCAGGCGATGAGGTCGTAGTTGTTATTTGACTATTGCAAGTCTAAAGAATACGTAAAAATAGGAACAGAAGGTCTTTGATAAATAGACATAAAAATGTGCGAACATTTCGCAACCACGCTTCGCAAAATGAATCCTAAAAAGGTGTAAACGTAAATGTTTTAATTGATTTAGATTAGTGCATCTGGGCGAGTCAACGGCCAAGGTCATTACTCCCGTAAGTGTTCGTTTCTTAATAACAATGTTCATTGATTTAGATTAGTATAAGGGTGAGTCAACGGCTAAGGTAATTAGTCCCATAACTGCACACTTTCATACACGTAGTCTCTAGGGATATCCCCAATCAGATATCTCCCAACCACGGGGCACCGCCCCAACAGGGACAAACTGAAGGCTTCTGACTGATCTCCCGACATGTGTGGTGGTTTAGTGCTTATATGTGTAAGTGTGTGTAAGTAACGGGTGTGTATAGGACAAGGAAGAGGCAGGAAAGATCGTGCGTAGTCCTTGGCCCTTTTACTAGGGTACTGCTCCGATATTTGCCTGGTGTTGATAAAGAAACCACGGAAAACCAATCAGAGAAGCCGGCTACTAGAATTCACCTCCAGGCACTAGAATAATTCGAACCACCTAACAAGCTACTATCGAATCCCACCGTCGGACTCGAAACCTAGGACCTCCCGATCAGACGCACTGTAGAGACAACAATTGATGCCCTGAGCCATCTAAACCGACCGCAAATGTTTTGTATTAATTGTTCTTGTAAAAGTAATTGTTCGCTGTCGAGCTGCCTCCAGAAGAAACTTGCGGATTTTCGACACTGTCTGTGTCAGCTAGGACGAATTCAGTCGCTATCTGGAGGAGAATTCTAGCGCCCGGCTGCTCTGATCGATAGTTTTCCGTGGTTTCTCCAATCAATATCAGTCGAGGGCCTGAGCAATACCTAAGAAACGGACCACAGACCGCACACGATCTTCCTTCCCATTCCTCGTCCTATCATCACCCTCACATACACTAACACGCACTACACCGCAATGCCGGAAGACCGGTCGGGAGCTTAGAGCTTATTCCGGTGTGGGGCGGTGCCCCGCTGGTGGGAACAGCTGGTTGCGGAAAACCCCACTAGCCGACGGTAGGTCGGCACCGGATCTCGCCATCCAGCGGGGAAGACCACCGCCAACTACCGAGGAAAAAATGCACTACACTTATTGGACCAATGACCTTAGCAGTAATCACTAACAATCAATCAATCATTGAGGTAGGTTGACGTTATCATCATCCACATTATTCCTAAAACGTGTTATGTAATCATCCCTTTTCCGAATGAATAACTCAATCAGTAGCAGCAAATAGGTGTCCATTGAAAGCTGAAAGACACGGATGAGCACTAACAATCAATCACCGGAAGGAACTTGCTGAGGCGGGGGCGCGTGCGCAGGCGCTGTGGGCGTCGGGGCTGCGCGTGCGGCTGCTGCCGGGCACCGAGGCGCTGTTCGAGGGCCAGCCGCCGGGCGACGTGATGTCGCGCCTGCGCGCGCGGGTGGATGTGGACCGCGGCTACGGTGAAGTGGTGGAGCGCGTGGCCCTGCTCCCGCCCGTGGCCGCCGTCTCCTCCGAGATGACGTCGCGCTGGACGGCGGCCAAGCGCAGCCTGTGGCGCAGCGGCCGCCCGCTGCTGCACGTGGTGGACGAGTGCCCTCTGCGCCCGGGCTTCGTGGGCTACCAGGCGCCCCGCGCGCTGCCCTTCCTGCTCAGGTGCGTACCAGCTCAACGGATGGCACTGCGGTGCTTGCAGTCACGGTCACGGGCACTCCTAGGCAATTCGTCGTCCATCATCATCAGGCCACCGCGGAGGGTGGGCAACTGAAGAGCTCATTTGAGGAGAGGCGAACAGGTGGGTAGGTGCGTGCGTGAGTTGAGAAGCAATGACAGGCTTCGCGAAGGAGGAGATGAGCGAAAGTACTAGGTCTAGTTTCACTCAATATGATTGAATGCGCGCCTGGGAGGTCCTATCGTTCGAGTCTCGTCGGTGACAGGATTTTCGTTGCCAGCTAGTAAACAGCTAGGTCGAATTCAGCCGCTGTCTGGTGGAGAATTCTAGCGGGTGGCTGCTCTGAACGGTATACTGCGATTTTCGTAACTTAGTCCCTGACAGAAATCAGCTGTTCACGGTTTCATCCAATCGGGAGCTTGAACGTCACCATAGTGACGTCATTGTCGCGAAATATAAGTTCCTGATTGGATGGCAGCGAAACAGCTGATTCTTGTCAGGGACAAAGTTACGAAAATCGCAGTATAGTTTTCTGTGGTTTCTCCGACCAACACCAGGCGAATGCCCGGAGCAGTACCCTAAGAAATGGGCAAACGTATCGCGGGCGCTCTTTTCTTCCTCTTCCTGTCCTATACTCACCCCTTACATACATAAATACACTTGCATACACTACACTTCAACCTATGTCGGTGGCTTAAAGCTTGTACCCGGCTGGGAGCGGTGCCCCGCTGGTGGGAACATGCCGTAGAGAAAACCCCATTAGCCGATGTAGGTAGGCGCCAGGATCTCACCATTTTGCTGGAGGAAAATCACTGCCGGCCTCCCGCAATTAAAAACATGCATTGCCCTTACGACACTAATGACCTCAGCTATTTGACGCGACTATGTTTTGCCATTCCTTTAGAACTATTGTTAATTCTAATTGATAGATTAATTGTTACCTTTGAACGGATTAAGATTCCAACCAGATTTGAACGGGTCCAAATTCAGCGCGTTCATGCAAATCGGTCGTGTGCCATTTTTAGAAGCGTTTTATAATACAGTCCACTCCGATTATAGTGAACTCGGATATAGTGAACTCTCGGTTATTGTGAACCTAAGACATGCGTCCCGTTTCACCTACATAAGCACAAGAGTCGGTTATAGTGAACTCTGAACCTCGGCTGTAGTGAAAGTAGCAAACACGCCTTGGAAATTAATTCCCTCCTGGAAAAAAATTATCGCCTCAGTCCACAAATACGAACACCATGCGGCTTGGAGAAAAAATCGTCGGCCAAAGGACATAATCCAAGAAGGCTTCCTCCGGACGAAAGTAGCGGATTCGCGAATTCCGCGAATGTTTCATTCAGCGATCATTTTCATTAGCCGCTTGCGCAAAGCAGTTTTTTTTAACGAAAAGATCTCGTATGCTATTAGGGCATTCAGAGAGTGGGATGGTGTTCTAACAATGCATGAGTCACTGGAGGGTGCAAGACTGCATTACGATACTTGGATCGATAGACGGCGGACAATGCAGAATCAAGTATGGAGAAAGCATGAACTCTGGTGAAGGATCGAGAGAAATTACTAATGAAAAATAAATGTAGCAAACAAATGAAAATAAGATACTGAAATTTTCAGTTGGTGCTGTTAATATATTTTGGTGTATTTTTATATTAAATAAAATTAATGATTTTGGAGAAATTCTATTTAACTTTGACATCGGATACGAACCTTTCATATAGTGAACGAAAAATGTTAGTCCCCTGAAGTTCACTATAACAGGAGTCAACTGTACTTCGCTCTAAGCAATAAAAAGTAAAGAAAACTAGTGGTAGTATACCGAGCAGCACAGTTTCTCGCAGAAGTTGGCTTCATGCTATTGAGAAAAAACTCTGACCAGATTCAGTATACAAAGCAATCTACTTTGCTTTATTCGGTTGATCGGAATAAATGCAGTACAAACCTGGAAAAAATATCTGCTCTCCCAAGAATTCATTAAGTGGCACAGCAATGTATTTTAATTGCTTTGTGTCTCAGTAATCATCTTTAACGAGGTCTCTAGGTTTCTCCACAACTGTGGTGCGGCAAATGGCATAGACTGGTTTCCATGCAACCAGCCTCTTAAATAGCGGAAGCAACCCCAGTATCAGTTCTGCGGTAGCCAACACTTCATCTACCTTTGATTCAAAAACAAACTCGTATGCCTTTTTGACGACCGGGGGAATGGGATGTCTTTGAGACCTAGTCGTAAACTCTGACCAACACACAATAGAAAAGATATTGGTGAATTTACACACTTCCTAGACATCGCTGAGAATAAGAAACACGCGAACAACGCACAGACAATATTCTTCACGTAAGCAGATTACACAATTCCAAGAACAGATATTGTGTGATTTCACTATCGATTGACTGATGCAATTGCAACTTCCCTTTACCTACCCCAAGTGGCTATCTGCTCCTCCCTTCTCAGCTCCCACTACTAGGCAATAATATTCCTAAAATAACAGAAAGTGATAAACGCCGCGACAACTTAAATAAGGCAGCCAAGCACCAATAAAATTCCGTTTCCAGAAGAAAATTTGGGTGACAACGAACCAGGGTTTTTCCCCATTGTTATGTGGGCTCTGAACAATACAACACTCCTTTTTTCTGCGGCAAATTTCATTGTCGCAATTAAAGATTCTTCCGTTTTTTGAGAAGCTAAGGTTGTTATCTTTTTAATGCAATGGGTATATAAATGTTGATAGTGTATTTTTTTAAGAACTGACCATCATTTTTCCAGTGCTACATCGCGGCAGGTGTTTTCTTTCGCAATTAGAATATCCTGTGGAGGCATGGTTTATAATTTCTTGAATTTTTTGATATCCTAATAGGGGCGGATTTTGATGACCTAAAACATGGTCAAAAATGATAATTAAATGCTCGTAAGATACTATTCAAAATGTTGTAAAGTAATAGAAAATGACGTAAAAATGTTATCAAAACCAGTTCTGGTCAAAACCTCAAGCTGTTGGATACGTTACTGATTAACGAAGCGAGTTCATTTCAATTCGTTCAAGTGAACTCAGTTTTCAAATTTTTGGTCTGGACTGATCTTTACCAGAAAATCTCTTGTCTTTAGTTATCCCGAAATTGGCTGAAAAGACAATTGGCGCTGATCATACTCTCTGGCGTAACAGGCGTCTCAGGACCTTGATTACATACTAACCAGTGGTTCTACAGAATAGCACAGACTTTCCCGCATTAGTTTTCTATTTCCTTCGGTCTCAGCTAGCTATTCGGATTGCCGCATACTCGGGCCAGCTGCCATCTATCGCCGCCCAAACTAACATGTTTTTGACATTTTCTTAATTTTTCGGTTATCTAATGGTAGAACGGAAATATTAATTTTAAAATATTAAAGAACACAAAACTCGTTCTATATGGCAATTTTCCTTTAAAAATTTGTAGCCGTTTTTAAGAAATGGCGCTTAAGCGCTACTAAAATGCGAATTTTGAAGCTCTGTTTCACAGAAAGGTTTTGAGTTTTCAAAAAACTTCATTTGAAGCACATTAACTCACAAATACAGTGTACAATAGTGTTTACATAATTGCTGGCAATGTGATTATTAAAGATGTGAGAGATCTTTCAAAAAAATTACATTTGTGTAATTTTTAAAAACACAAAAATACCCCCAAAATGAACTTTATGTCATATTAAAGAGCGCAATTAGCACTGTCCGTTCCAAAACTTTGAAGAAAAAATTAGGAGCTATTTATTGAGAAAATGGAGTTTGAGCGTTTCTGAAAATGCGGAATTTTTGCGCTACTTTTCACAGAAAACTGTTAGGTTTTCGAGAAACTTTACTTGACATTATTTAAAGCACTTGAACTCGTAATATAATAATGTAAACAAATCGCCACTAATGTAAATATTAACGTGAGAGACAAGTAAAAAAATTGCATTTTTGCAATTTTTGAGAAGACAAAATAATAGAGGTATATTGAGTTTAGTAGGGTACATTTAGTACTATCCCTACCAAACGTTTAAAGAAGAAAATTTGGAGGCCGTTTTTGAGAAAATCTTGTTTTTGTATTTTTTTTAAAATTGCACATATTACACGCAGTATTGCGCGAAAAGTACTAAAATTTTCAAAAACAAAAATGCACGTGACCTTAAAGAAAAAATATCATTATGAGAGAACAAATTTTATTTGAAAGAAAAAATCTCTATCTGCAATTTTGTAGTTGGAGGAAGACGCCGAATAAAATTCAAATCTTTGCAATTTTCGAAAATTCAGAGTTAACCGTGCATATCGGACCTACGCCACCTTAATAATTGTATTTTATTCTGTTCTTAAAAGAAATTTAAAGAAAATTTTGGAGCCGTTTTTGAGAAAATGTTGAAAATGTCCGGGGGAGCTTCATGTAAAGTACACCCAAATTTTATAGAATCTTTTTCAAAATCTCAAAGCTTTGACTCGAACCAGATCGACCGGGAAATATTCATTTTGGAAGAAATAGTCCGTATGGTTTAGGCGCTAGCAATGTTCACAGACGGACAGACTTTTTCCTTTCAATTGGTTTTTCGGTTTCAAGGACCCACAAAAGAGGGGCTTCTGGCTACACCACGTGTTAGGGGATTTTTTTTTTTCTTAATTTAACTACTGGATTTATCCATTTCTTCGTTATCACGACCCAGCAACGATTTTTTTTTTCAGGCGAAAATTCGCCATTTTTTCGCGCAACATTATGTAGCTTTCCCTATACTACGTATATTACTCCCTATATATATTACGTACGTATACGGGAAAGTAACAATGGCTGACATTACAACTTCTGAGCGGGGAAATAGTCATCAGGTATCAGGAATTATATGGAGAACATTTGTTGCATCTCGTAAATATTATTTGAAGCAATTACCATTAAAATGATATTAAAATCGATGAAATCAGCCAAAAATGCTTTAAAAATGACAAAGGGATAAAAAAATGACTTACTAGTCAAAATCGACGAAAAATGCATGAAAATTACGTATAAAAATGGGTATTTTCCTTTTGTCATAACAAAAACGAATTTCTGTACTAAACGTAGCTTTTCTATAGTGAAAAGAAAAAAAAAGGCATTTCATTAAAATCCAACCCCTACAAATTACTAAAGATGAAGGCGATACAAAAGTAGATGGGTGAATTTGTAATTTATTATTATACGGTTTTTATTTATATAAGAAAATATTAAGTTCATTTTTTGTAATCAATGGAATCTTGATTATATTGATCAGTAGGGAGAGGGTCTTTATGCCCTAAAAAATCTTGAAATATGGTTTTAACAATATGCATTTATGACCTAAAATGTTGAAATATGCACTTCAATATACAATTAAAATTAACAATACATCTTTTTTTTATAAAATCTTTTCTTGATGAAAATTTCAGAAGCATTTCTGG